>JARQOC010000006.1:114817159-115027898 GCA_033576535.1 Allobates femoralis
AATAATAGGGAAAAAACCTGGTGACAGTGTCCCTTTAATTTTAATAAATGGATATGCTTTTAAAATGTTGTTGTTATTCTTTCACATTTTGCAAATCATTAAATTGCTTTTTTCACAAACTAATGTAATTTTATATTTCATTTTAATCAATAGATCTTGGAATAATTTCCACAACTGGGTGCTTTTAAAAAAAATGTTCCTGTGCCGAGATAATCTTATATGTGTGTCCCTGCTATGTACTGTGTAATGGCTGTGTCTGACCCTGAACAGGGGAGGATGCAAGAGTATACAGACAATACTGCACAGGGATCAGAGCTGATTATTTATTTGCAGTAAAACATTTCCCTGCTTGTTTTTAAATGTTTTATGTAAAAGAAAATATTTGCAATCCCATGCGGTAATGTCTGTATACTCTTTTGCATGTCCAGGATCAAACCAATGCTCCATGCACGCTCAGACTCGGCCAGTAACTTTTCTTTTTTTAAACCCACAGAATTGTGGAAATTATTCTTATTCCAAGGTCTTTTGATTAAAATTAACTTTGTTCATGGGAATACCCCTCTAACACAGCTATCTATATACTGTGATCTCTAATTCCACGACTTTTCCTTCTTGCTGATTGCAACTTCAATGTTTAGAGTGTTAACTATTTTTGTCATTTAGAGTCTGTTGGTCATCACGAGAGAAGCCAAGAACTCCACCCAAGGGAAGAGAGATATAAAGCCATGAGAGCCGATTGGCATCACAGGCATCAGGACTCTTATCATACCAATAACTTGGTTGGCAGGAGTTAAAGAAAAAAAACACAGGGCAATAAATATCTTGTCCTGGCAAAACATGAAAAACACAAGGCCTGAAAGTTCTACGCGGATATAAAGAGGCCGTCACACAAAGCTCAAAGATATCGAGAAACAAAAGGCTTCATTTAATCATTTATTCTACTTGATTGAACAAAAAAACAACTAGAACTGTGGGCAATGCCTTTGTAGTAGATTATACTGGATGCCGGTGAAGTGCAGAGATAATCAATTTGCTTTTATAACAGTATTAAGAGACAAAAGCTCCCGTCACACACAACGATGCAACAGCAATCCCAACAGCAATAACAATCCTGTAGGGATCGTTGTTACCTAGTCGCAGGGGAGCTGTCAAACAGGCAGATCTCCTCAGCAACCAGGGACCAGGGAGCCACCTCCCTGGAAGCGGGGAGACACTGGTGACTATGATAAACACCAGGTATCTAAGCAGCACGCGCTGCCTAGATACTCGCTGGTTACCAGCCTGTGAGGTCGCTGATCGTTGTTCTCTCGCAGCGATGCATGCTGACCAGCGGGAGCGCAACGATCAAAAAATGACCCAGAGCAATTTGTAACGATCAGCGATCTCACAACAGGGGCCTGATCGCTGCTAAGTGTCACACCTGTGAATGTTACAACGATCTCGCTAATGATCTCGTTATGTGTGACGGGGGCTTAATACAGTTGAACACAACTAACTTTATGGTGCTGAAAATGAATATATGATGCTTACATTCACTGACTGGCTCTAATTTTCAAGATCAAGAGGAGGTTGTAGCCAACAGATCAACCTACATGTGGTTTCACATCTGCGCTGCGCATAAAAGTTATGAAATATGCAAGAGATCTCTTTCTGGGCATGCGTATTGGCATATACGCATACGCATGTGGATCTAACGCAGGCATCCGCAAGGCCTTGTGTACGCATAGACAATGCCTGGTCTATCCGCATCCGTGTGCATGCGGAAGCGTGCACATTTTTCAACACCCCTAAAACACAACATGTTGCGTTTCCTGGCCGCGGAAATCCGACGCGCCGGTATGCATACGCACCCATACGTATGCCCAAAAATGTCCCTGCGCACGAATGCGCACTCCATGTTATAGATCAGTGCGCAATACGCTTGTGGATTTTATAACTTATGCAAAGCATCCATAGTGCTACGAAACGCAAATGTGAAACCACCCTAACAACTAATTTATGCATGGTGCCCCATTAGGAAAGGAGTTTGCAATACGCCCAATACCACTGCAGATGAACTGCTGATTCCAAAAGCTCCAGAAATATATTCAGTGAAGTGATGAAAACGATTACTTGGTGTCATGAAGCATCTTCCTCTCAAGACTCAAGACATTTTGTCAGCAATCTCAACTGAATCGCACCTTATAAGACCCCCATCACATCACAATTTTAGGGTATCCATTGTAAAACAGCCACGGATCCAATTTGGCCCCCCCATGTATCCCTGTGGGCATGGATTGGTCCTTAATGGCCATACTTATCTGCAGGGATCCGATTGTGTCCACTTTTTTCACGTCCACAAAATCGGAGATTGCTCCGATTTTGGGCACAGCGGACACAATCGGACAGCATCAGAATAGACACTGTCCGATTCAAATAACCTGGGGATCTATGGAGCTCAGATCCGGGAAAAAACAGGATTGTTTCCTGCATCCGATTTTAGAGTACTGAGCATACTCAGTGCACTAAAACTGCTCTATTCCTGTAATTTCATTCAGCAGTGTATCTACGTACACTGCTAAAGTGAAATGACATAAAGCAATGTGTTAAAAATAAAAAAATTAAAATGCTCACCCTGTCCGCTGGCTGTCCAGGACCTGAGATGAAGATGTCCGAACGCTGCCAGGACCTTAAAATGTGATGGGCCGGTAGCCATCAGGTGGTATGTCACGTGACATATCACCTGATCGCTACCGGCCAATCACATTTTAAAGGTCCTGGCAGGCAGCAATCGGACATCTTCTCGGGTCCCGGACAGCTGGCGGAGAGGTGAGCATTTATTTTTTTTTATTTTTAATACATTTTCTCCCTTTTATTTTGCTTTCACAGTGTATGTAGATACACTGGGAAAGCAAAACTTCAGCCCCGACATGTCAAACGAGGGAAGGAACCCAGGATTCTCCCCCCCCCCGTGTGACATAACAGCACCAACACCACTTGCCTGCGCTTTGCAAGCCTGGGCTCCTCCCAGCTCTTTCTGTGTCCGTATTTCTTAAAATCACAGGTCCAGACACAGAAATGGCATCTGGAGTTCACAATCCGGGCTTGTCGATTCCTTTCCGTGTGGTCCTGCAAAAAAACAGGATCCCCACGGACAGGAAAAAAAATTGTGATTTGAAGGGGGCCTAACACAAAGTGAACTGAACGATCTTGTTAGGCTTTGCGGCCCCGATCGGGACCATCCATGAAAATCTGCAGCATGTGAATTATTGTCAATTATGTCAATTTGTCCGTATTTCCAGCCCTCAGAGAGCAGTGTTGGATATCAGGTCAGCTGCGCCCACGAGAAACTGACATCCGCCTCACATGAAGGGCTTGTGCCCTGTCTTATTCTGTGAAAAGGATAATAAAAGTGTATGTGCACATGCTTATATCATGGGGGAAACTGGTGAGGGCAAGCACGAGTGGTTTCAAACCACAACTCTATTATAATGATTAAAGTCCCCCTCGGCTTTTGCTGGAATGGTTCTTGCTCTCCTGACGTAGAGAGCTGTCAGAACTGGCGTAAAGGCCTCATCCAGCGGCTCCAGCAGAGGTCACTGTATGAGGACAAAATTGTATAGTACAATTCACGTAACCGTTTCCATTCCACAATAGTGTTTAGACAGGTTTAAAGGCTACATTTGCACAGTGCATTATTGATGCACTAGAAAATAGGCCCGATGCTATCACATCGGGAGGGCGTCACTAGCACGCTGTGCTCTTTGTGGGCCCCCTGCGCTGCCTTTGAGCACCCTGTGCTGTGTTTAGCTGTGGCCAGCCTTCAGTGTTTAAGGTCCACTCTTATGTCTTACTGGCCACTCCTTTTGTGTGTATGTTACCCCCTTCATCTCTCTGCTCCCTTTAATCTTTTAGGTCCTTCCTTATGTGTGTCTGCTCCCTTTCACAGTCCCTGCCCCCTTTAGTCATTCTGGTGACCCCTTGTCTGTCTGGCCCTCCTGTGTTTCTGGACCCCTCTATGTGTGTGTGCCCCACTTGCCTCTCTGCTTCCTCTCTTTCATGTTATTGCACCCCCCTCCCATGTCTCTGCTCCCCTTCCCTGGCCCCCCCTTCTGTGTCTATGTTACCCTCTTTATCTCTTTGGGCTCCTTGAGTGTTTGTGATGCCCTGTTATGTGTCTGTGCCCCCCTTCAGTCATTGTGGTCACCCCTTGTCTCTGTGCCCCCGACCCCTCCCCTTCAGAGTTTCTGGAGCCCTTTATGTTTGTCTGGTGCACTTACTTGTTAGCTTAGCCTCTTTAGTGTTTCTGCACCCCTCTTCTCTGTGTGGAGTTTTTGTGTTCCTCTGTTATGCATCTTTGGTTCGTCTTTAATGTGTGAGCTCCCCACTTCTAGCTGTGTGCCTCCTCTTCTCTCCTTCCCAGCTGTGACAGCTCCATGTCATAGCTAGGAAGGAGTGTAGCATAGAGGAGGCGGAGCTAGGGTGATGCACAGTCATGTGAATGATCACATGACTGTGACATCACCAAAGGTCCTATCTGAAGAGGTAAGTTTTTGGGGGTGTGCGGGCGGCGCAGGGGGGTGCGGGGGTCTACTGTGGGGAGGAAGCAGGCACTGGAGGGGGGGGGGCGCAGGGGTATGTGGGGGTCTATTGCAGGGGCGTGCGGGTGCTGTAGAGGAGGTGCGGGGGTGTGTAGGCACGGGAGCCTGCAGGCAGCCGGCGGCAGCTTTGGGTGTGCTAATATGGCGGCGCTTCTGGGTAATCACCAGTTTTGCGCAGGCGCCATCGCTTGATAGCGGCACAGTGGCCGGAAGCGCAAAACTGGTGATTATGTATAGAGATTTTTTTGAGGATCTGTTTTTTTGCAGTGCCCCAGAGCATCCCAGTAAAGTCAGTCAATGGGTTTTCAAGATTTGTCATTCAGACATTTTGTGAGGTTCTATTTTCTGCTTCAAAAACCGATCCTCAAAAAGAAGGAACATGTCAATTTGTGTGGTGTTTTTCTGATCTGGTTTTTCCATTGACTCCATTGTCTAGGAGCTTAAAAAAATGCAACAGTCTAAAACGCACCAAAAACTGATCAAATCTAAAAGGTGATGCTTACCCTCTAAATAAGCAACTGAAAACTGACATAAAAGTTTCTTCATTTTTATATTTGAAAAATAATAATGGTTTTAAAGTACTGAAGCTTTTATGCATTATATGAAGCAGTAAAAGAAAAACTCCCATATCAGAAACAAGAGTCAACTAAAAAAGAGAATTTTGTTTACGTACCGTAAATTCTTTTTTCTTTAGTCATCAATGGGAGACCCAGACAATGGGGTTTAGGGCTCTGCCCTCCGGAGGTCACACTAGGTACTACAAGTTTGTAGACACCGCCTCCTCCGCTTATAAACCCCCACCGTAGGAGACATCCTCAGTTTAGTCCATAAGCTGCGAGGAGAAATTAAACCACACCCGAAACATCGGGAAGAATGCCGTGCACAGACGGTTCAACAACCCGGCAAACACTGTCTCAACAGAGAACAGAACAAGTGCAAAATATGCAACGGAACAACTGGGTGGGTGCTGGGTCTCCCATTGATGACTAAAGAAAAAAGAATTTACGGTACGTAAACAAAATTCTCTTTTTTCTGGTCGTCATAATGGGAGACCCAGACAATGGGGATGTCCTAAAGCAATACCCCAGGGCGGGAAGAGTTCCTCAACAAGACGGATAACACATGGTTCCCTCTAAAGGTGGGCAACCGCCGCCTGGAGAACCCGCCTGCCCAAACTCGCATCCGCAGAGGCATGGGCATGCACCATATAGTGCTTAGAGAAAGTGTGCAGGCTAGACCAAGTGGCCGCCTGACACACCTGTAGAGCAGAAGCTCGATGTCGCAAGGCCCAGGAGGCACCTACAGCTCTCGTAGAGTGTGCCTTCAATCCCACCGGGAGAGGCAAACCAGAAGACCGGTACGCCTCCTGAATGGGAGCCTTGATCCATCTGGCCAAGGTCGACTTCGAAGCCGCGGCCCCCTTACAGCGACCCATCGTGAGGACAAATAAGGAATCCGAACTCCGAAAGGAGGCGGTCCTGGACACATAAATGCGTACAGCTCTCACGAGATCCAGAGTATGGAGGTCGCGCTCAACCTGATGAACGGGAGCGGGGCAAAATGATGGAAGAACAATCTCCTGGTTTAGGTGAAACGTTGAAACCACCTTCGGCAGAAATTCAGGCCGTGGGCGCAACACCACCTTGTCTTGGTGAACCACCAGAAAGGGAGACTTGCACGAAAGTGCAGCCAATTCTGAGACCCGTCTCAGAGACGTAATCGCCACCAGAAAGACCACCTTCTGGGACAGACGAGAGAGAGAGACGTCTCTCAGTGGCTCAAACGGCGGTTTCTGCAGTGCCGCCAGGACCATGTTTAGGTCCCAAGGGTCCAGAGGTCGTCTATAGGGCGGGACCACCCGAGACACCCCCTGCAGAAATTGACGTACCTTCGGGAGGAGCGCCAAGCGCCTGTCAAACAACACTGAAAGTGCTGATACTTGACCTTTCAGAGAGCCAAGGGATAATCCCAACTCCAACCCCGACTGTAGGAAGGCCAACAATGTCGGGATAGACAAAGGCCACGGAGAGCGGCCACCGAGGCACACCAGGTAAAAAAGATTTTCCACGTTCTGTGGTATATCTTCCTGGAAACAGGTTTCCTTGCCCGATTCATAGTGGCAACCACTGTAGGAGAGAAACCTCTGGATGTCAGCAGCCAGGCCTCAAGAGCCATGCAGTCAATCTGAGGGCCCTGGAATTGAGGTGGAAGAATGGGCCTTGCGCGAGTAGATCTGCGCGTTCTGGAAGAGCCCACCTGTGTCCGCCTGACAGTTGCCACAGGTCCGGGTACCAAGACCTCCTGGGCCAATCTGGAGCCACTAGAATGGCCACTCTGCATTCTGTCCTGATCTTCCACAGGACCCTGGGAATCAGAGCCAGAGGCGGAAACACATATGGCAGCTGAAAGCTGGACCAGCTCAGGATCAGGGCGTCCGCCCCCAGAGACTGGGGATCCCAAGATCTCGCCATGTATTGGGGCACCTGATGATTCAGCCGTGAGGCCATCAGATCCACGTCCGGAGTGCCCCACCTGCCGCAGATGTCCCGGAAGACGTCTGGATGTAGGGACCACTCTCCGGCGTCCATCCCCTGTCGGCTCAGATAGTCGGCCTCCCAGTTCTCGACCCCTGGGATGTGAACTGCGGAGATCAGGCAGCCGTTTTCCTCCACCCAGAGTAGAATGCGGTGGACTTTGGCGAGGGCCTGAGCACTTCTGGTCCCTCCCTGATGATTTATATAGGCGACGGCCGTCGCATTGTCGGACTGTACCCGAATGGGCTGTCCTGACAGGAATTTCTGAAACGCCAGTAGCGCCAGATAGACCGCCTTGATCTCCAGCACGTTGATCTGCAACGCCGACTCCGACTGAGTCCAGAGGCCTTGAGCCCTGTGGTGCAAGAACACCGCCCCCCAGCCCTTCAGACTGGCGTCGGTGGTCACCACTAACCATGACGGTTTTAGGAAGGACCGGCCCCGTGACAGGTGATGTGGCTGTAGCCACCACTGTAGAGAGTCCCTGGTTGGTTGTGACAGTGTCACCAGCCGATTCAGAGAGATCGTCCTCTTGTCCCATCTGCGAAGAATCTCCAGCTGGAGAGGACGGAGGCGAAACTGTGCGAACGGCACCGCCTCTATCGCCGCTACCATGCGACCCACCAGTCTCATCAATACCCGTAGGGATGACTGTGGAGACAGGAGGACATTCTGCACTCCTGATTGGATCGCAAGCTGCTTGGCTTGAGGTAGGGACACCAGGGCCGAGTCCGTGTGGAAGTCCATGCCCAGATATGTCAATGACTGGGTCGGAACCAGGGTCGACTTTTGAATGTTGATAAGCCACCCGAACCGTTCCAGGGACTTCATGGTCACCTCCAGGCTCACCCGACAAAGGTCTTCCGATGGCGCCCTGACCAACAGGTCGTCCAAATAGGGTATGACGGCGTGTCCCTGCGCATGCAGGAGAGCCATCATGGAGGCCATCACCTTTGTGAACACCCGTGGTGCTGAGGCTAGCCCGAATGGCAGTGCCACAAATTGGAAGTGCTCTTCCCCCACTGCGAATCTCAACCAGCGCTGATGAGCTGGTGCAATGGGGACGTGAAGGTAAGCGTCCCTGATATCGATGGACGCTAGGAAGTCTCCCTGTGACACAGCCGCGATCACTGAGCGCAGGGATTCCATGCGGAACTTCCGAACCAACACGTGACGGTTGAACAACTTGAGGTCCAACACCGGGCGAAAAGAGCCGTCCTTCTTTGGGACAATAAAGAGGTTGGAGTAAAAACCCCTGAACCTCTCTTCCGTGGGCACAGGGACCACCACTCCGTCTCTGCGGAGTCCCTCCAACACCAGGTGAAAAGCCTGAGCCTTTTCTGGGGATGGAACCGACCGATGGAATCGGTGTATTGGTTGTGACGTCAGCTCTATCCTGTAACCTCTTGAGACTACGTCTCGAACCCACTGATCTTGAATGTGGAGAAGCCACTTGTCCTGAAAGTGGGACAGGCGGCCCCCCACCTGTGGGGAGGCAGGATGAGAGAGCGAGTCATGTCGAAGCGGGCTTGGGGTGTGGCAGCCGCTGCCCCCGCCGGCTTCTTCTGACGACTCTTGGAACGCCACTGAGTAGCAGGCTTGCCCCCTCGGTCTGAGCGAGTGGACGCCGTTGATGACTGTGAACCGGAGCGAAAGGACCCCTGCTTAGGGTTCCTTTTCACGGTGTACCGTGGCTTAGGCTTATTCTGCGGGATCTTAGACTCAGCAGAATCCTTTATCAATTTGTCCAGTTCGGTGCCAAAAAGCCTGTCACCAGCGAACGGAAGATTTTGTAAAATCTTCTTAGATGTGGCATCTGAGTCCCAAAGACGCAGCCACAACAGCCTGCGGATCGCAATTGCATTGGCCGAGGCCACAGCAGAGCGAGTGGCAGTTTCCAAAGATGCCGTCCTGGCATAGTCCGCATAGGCCCTTGCTCTCTCAGTGAGAGCCAGGACCTCTGGACTGGACCTAGCTAGATCAGTGATACCATCCAAACAGATAGTAATCGCTTGTAGGGTCCATACCGCGGCAAAATTAGGGGCAAACGAAGACCCCACAGCCTCATAGGAAGACTTGGCGAGTTGCTCGACCTGTCTATCAGTAGCATCCTTCAACGAGGAGCTATCAGAGGCAGAAAACAAGGAGCGCGCAGCAATCCTAGTCATGGAAGCATCCACCTTGGGAGACTGCGACCATTCCTGGAGCGCCTCCTGGGGAAAGGGAAAGCGATTGTCCTTAGTTTTACGGACATAACGCCGCCCAGGATGCAACCTGGGAGCTTTAATCACCCTTCCGAAATTAGTGTGGTCCATGAAGGAGCCACTTGGTCTAGCCTCTGGCCGCAGCCATTGGTATATCTCCTTGGGGTGTACAGTCACCTCCTCAGGAGGAGTGACAAGACGCAATGTCTCATTGATGGAGGACACCAGATCCTCCACCCCATCTGGAGATTCAGACATAGACCCAAGAGTAGAACCCCCATCATCTTCCTCACCATCAGAGGAACGCTCCTCCTCAGAGAGAGTCTGGAGCTCAGGAGAAGCCTCACGGGCTCGCTTAGGGGGTCTTACAGCAGAAGTAAGAGACACCCGGGGGTAACTAGGAGGAGTAGCTGGGTTCTCCAGTCTCCTATGCAGTGCCTCCAGGGTTTGCGACATGGAGGACATCTGGGACAGCAGAGATTCATTGATCTTATTCTGCGTTTCCCATGGCCCTGGGATCACCTGAACCTCAGGGTATAATCCCGGATTTGCAGACTCAGTAGTAGCAGACCGGGCCTCTGGGCGTCCGCAGTTATTGCAGGACCCCTCCACCAGTGTCCCGTTGCATGTAACACAGGCAATGGAGACCACCGCCGCCTTAGCAGCATGCTTCCCAACTGAGGACATTTCCACAGTGAGGGGAATATAAGCCAAAGTTCACAGACAAACCGGGAATCCCGGTGGCTTACCGACCGCAGTAAAGCGGTAGGAGGAAGCGGTGTGTGTGTGTGACCTCCGCGAGTTCCGGTCTCCCTTGCAAGTGCAGACACGCGCTGCAGCCAGATCCCAGCCGGGAAGTGAGGGAGAAGATGGCCGCCGACAGTGAAGATGTGGGCGGAGCCAGGAACACGCGGGAAGAACACACAACACGCCCAGCGGTGATGTCACCATAAGGGCTGCCTCCTCCTCCTCCAGACTGCCTCAGCAATGGAGGTGCCGGAGCCCGCAGCGCGGGAAAAGAGTGTGAATATCACCACACACACTCTCAGACTGCATGTACACATAAAAACACTCGCAGTCTACAGCCTCAGCCCCTGTGACACACAGGGCGGTCAGCCAGGGAGACCCCAGCACAGGGTCACCGCCAGAACCGCGGACCCGAGGGTAACCGCGCGGTCTGAGTGTCATGACACCACAGTGACAGACACTACCCCCAGGCACACAGGAGACACACCAGGTGCCTCAGTGCCGGTCCGGTCTGTAAGCACCTTTAGGGAGGCCTCGGACGGGGGTACAGCACCAGTCCGGAGTGTAAGCACCATTTAGGGAGGCCTCGGACTGGGCTGGCTCCGTCCGGTCTGTAAGCACCATTTAGGGAGGCCTCGGACGGAGCGGAGCTGTGCAAGGCTCCAGGCTCCCCCTTACCAGAGCCTCCATGGAGGGATGGAAAGGAAGGAGCGCGACAGCGTACCGGGAGAACACTGAAGTGTCCAGGCTAAAAGCCCTCCGGTACCTCCACCAGCGTGTTCCGCAGAGGGTGAGCGGGGAGGCTGTCGGGGGTCCCGAGCGGGACCATTTTACCTTGTCTTCATACGCCATCACGTAAGCTGTGAGAATGCAGTGAAGTGCAAGCAAAGCGTGATCCTCCGAGCACACTAAGTTTAAAACTGAGGATGTCTCCTACGGTGGGGGTTTATAAGCGGAGGAGGCGGTGTCTACAAACTTGTAGTACCTAGTGTGACCTCCGGAGGGCAGAGCCCTAAACCCCATTGTCTGGGTCTCCCATTATGACGACCAGAAAATTTTTTATTGCCGGATTTGAAATCAGGAGGTAAAAATCATTTAGGGCCACACGCATCAATTTACAGAAAGGTATGGTTAGCGATCACATGCACGCGCAATCGCTAACAATATCGTTCACATTGCTGGTGAGCTGTCACACAGGCAGACCCACCAGCGAGAACGCTTGTACCCATGGTAAACATCGGGTTACTAGGCGCCATGAGGCGCTTAGTAACTCAATGTTTACCATGGATACGAGCTCCCAGCATAGGCTGCGAGGTGCTGGGAGCTTGTTCATCGTTGGTCTGCCGGTGTCACACGCAGCGATGCTGCATGTCCACCGGCCAAATCTGCGATAAAACAATCAAGCGATTTTTCAAACAAATATCGCTTGATTACACGCAGCAACGCACAAACGATATCACTTAAAGAGGACCGGTCACCAAGCTCTGTGTTATGCTGCAGACGAGGGAGACAATGATTGACATCAGGGAGGCAGCGATAGGCAGATTAAACATGCAGGGGGTGTGAAACTGCCCTTTTGGCTCCAGCCTCTAGCCACCTCCTTTATGGCTGCAGGATGTAAGTTTTCTAAGTGTATTTACTCTGGGTACAGGGGGGCTCAAGGGCTGGGGGACCCCTTGCCTGGATGCAGCAGATATGCTGCATTCAGTGCTGTAATTAGATCACTATGCCTGGTTTGGTGACAGGTCCTCTTTTAGGCTACCTTCACATTTGCGTTCCCCTCCGCAGCGTTCTGCGGAGGGGATCCGCAATGTGACCGCAGCACCACAAGCCCCTATCTTTGCGCACCCATTCACTGCCATATGTGATCTGTCAAATCACCCAGTCTCGTCCGCATCAGAAATGCAACATGTCGCGTTTGTGGTGCGGACAAGTCTGAGCAATTTGTGCGCAGGCGCACAGATCACGTGTGGCAGTGAATGGGTGCGCACGGTCATGCGCAGCACCGTGCGCTCCCATTATAAAGATAGGGGCTTGCGGTGGTTCGGTCACATTGCGGCTCCCCTCCGCAGAACGCTGCGGAGGGTGACGCAAATGTGAAAGTAGCCTAAGCGAACAAAAAAAGCAGTTGCTTAAGCAATATCAATATTAAATTGATGCGTGTGACGTGGCCCTTAGGGACGACGGCTAATAACATCACTGAACCAGACAACTTCCTATAATATGTAGAACAAGTGTAAGAGGTTGTCATTTTGATGGACTGGTAGTCTGTACAACCTGCCAGTCTATCACCATTGCCATCTCATCCTTCACTCCAATAAGAGTACATGTAGGTACCGGGCAGCACATGGTTAATGCAGGAAAGTATTATAGATAAAGTGTAATACGGTTTGTGCCAAATGATGTGCCATCGTACCCGTGGTCTCCTGTCAAAGTTCTGTATCAATTTTTAACTGGTGGCAAAGGGGAGGTCACAGTGGGGAGAATTTTCTTTAAAGGGAACCTTTGTCAGATCATTTATGCCCCCGAACCCATCACTAGCTGTCCCTTCACCTTCCTACTACATCCCTAACTATCCCTGTCTGACCTAAATGTGTCCTGTAATCGCTGAGAAAAATGATTGTATTATTTACATTTTATTATGCTAATAAGGGTGATGTCTCTGTTAGTGCAGACACTCTGCGCGTTCATGTGCCCCTCTCGCTCCATGTATATGTCAATTTAAATGCGCGATCGCGCCATCTTAAATCAATCTATTTCCCTGGTATGGCGCGCAGCTGTGCATTATTTCTGGTCCTGTGCAGTGTGGGGGTATTGAGTGTACCGATCGCTCAGGAGCATGCACACTGCACATTCTGAAGGTAGCCTGTACACCCAATACGCCCCTACACTGTGGAGAACTGGAAATAACGCACGGCCGTGTGCCACACCAGGAAGACGATAATTGAAGTTCAAATCCAGTGTGAGTGCCGAAACTGGCGCAAACATACTGATATTTTATCGCCGACTGTTAATTTTAATCTACCTGTCCATGTAATTACATCTGTCCATATCTTTGTCAGTGGGCAAACTTACAGCAAAGGAAACAATTATTTGATCCCTTGCTGATTTTGTATGTACTGCTGAAGGTGGCGCTTTAAGTTTAAATCGCTCAAATATGGTGACAGGTTCACTTTAAAAGGTGCAATTATAAGCCTACTAGGCTATGTTCATCTGTAAAAGACAGCCTGTGCAAAGATGGGAAGGTCCAGCTCAACCATTGGGTTCACAAGGCTGTGCTGACGATCCGGAGACACTGTGTCCTGGACGCAGTGTCTTCGGACCTGAGGGAAGCCGGAGAGCTCTGCGGGTGAACGTAGCTGCCCTGTGCCTATGAACTGCATTCAGCGCAGAGCAGCTTTTTCCTGCATTCACCCGCCGAGATCGCCTCTGACACTGCAACACTAAATTGACATGCTGCGGATGAGCGGCGGTGCAGAATGCCGTCCCACATGTCAGTTTATACTGTGGAGTAAAGAAGCACAGTGGGCACGAGAATTCTGTAAATCCCATTCACTGTGCTTGTACTGTACAACACAGCGTTATGGACGCAGCACAAACACACTGCTTCCATAATGCATAAACATTAATCATTGCAATGCAGGCCGAAGGAGAGCTCATGAGACCTGGTAGTCAGGGCGTTCGATCTGTGAACCATCTGATTAATGGATGTGTGCACCAGATTTAAAAAAGGAACCTGTCGCCTGTTTTGGGGGCTCTACACCATTCTCACCACCCTTAACATGATAAAAAAAGAAACGACTTTTAATCTGTCCCGTGCTGTATGGCAATTACTTTTTAAAGGCCAAATGGGGTGCAGCACACTGCGATCAGAGCCGCCCCACTACATGGAAAACCTGCCCCACTCCACGAAAAACGTTGCCCCTCCTGAGGGTAAGCAAGTGAATGACAGCGACGACATCCACACAAATCACAAGTCTCGCCTCAAGTCAATAATACGATAATATAATATTTATTCATTTATATAGCGCTATTAATTCCATAGCACTTTTAGATACATCAGTAATGCTGTCTCTCTTGGAGCTCACAATCTAAAACATCCTATCGGTATGTCTTTGCAATGTAGGAGGAAACCGGAGTGCCCGGAGGAAACCCACGCAAGCACGGGGAGAACATACAAACTCCATGCAGATGTTGTCCTTAGAGTCCTTGGTGGAAATTGAATCCAGGACCTCGGGACCTCAGTGCTGCAAAGGCTGCAGTGCTAACCACTTGAGCCATCATACCGCCCAGTCAAACCTGCGCAGTGGAATCACTGACTCTTCAATAGGGCACAGTGAGCTGCGCCGCAGCACAAGACTTGTGAACTGAGTGGTTGACGTTGCTGTCATTCACTTGTATACAATAAGGAAGGGCGGATTTTCCATACAGCGGGGTGGTGTTGACATGGAGCAGGGCAGGCTTTCCATGCAGCGGGGTGTGTCTGACCACAGTGTGCTGCACCCATATGACCCTTAAAAAGCAAATTGGGAAACAATAACAGTATTTCTCTGAGGTATGCAGGGGGACGTCTGGGGATATAAAGGGGACTTTAAATAAAGTATGTAGCCCACAATGACAGCATAAACTACTGTAAGCTTTATTTTCTCAAGTCATGCATATGGAATTTAATGGGAACAGCCACCGATTGACCTCTGGAAATTTACTGAACAATTCAACTTTTCTGCAAGGAGGGGGGGGGGGGGGGGGTGACTATTTTACCTTAAAATTGTAATACATAATACTCATTAAAAACTAAGTATTCCTTGCTTTTAGCTGCATTTGTCTTTTGAAAAAAAACAGGGATTTTTGTGTACTCACCGTAAAATCCTTTTCTCCTAGCTCATCATTGGGGGACACAGGACCATGGGTGTATGCTTTTCTGCCACTAGGAGGCGACACTAAGTAGAATTAAAAGTTAAGCCCTCCTTCCTGCAGTATACACCCGTACGTAGGCGTGCTATTCAGTTTTGTACTAGAGCAGTAGGAGAGCAGGTAAGGTAATACTGTATAACTAGCGTAAGGTAAGGTACTGTACAGACAGAGTACACGTAGTGTAGGGCAGTGTACTGTACAGAGTGTTGAAGAATTAGAGGGTGGGTGCTGTGTCCCCCAATGATGAGCTAGGAGAAAAGGATTTTACGGTGAGTACACAAAAATCCCCGTTTCTTCTTCGCATCATTGGGGGACACAGGACCATGGGACGTCCTAAAGCAGTCCCTGGGTGGGAATCAGTTGAGTAGTGGTCGCGCATCGTGCGCCGGCTGCTTACGGATGCACGACTGTTGCCTGGAAAATATTTCTACGTAGGCATGCGTCTGAGGATGCCTGGGTGTGAACATTGTAGTGTTTGGTGCAGGTATACAGGCTGGACCAAGTTGCCGCTTTGTAAACCTAAGTTGCCACGGCTTGGTGCCGAATAGCCTATCAGGTGCTCACTGATTGAGTTGAGTGCGTTTTCACTCCTTCTGGAGTTGGCTTGTTTTTGAAGCATTAGGGATGTTGGGTCGCGGGGTCGATTCATATTGCCAATGTGGAGTTAAATGCCACTTTTCTTTATCTAGGTCCCTCGGGTATGGCGAATAGCGTTTCTGTTTTGCAGAACGGAGCTGTTTGGGTAGAGGGACGGGAGGACGATGTCCTTGTTAAGGTCGATGTGGGATACCATCTAAGGCAAAGACGTGAGGCGTTCGGATGAGTACTTATCTTTGTAGAAGGATAGGTGGAGGCCGGCAGGATAGGGCGGCCAGGTTGACCACGCGCCTAATTGACGGAATTGCATTTAAGAAGGCGACTGTAGATGAGAGATGGGATACGGGTACCTCCTTCAGGAGGTTCAACTGGAGGCTCCTGAAGAGCACCTAGAACTAGGTTTAGGTCCTAGACAGCCACGGTTGTCCTGTCGGAAAGCCGTGTGCGAGAAGGTCCTTGGATGAAGGTCATCACCCGTGGTTTGGGGATGATACTTCTTGGAGAAGGACACTTTGGGTTTAGATTTTGCCTTTTATGGGTTTTGTGGTTAAGATCTAGATCCAGGGTTCCGTCGCCACGCGGTTAAAGACAGGGCTTCTGAGTTCTGTGGTAAAAGGGGGGGCCCAGGGAAAGGGGGGGGGGGGGGGGGTTCAGCAGTTTGGGAATGGGCAGGGCGCGTCGGCAGAGAGCCGTACGAACACTGTGTACCGTGCCCGTCGTGGCCTGAATGGGGCGATGAGAAATACTTGAGGCCCTTCTACTGTTGATCTTTCCGATTTCTGAGGGGGGGGGGGGGGAATTACCGCGAATGGAGGAAAGATGTATGGGAGCTGGAATCGACACCAGGGGAGGACTAACGCGTCCGTTCTTTAGGGTAAGCGGGTCCTGGGACTTGGTTACAAAAGTCAGGATTTTTATGTTCATTCTTGGCGCCATGAGGTCCACGTGGGGGGGTTTCTAGCGTCGGCAGGTTTGTAGACAGACTTCCGGATGTAGGGAGTATCCTCCTAAGGTCAGCCCGTGGCGGCTTAGGAAGTCCACTGTCTAGCTGTCCACCTAAGGGATGTGGACTGCCGATATGATTGAGTGGGCTCCCCTTTGCACATTAGCGATTTGCTGCGTGTGATGCCTCGGTGATGTACGCCACCGCTGTAGTGTTGTCTAATTGGATGCCGATGGGGCGACCAGCCAGGAGGTAGTGAAAATGATGAGGTGCTAAGCGATAGCTCGCCGCTTAGAATGTTGACTGTAAGGCGTGGCTACTGGGGTGTCTAGTAGATATGGGTTGTGTGCTGGCGCTAGGCGGAACCCCTCCTGTACCTCGCAGCGTAGGCTGGTATTGGTGGGTACTACCAGCTACTGGAGCGGGAGGAAGGATTTTCTTTGCATGAGTGGTGATGACTGTCTACTATCTGAGTACTTTTGAGAGAGAAGTCACACTGGTAGATGGCGTAGGGACTGCCAGTCTTGATGAGTAGACCTTTACCAGGTAAGATGGATGTAGTCTATGGTGTGAGAAGTTGGTCCTGCTGGGGAGTATCTGAGAGCGGGACAACAACTAGAGGGTTACATGGGTCGCGTTGCAGTCATTCATGGGTTATGCAGGTAAGGTTTTTTTTTTTGACTGAGCAACTGAATTGTATGGCGCTGTACTGCTAGATGCTGGACAGGGCCTTTGCTCCATTTAGCAGTGAATTAGAGGCGGTAGGGGGTAGGTAACCTAGTGAGGGAGACTAGCCTAGCTTGTCTGACGGGGGCCTGATTAACCTCGATTACCTCATGTGAAGAGATCAGAGACTTCGATGGGTCTGAAGATGTACCTGTGCTGCGGTTATCTAGGGATTATGCTTGAGGAACTCGACCTTTGTTGTCGAAGGTCTGACTTCTGAATGAGTCCGGGTTACTTGCAAATGCTCTGCGAAGGCGAATTAAGAAGTAACCTACAGACCGGGGCACTGAACCGGAGACTCTATAGACTATCTTGTGATAGTGGATTCCATACAGTCCTAGCATGGTAGGAGTAGGGTTTAGTATACCGGATGGGCTGTTAGTCATGTTGAGGTTGCGTGACTAAAACCTGGTGTGGTAAGATATACGGTATGGGTATACGCTATGTCCCAGAACCAGCACGGAATTCGAGGTTCGCGTTTTTATATGTTATAGAGGTTGAAATTCTGACCGGTAGGTAGTTTAGCAGATGTTACATCCCACAGAGGTAGCTGATGGGGTGTCTTGATTACTGCTTTTGTCAGTTGTTCAGTGCCAAGAGGCGACCTGACCTGGCTACTGATGGTTAGGTGAGCCCTACAGGGGTCGGCCAGTGTAGGCTTGTATACCAGTAGTGGTATGTGAATCTTGTTTTACAGGCGGTTGGGCCAGATGTCATAAGGCGCAGGAGTAGGGGGTTATGTAATGCGTGGCAGTGGTGTTTTCTGCACGCTGCCTGATTGAAAGGCTATGGGCTAATGATGCAGGCAGTTAGACTGATCTTGCTGGTTAGAGTTGCGCACTGAGATGACATCTGGAGCGTGTTTGTGGATTCCTTTAGCCGTTGAGATAAACGGATTTTAAGGTTAATCCTGTAGGCGGTTCTGTGATGTGTACAGCTATGTGCACTATCCACTGTCGTGTAACCTTAGGCCCTGGTGTGAAAGCTCCTACTGGGCCCTTAATCAATGCAAATCTTTAAAAGTATTAGTCCTTTTCTATGGGCCAAATGGACTGTTGGACTGCAGGGTCCTGGTGCGATCGCTACCCCTGCACTGCTTGTAGTTATGCCCGTGATTATACGGTTAAGGGCCCGTTTATAGGGCCCAATTTTTTGGTTACCCTTGTTGGGGTGTACACGGGTGAAGTGAAACTCATGTGTCCTGTGCCTTTTGAAGCTTACAGATCCGATGTTCTTACCCCTATGCCATGGCGCCTGAGTACTGCGTTATGTGCTTGGAATCACTGTCAGTGCTTACAGTACCATCGGAGTTGTGATGGCTACTGCTGTGGGTGTCCGAGGGTAACTTGGATTGTGAGGCAGGTTCTGTACCCCGGTGTAATTTGACTGTCTGCTTACACTGAGTAGCAGAGTTTCTAATTCTGTTATGGGTGATCCCCAGTGTGGGCTGCCGCAACCTGTATTATGGTGGACGATTGGGTTGAGAGTCGACACAAGGATGTGAATAATAGTGTGCATTGATCTGTTATGGATAACAGATACTGAGAGAACTGCATGAGGTGGTTCACTGGGCACATAGTATCTAGCTGTGGGGTAGGAAATGGTACTATGGACGTCTAGGATATGAGCGGATGTACAGCACCTGACCATTTGACATGGAGCAGGGTTGTTGTTCTACATCCGGCTAAAGCTGACCAGCATGGAGGCGGTGTCTGACTGGTTACAGTGACCATAAGGAGAGGTGACACCAGGACGCTGTGTAATGCTGCCCTGTACGTGGCCTTTGTTAGCCCTTTATCCATAACTTTTACAGGGTCATTTTTCCTGTTGTCACAGGGACAGTTACTATAGGCTCACCTGCCTCCCCTGTGCCCAGGGCCGCAGGCGAGGAGGCGGTGTAATGGAGTAAGACTTATTACTCGATTCCACACTGTACAGGGCGGATGGGCACAAGCTGCAGCTTCACTCGGGTAGGAGACTTGGTGCAAGGAGTCCTGGGACTTGTAGACCGGTGCTGACTGGGCCCCTGTTAGCGGCTGCTATGTCCCCAGAGGCTACCTTTATTAGGTGGCCTTCCAGCAAATAGAGAAGGATGAGCTGCTGCAGTCTGCAAGAGAGATGCACATGTAGATTTAGAGAAGATGCAGTTACTATATGGCATCCCCTTACTAGGCCCTAGGTTACAGCACCCAGGGCAGGCTGAAGCCGTCACTCACCACTGTCATTCAGTATCTTGCTGTGTGTGGTGATGTGGCCCATGTGTAGATCCTTTGTTTTCAAGAATCGCGCCGTTTTGGGGGCGTGGTGTAGCAATCTGCATTATGTGCTCTGTGCTGCACACACTTGCTTTGTTTTAGTTTCGCGCCGATTCGGGGGCGTGGCGATGCAGCATGGCCGTCGTGTGATTGGCAGCTTGATTTGTGCTTCCTAACTAGCCCTACACATCATAGTAGTGGGGGGGTGTTTAGTCGCGATTGACGCTTGCAGCCCCCAATCGCGGCTATCTATGTCCCCTGCATCATTTTGCCCGCCCCTATGACACTGGGCGGTCAACCTGACGCACAGCCAATCACAGGCGAGGAGGGCGGCTTTAATGTGCGGGCCCAGACCGGGGCCTAAATTAGTGTCTGGCCACCGGGAGCGGCCCCAGGGCTAGCGATGCCGGCGGGCTTGCCCTGCAGCGGCGGATCGCAGCGCCACAACATGTCACCGCCGCCCTCCAGCCCTGGACACGCACTGGCGGTGCGCGTCATAGCACGGAGCAGCCGCAGGGCGCTGTGGACTGAGGCTGTGGGGGCCGCTGACTGGACTTCGTCCCCTGGGGCTGGGTCTGTGCTATTGTGCCTCGATTACCCACTCCTTGGTTGGAGAGGGTGAGAGGTGGTGGGATGATCGCTCTTTGCATCCCCCTGTTGTGCAGGGGGATGTAGTGGGGCACGTGCTGCGGCTGACCGGAGGCTCTGTGAGCGAGCAGGGAGAGGAGAGCCCTTTGTGGGATCCGTCTCTTTTCCACATTGGAGCTCTGGCCACATGTTCTGGATGTGCATCCTGCACTTACCAGTGGTGCGCGCCCGGCCTGGGGCCGGCGCGGCTGGAGCAGGGAATGGTGCCCCGTGTGTGCAGACTGCTGCTGCTGTGCTGCACCGGATCCCTTGGGGATGGATCGGTGCGGTGGCTGGGCACGCTGGTGGCCTCAATCACCTGCTCCTTTGTTGGAGGAGGTGAGAAGTGCTGCACTCGTGCTTTCTTGCACCCCCCTGTCCTGCAGAGGAATGCTTTGGGTATGCACGGTGGCTGCCTGCACGGTTTGGGGTAATGAGAGCGGAGCCCTTTTATGGGGATCTGTCGCCCCTCCAAGGGTGGTGTGCATTGCGTTGGGATCCTCCATGCTCTTATAAAGAGGTTATTTGGTAAAATTAAGAATTAAATAATAAAAGTAAAAGAAAGGGCCCTTTCACATCAGCGTTTTTTGAAATTCGCGGCAGATGCGGTGAAAAAAACGCATCTGCCGCGATTACCGCATACCGGCTGCACTTACGGCACAGTTGCGGCGCGGTTGCGGTAAACGCCATACAAGGTATAGGCGGACTTGCGGCAGGTGCGGTAAGTGCGGTTTTGGCACTTGCGGCAGGTGCGGCCGCGAAAAAAAAATGCTGTCAGCCGCGGTTTTTTTCGCGGCCGCACCTGCCGCAAGTGCCAAAACCGCACTTGCCGCACCTGCCGCAAGTCCGCCTATACCTTGTATGGCGTTTACCGCAACCGTGCCGCAAGTGCAGCCGCTATGCGGTAATCGCGGCAGATGCTGTTTTTTCACCGCATCTGCCGCGATTTGAAAAAAACGCTGGTGAAAGGGCCCCAAGACTGGTAGATGTGGTCTGAGCTACAGACACACATGTGCCTCCATGGACACTAAGCAAAAAACTGAATAGCTACACCTACGTACGGGTGTATACTGCAGGAAGGAGGGCTTAACTTTTAATTCTACTTAGTGTCGCCTCCTAGTGGCAGAAAAGCATACAACCATGGTCCTGTGTTCCCCAATGATGGGAAGGAGAAAAAAAAAATATTCATTAGGGGTTCCCTAAGGTAATAGTTTTAATCTTTTCAGGATGAAAACTAACAACTGCAATAGTATAATAAATAATAATCACACAACTCACAGTGGTGGACAAATTGCTAAGAGTTCTTGTACTATTCTTTTTTTAATATAATAAGATCAAGCGTTCTACAGCCGCAAAGTCCCTGAAAACAGAGAAACACTAGCAGACTGCCACAGACTGACCCGAGGTGTCTGCGACTGGATTAACGAGGATCAGAAAGGTTGGATTTCAACCGGCCTGATCCTATTATTTCTCCTATTATACGAGTCACCAAAGGTGTCTACAAGCAGCTGCTCTCATACGCAACAGAAATATGTAATAGCTAATGGCAGTAATATCTCTCAGCCATCGCCTTTCTGAGATCATTGCCTGGTCTGAAGATTATTACACTCATCCAATGACTGATATTCTAAATTGGAAAATAAAACAAAAAAAATGTATTCACTCATATAGCACCATTAATGGGACACAGTCACCAGGTTTTTGCGATCTCATCCGACAGCAGCACAATGTAAAGACAGAGACCCTGATTCCAGCGTTGTCTCCCTAAGGGCCGCTTCACACTGCGGCGTGAGCCAGTCCGGGTCTGTCCGGGATGACCCAGACAGCCGCGGACTGGATCAGCACACAGGACTGGGGGGCTAATGTGCCCTCCGGACCGGTGTGCAGCGCACACAGCTGCAGCCGCTGACAGCTCAGGACCGCGGCGCCCGCGGTCCTGACTTATCAGCAGCGGGAACTGCGTGCGCTGCACACCGGACTGGAGGGCATATTAGCCCCCCACTCCTGTGTGCTGATCCAGTCAGCGGCTGTCTGGGTCACCCCGGACAGACCCGGACTGGATCACGCCGCAGTGTGAAGCGGCCCTTACTGGGCTGCTCAGTGCAGTTTCCATAAAATCACTGTTTAATCAGTTGGAGATTAACATTGTAGGACTAATTAAGTAGCCCAGCATAGTCATTTACTGCTAAATCTGAAGTAGAGAAAACAGTCATTTTAAAGTGACAGCAAGCAGCTCAGGGACATCGCTAGAATCAGGGTCTCTATCTCTACATTATGCTGCTGTCAGATGGGATGGCAAAAACCTGGTGACAGTGTACCTTTAATGCCACAATGCTTTACATATAGATCAACTTGTTTATGAAATGGTTAAGTGCTATGTGGTATTCTGCACTACTAGTCACAGCTGGAGCCGTTTTCAATTCTCTCCCTCCAGGGTTTTTCCAGCAGACTGTGATCAGATCCAGGCGTGCACTTCACAAGGCTGGGTTCACACTGCAGTTTTTTCCCTGATCAGGTTCGATCAGGTTTTTGTGCCAAAACCAGGAGAGGAACCAGGAGAGAAAAACTATAATTGAAAGATTGACACCTGTTCTGGGTTTTGGAGACACTCCTGGTCGACACACAAACCTGATTGAACCTGATCAGGAAAAAAACTGCAGTGTGAAACCAGCCTGATGGTGGGTTTACACGTTGCGATATCGGCGTCCAACTCCGACCAAAAGTCACGTGGTTCGGGCGTTGGAGCCGATATCGTTCGCGCGTTGTACGGTGTGAATGTACAACGCGATGCAGGACCGATGGCAAAACGATATTGGGGGTCGAATGAGCGTGCTATTCAACCGCCCGATATCGGATGCCAGTTGTAGCCGCATCGTCCCGTCTGACAGCCCAACTCCGATGTGTACTGCCACGTCACCCATTCACTCCCATGTTAAATGGTCGTTCCTGGGTTGGGGGGCGTACACATCGTCGGGACGTTGTATCCCGATATCGGGCTGTCTAAACCGGCGATGCGATGCAGGGAAAAGCGCGCTCCCGTGCCGTTGGCTACGATATCGGCCCGATATCGAGACGTGTAAAGCCACCATTACTGGTGGCAGCAAAACAGATTGAGATGCCAGGCTCCACCGACCATTATAAACGTACCAGAGAGTTTGCATGATCTCTGCTAAATTGTTAGGAGCTACACTGTTGTAATCATTCTGCCATTATGTCTTGTGTAGCCCAATAAACGATAATTGCAACTTTGACCACCACACCTTGTCTCATCATAGAAAGCAGACAAGAATCATAGGGAAATCAAAGTGTCGCCATCAGGCATTCTGCACATGTTTCAGCTTTAGGCATGAGGTTTATGAAGAAAGTGAGCAAAGTGTAATGACAAACTCTGTTTACCAGACGCCAATGCTTCCATCATTCACCCTTGGACACACGGAGGTTGTGCAGCCGTCTGAACATAAAGAACCCAGCAAACATCACGCATATCTTATTTTCACAGTGTAGCTGCAAAAGCTGCGACTACTGGGGCAAAGGGGCAAATGAGCATTTGGATTTGGGGGAATATTAAGGTGTCACCAGCAAATATTTAGCCTCAATGACTGTAGATACGGTGTATGGTTTGCAGCTAAATGGAGCAGTCATAACCCCATGGGTACCACAATGTAGGCAATTATTAAAAGGACCAACATGTGGTATGGGACACACACACTGTATTAATCGCAAAAACAGTTCACCATGCTGTTATGCTTCCCCAACACCAATCCATACAAAAAACAAACAATAAAAGTAAAACAAGTGTATAACCCTTTGGAAGTGCTTATAGCGTGGATCTGAAGTGGAGAGGATGATGATCTGCCATTGATCACTTGACACGTCCAGATTTTGGTTAGTTTTCTGCATCATTATTTGTAAGCCAAAAGGAAAACCAGTCCAGGTGTGAACACTTTCATCTGACCTTCCCCATTCACTTGCATTAATCCTTTTGGCACATGGACAGTTTAGGGATCACCCTCACATATGAGGATTTCAAGCACAAAGGGTGAAAGTGGCAGTAATATCCACAGTGCAAATTGATGCGCTACAGATTTCTTATCCACAGCACTGGTCAGTTTATGAGATAGATTTTCTCCAATGTGAATGAATCAACTGCAGATTTCCAGCATGCAAATCCATAGCGCAAAATCTGTGTATTTGCCCCATAGGAAGGTAGCACCAAAGTGCGCTCACAGCAAGAAGGATAAGTATCCACCAGTCTGTCAGTCAGCTAAAAGAAAAAGTGGCCAATATCAGTACAGCTGGAAGATGCATTGGCTACTTGATTCCCGATACATAGCCATGCTTAGTATGGAGCCTGGTATACACATGGGTCATTCCGTGTCAAGTGGACCAGTTTTAAAAATCGTCCCCACTCGACGTTCTCCGATTTTGCTGAAAATTTATAAGGATGTACATGTATGTTTGAAAATAGGTTCTGTAAATATTTAGGGCCAGATCTCAAATACATTGGGCACTGTTGACCTTTCACTGGAGGCCCCCCCCCCCCCCCCAAGCCTGCGGCTTCAGCTAAGAGAATTTTGCAAACTTTGGCACATAGCCATTAGAGTTCTATACTGGCTATGATGCTGAAATTTGGCATACTAGCTCAACTTTTGCTGCTAAACACGATAAAATTATTACCGGCTATGACAAAACAATATTTCGGCCGCAATTTTGTGTCAAAGTAGCTTGCAAAACGCGTCGCATAAAATTTATGCCAAACTTTGCCCATATATAACTCAAGACCAAAAACCAATAGGAACTGGTGCTTTACCCTGTACAACAAACATCTACATGACTTTGCATTGCTGCAATATCACGGTCAAAGCATATGTATTTGTGGAAATATTCACACCCACATATGATGAAAAACTTAAAAAGGGTACCCCTAAAATATATTAATTCTGTTATCATTAGAAAGAGCACATTTTTCTCTACAAGGATCATTGTTTTTTTTTTTGGAGTTTCTCCGTTTAAGAAAAGAAAAATGCCACTGAACATGGTGTCATTTATTAATACGCAATGAATGGTAACTGCACTATTCAAACCCAATTCCCTAAGAATTGGTATTATAATCCTATTAAGAATTGTAATAATGCTGTCTTTCGAGAATTGGCAGTCCCATCGCCCAGGAGCCATGGCCGATAGCCGTGCAAGGCAAGTCGCGGGTGGTCTCTTTATCGCAGGTTCCGAAGCCTGAGGGTGGGTGTGTTTGCCTAGGATCCCAAGCCTAATATTGGGGATCTTTTGTTGGTTCCCAAGCCATAATGTTCAGTCTAAGTGGTCTGGAATTGTTGCTGAATTTGCAACATAATCGGTTCAGAGAAGCTGCATTGTCGGCCCATTGCTGTTGCAGCTGGTGCTGGAATTATTGCAATGATTGACTCCTCGGGAATCCAGCATGTATCATTTCTCACAGGCCAGTGAAAGAAGCTATCTGGTCCATGAGGATGCATAAAATGTATTAATGCATTATGGTCGTCGACTGAAATTTAAGAAATATTTCCAATCCACCAGTTCCTATCGTAAATGCAGGCAATGTATTGCCCTGGCTGGAGGTTTGCAATTGGCACAAAAGGCATTTCTGATCTGACAGATCCATCTACATGGGCAATGAAAGATGAAGGGTCATTTGACACCCTTGAAATGCGAATCTTTTTGTCATCAATTGGCACAAACTGGTGATTTTCTCTTGTTCCAGCAATTGTATGTCCATCTTTGAGCCTTTCCTCTTGAACTACCCGTATTTCGTCAATTTTTTCTTTTGGAACAAAAAAAAAAAAAAAAACTTGATTCCATGCAGTTGCTCGTTGCAAAAGTTGAATAAATCCAGTATTTGGTTTTCAGTTGGGCGTTGAAGACTGGCACGAGCTGCCAACCTCTTTGCTGTCCCTCCAATCCCATCACAGGGCGACTTTCCATGACTAGTACCAAAAAAATTCCATTCAGCGCTGATATTGAAATCAGCATTGTGGTGGCACAAGTTGAGAAGATTTTTTAAATTTTTGTACTGGGCTGCAGATCCATGGCTGAAGTAGTGGATATGACGAATCCCATAGATGAGAGTCTTGAGATACTCCACAATTACTGTTAAGAAAGTGTGGACTGCAACTGTGTCATGTCGTGAGCAATCACTGATGATGCACAGGCTGATGTTCTGCGCAGCTTCACCATTTAACTCCTTGAAGTAAATTACAAATGGGTGTACTGTAGCTTGACTATTTTCCCAGTGGAAACCTTGAATGGCATCTTGAACAATAAATGAGTAATTTTCAGCAAAGTCCATAAGGTTCACAAGCTCTCCAGGTCTCAGATTTTCCTTCAACGATTTCAGATAGCAACTTTGATGCTTGGCGATGTAGTGATGGCTACAAAGTTTAGAAATTTTCAAAACCAATTCTTCAATGAAATCTTCTATAGTCAGTTGTTTGGTATCAAGCTTGTCTCGATCAGTGTGAATCCATTGTTTGAACTCAATAATATCTTCAGGGTCACTGTTGACAAACACATTGACTAGAAATTCTTTTAAAACTTCAGGACCCGGGCATTTATCACAAAGGCCAAGCATACCCCCCTCCTGCAGCGGTATACAGGGCCCCCCCCCTCCTGCAGCGGTATACAGGGCCCCCCCCCTCCTGCAGCGGTATACAGGGCCCCCCCCCTCCTGCAGCGGTATACAGGGCCCCCCCCCTCCTGCAGCGGTATACAGGGCCCCCCCTCCTGCAGCGGTATACAGGGCCCCCCCCCTCCTGCAGCGGTATACAGGGCCCCCCCCCCTCCTGCAGCGGTATACAGGGCCCCCCCCCCTCCTGCAGCGGTATACAGGGCCCCCCCCCTCCTGCAGCGGTATACAGGGCCCCCCCCCTCCTGCAGCGGTATACAGGGCCCCCCCCTCCTGCAGCGGTATACAGGGCCCCCCCCCTCCTGCAGCGGTATACAGGGCCCCCCCCCTCCTGCAGCGGTATACAGGGCCCCCCCCTCCTGCAGCGGTATACAGGGCCCCCCCCCTCCTGCAGCGGTATACAGGGCCCCCCCCTCCTGCAGCGGTATACAGGGCCCCCCCCTCCTGCAGCGGTATACAGGGCCCCCCCTCCTGCAGCGGTATACAGGGCCCCCCCTCCTGCAGCGGTATACAGGGCCCCCCCTCCTGCAGCGGTATACAGGGCCCCCCCTCCTGCAGCGGTATACAGGGCCCCCCCCCCTCCTGCAGCGGTATACAGGGCCCCCCCCCCTCCTGCAGCGGTATACAGGGCCCCCCCCCCTCCTGCAGCGGTATACAGGGCCCCCCCCCCCTCCTGCAGCGGTATACAGGGCCCCCCCCCTCCTGCAGCGGTATACAGGGCCCCCCCCCCTCCTGCAGCGGTATACAGGGCCCCCCCCTCCTGCAGCGGTATACAGGGCCCCCCCCCCTCCTGCAGCGGTATACAGGGCCCCCCCCCCTCCTGCAGCGGTATACAGGGCCCCCCCCCTCCTGCAGCGGTATACAGGGCCCCCCCCTCCTGCAGCGGTATACAGGGCCCCCTCCCTCCTGCAGCGGTATACAGGGCCCCCCCCCTCCTGCAGCGGTATACAGGGCCCCCCCCTCCTGCAGCAGTATACAGGGCCCCCCCCTCCTGCAGCAGTATACAGGGCCCCCCCTCCTGCAGCAGTATACAGGGCCCCCCCTCCTGCAGCAGTATACAGGGCCCCCCCTCCTGCAGCAGTATACAGGGCCCCCCCTCCTGCAGCAGTATACAGGGCCCCCCCTCCTGCAGCAGTATACAGGGCCCCCCCTCCTGCAGCAGTATACAGGGCCCCCCTTGCTGCCGTACACATGTAAAGTAATACATTATTATACTTATCCCTGTCACCACTCTGACAGCGCGCTCCTCCAGGTCTTCATGCTTCTTCGTGCTCGTGACCGGCGGGCGCAGACAATGACGTCATTTCCTGTGCGCAGGAAGAGGAAGCATGAAGACCCGGAGGAGCGCGGTGTCAGAGCGGCGACAGGGATAAGTATAATGATGTATTACTTTACAGGTGTGCGGCAGCAAGGGGGGGCCCTGTATACCACTGATGGGGGGCGGCGCCTGTATACCGATGGGGGGGGGGGGGGGGCGGCCTATGACTCGTGTATAAGCCGAGGGGGGGACTTTTCAGCACATTTTTTGTGCTGAAAAACTCGGCTTATACACGAGTATATACGGTATATATGTTTGGTATCAACAAATTCATACTGACCTAAAACATCATAATCTCCAATCATTTTTACCATATAGCGAACATAGTGACAAAAAAAAAAAAAAATGGTGGAATATCCCCTTTTTTTGCAATTTCATTGCACTTGGAATTTTTTTCCGCAATTTCCAGTACACTATATGGTAAAATAAATAAACAACTTATCCCTCAAAAAACAAGCCCTCATATGTCTATATTGACAGAAAAGTTATATAATAAAAAATTATGGCTCTTGGAAGGAGCGGAAGAGACAACACAAATCACCTGGGGAAGGGGGGTGGAGGATGAAGCAGTTAACTAAAAAAACAAAACACTATGCATGTTTGGTATGTAATAAGGCTGTGGAGGCAGTAAGCAAAACCTCCGACTAACTCAATGTCCCTGAATCCCCGACTCCTTCATATATGGCTCATGATTAATTTATTGTAGTACAATGTAAATATCAAGCTTTAATTAGAGAGAGAGGGAGAGAGAGCGTTAGGGCATGCGCCAGATTAGTTTCTGTCCGATGCGGCCAAAAGCAGTGCAGTCTCGGATTTTGAAGACTATATTAAAAAAAAAAATAAAAAAAAAAAAAAGAAGGAGGACAAAATGAAACTCTGGAGTGAACTCGCTAAGGCTGAGGTCACACGCACAGATATCTCTTGCGATATTGTAAGCGATCACGTGCACGCGCGATCGCTTACAATATCGCTCACATCGCTGGTGAGATGTCACACAGACAGACTCACCAGCGATGTGGATCCGCGATCTCGCTGGTTACTATGGTACACATCGGGTTACTAGGCGCCGCGCATCGCTTAGTAACCCGACGTGTACCATAGTTACCATCTCCCAGCATAGGCTCTGCCGCTGGGAGATCGCTCATCGTGGTGTTATACACCACGATGAGGCAGATCGTGAAATCGCTAATCGCCAGATCTGAGCTCCGGAGCTCAGATCACGATTTTGCGATTTCATCAATCATCGCTCATCGTATCTTGCCGTCACACGCACAGACATCGTTGACGCGATGTTAAATCGGGCGCGTTCTAGCGATATCTTTCTAGATATCGTAGCGTGTGACAGCCGCTTAAAACAGATGGCCATATATGACCAATCCAGCACCATAGGGATACATGGGAGTCCAAAATGGATCCTGTTCTGTCCTTTTCAATACGTGTCAAAAAAACGTGGTGTGAAACCAGCCTTAGAAGTCTGACTTGGTCCATTTTATACCGACTCCACAGCCCTGAACTCATACTGACCTGGAGAACCATACTGACATGTCAGTTCCACCATACAATGAATGTGGTAAATAAAAAAAATAAAAAACCATTGTGGAATTTAGTTTTTTTTTTTTATTTTGCTATTTCGCCACACTTGAATTTTATCTCCATTATCCAGTACACTATATGGTAAAATTAATGTCATTCAAAAGTACAACTCGTCCCGCAAAAATAAGCTCTAAGGGTATGTGCCCACTGGACGGTTCTGCATCTTTGCAGACCGTCAGAAAACCGGTTGAGAATTGCAGAAACTGAGTTTTCTGACCTCAGCAGTGTCCATCGTTTTTTGAGCAGTTTTATAGCGTTTGTACAGCGTTTTATCGGCGGTTTTCTGGCGGTTTTTCTTAGCGTTTTAAAGACTGTTTTTTGTGGCACTTGTAAGCTGGAACCGCTGGAAAAACGCTCAAAAGAATTCACCTGCTCTATCTTTGAAAACCGGTGGTAAACCGGTGAAGAAAGTGGAAAGGAGACAAAAAAAAAACGTTCTAATGTACACAGCGTTTTCTAAAATCCATTGATTAGCATGTTAATCCAACCGGTGGTTAGGATTAACATAAATTAACATAAAACTCAGCGGAAAACGCCGACGGAAAACGCTAAAAAACAGCCCATAAAACGTCCAGTGGGCACATACCCTTAGGCTGCCTTCAGATTTGCAGATGCCTCCGCAGCGTTTTGCAGAGGCATCTGCATGCAGACCGCAGCCCCTATGTTTATAATGGAGCGCACGGCGGTCTGCAGATGCTTGCAGACCACCGTGCGCTCCCATTGCCCGCCATATGTGATCTGTGCGCAGGCGGATGCCTGCGCACAAATCACACACTCCCGCCCGCACCAGGGACGCGACATGTCCGTGCGCTGCATTATAAATATAGGGGCTGCGGTCTGCATGCAGATGCTTGCAGATGCCTCCGCAAAACGCTGCGGAGGCATCTGCAAATCTGAAGGCAGCCATAGACAATGGTTTCAATGGAAAAAGCGGATCAGAAAAACGCCACTTAAACTAACAAATTGCTCCTTTATGAGGATCAGGCTGTGACTGAATGACCAATCTTGAAAACTCATTGACTTGGCTGGGAATCTCTACACTTGATCCGCTTCACTGCATGCCACTGCAAAAAACAGATCCCCACAATATGGATCAAAAACATTGTCTGAATGTAGCCTTACTCCAACAACACCACTAATTGGCAACTTTCTCTGTACACGGTTCATAGGCAGAAAGATGCCACACAGTGGTGGGCTTATACAGAGATTATAAACATGGAGGTCTACATGGCACAAGGTACCGTATATACTCGCGTATAAGCCGAGTTTTTCAGCCCAAAAATTGGGCTGAAAAGTCCCCCCCTCGGCTTATACGCGAGTCACTGTATACTGTATACACTGTATACAGGCCCGCCCCCATCAGTATACAGGCCCCCCTGCCTTGTGCACAAACCTGTAAAGGAAGAGATTAGTATACTTATCACTGTCCCGCTGCCGCTGTCCCGAAGCCGTCATCGCGGTCCTCCGTCTTCTTCCGTCTGCTTCCGGCTTCCTCCGGTCGGCGCAGGCAATGACGTCATTGTCTGCGCGACCGAGGAGGAAACCGGAAGAAGATGGAGGAGCGCGATGGCGGCGGCGGGACAGCGATAAGTATACGAATCTCTTCCTTTACAGGTTTGTGCACAAGGCGGGGGGGCCTGTATACTACCACTCGGGCTGTATATACCACTGGGGCTGCGTGTATACTACCACTGGGGCTGTATATACCTCTGGGGCTGCTGTATACTGATGGGGGGGCCGTAAACTACTACTGGGGCTGTATATACCACTGGGGCTGCGTGTATACTACTACTGGGGCTGTATATACCTCTGGGGCTGCTGTATACTGATGGGGGGGCTGTATACTACCACTGGGGCTGTATATACCTCGGAGGCTGCTGTATACTACCACTGGGGCTGTATACTACCACTGGGGCTGCTGTATACTACCACTGGGGCTGCTGTATACTACCACTGGGGCTGCTGTATACTACCACTGGGGCTGCTGTATACCACTGGGGCTGCTGCTGTATACTAACTACTGGGGCTGCTGCTGTATACTAACTACTGGGGCTGCTGCTGTATACTAACTACTGGGGCTGCTGCTGTATACTAACTACTGGGGCTGCTGCTGTATACTAACTACTGGGGCTGCTGCTGTATACTAACTACTGGGGCTGCTGCTGTATACTAACTACTGGGGCTGCTGCTGTATACTAACTACTGGGGCTGCTTCTGTATACTAACTACTGGGGCTGCTGCTGTATACTAACTACTGGGGCTGCTGCTGTATACTAACTACTGGGGCTGCTGCTGTATACTAACTACTGGGGCTGCTTCTGTATACTAACTACTGGGGCTGCTGCTGTATACTAACTACTGGGGCTGCTGCTGTATACTAACTACTGGGGCTGCTGCTGTATACTAACTACTGGGGCTGCTGCTGTATACTAACTACTGGGGCTGCTGCTGTATACTAACTACTGGGGCTGCTGCTGTATACTAACTACTGGGGCTGCTGCTGTATACTACCACTGGGGCTGCTGCTGTATACTACCACTGGGGCTGCTGCTGTATACTACCACTGGGGCTGCTGCTGTATACTACCACTGGGGCTGCTGCTGTATACTACCACTGGGGCTGCTGCTGTATACCAACTACTGGGGCTGCTGCTGTATACTACCACTGGGGCTGCTGCTGTATACTACCACTGAGGCTGCTGTATATACCACTGGGGCTGCTGTATATACCACTGGGGCTGCTGTATACCACACTGCTGGGGGCTGTATACCTGTGCTGGGGTCCACCCTCGGCTTATACACGAGTCAATAGGTTTTCCCAGGTTTTGGGGGCAAAAGTAGGGGGGTCGGCTTATAAACGGGTCGGCTTATACACGAGTATATACGGTAAGTACTCCTCTAGGGATTATCTGCTGATAAAACAGATTTTGTTGAAATAATACAGTCCAGTAAGTGACATCACTGTAATCACTCTCTGCCCCTGCTGCTCTTAGATTACATAGCCAAAACTTGCTGACAGATTCTCTAGAGGGGTCTGTATAACCTCTCCACATGAGATGTGATGAATGTCGACCACTGCGTGTCGTGATCGCCAACTGTGGCTGGGAGTGGACCGTTATGGACGCCATCACCCAACAACTGCGACATACCCAAAGACGGTCAATAAATTGGCAAATAGGGGTCATGACCAGTCCTGTGGAAGCAGGGGGCCCGCCGACTCCAGCGTCTGCATAAGCTGAATGTACCTCTGATGATGCGCATCCTGCTCAAATGTATCGTGTGCAGAAACCCATCAGGTCTCTGCATTGCGATACACGCTACCGACCAAACAACAGCAGCAGCTGAAGTAGGCTGTGTGGCGCACAACAGTGACATCATCCATCTTGGTGCGTATTCTGATGTCAGCTGCCGCCATTGTGCACTGGATATAAAGGGCACCTGGCGACAGGAGAGTAGAATGTTTTTTGTTTTGAGTTACCACATGTCAGGGACAGAACGGGGACATATGTACCAGAATGTACACCAAGCCGGGGGATTATATATGTACTAAGAAGGGGAACCTATTTACCAAGACGGGAAACAATAATACATAATGAAAAAGGTGGGGGGGGGGGGCAAGACAGTAAGTCTTTATAGGATTTATCAAAAAATTCAAGAAAAAAGGCGGCACTCACCATTAATAGAGCTTTTGCATTATTGCATCGGTGTGGGGAGGGGGTGCAGAGGATGCGGACGACAGCACGCCGTTTCGGAGGCTCAGCTCCTTTGATGAGTCCACATTTTTTTATATACTTGGACTTTTGTCATAAGGCGCTGCAACACCATTAACAGGGGTTTGTAGTGGAAATACTAGGTACATAAGTGCTATATATACCGCATGAATCCTGGAGGTGCCGGTTACTTCTCTCTACATTACTTTATAGGATTTAGAACACTAAAGGCCGCTTCACACGCTAGGATATAGGTGAATGATATCGTTAGCTATGTCACATGACTACGATCCTTCCAACATCGTTAGTGCATTGTCACACACAAGAATATCGTTAATCTTAAATTTGGCAATGCTCCAGCTATTTGGAGAAGAACGATTGAACGATTTTACAATGCTGCAGGAATAGGAGAAATATGAACGACATCATTCAAAAAGGTGTCACACTGAACGATGTGGCTTTTTCCCAGAACGTTAATTGAACAAAGAACGATAGATTTGAGGTCTGGATCACAAATTTTTAAAGACCGTTCTAGCGATTTTTCGTTCCTAGATCATTCTTTTACACGCAACGACGCACAAACAATATTGTTTGAACGATCACAAATCCGTGACGTTTCAACGATATTGTTAACAATATCATAGCGTGTGAAGCAGCCTTAAAAGAGCCCATACATCTGACCAACATGCGCAGGGTTGGCCCGTGTCCAAACTTTACAGCTGGGTCCATTGAATGCTAAATTACTGGTGGCTCCAATAACTACAGCCATGCCAGTCCACCAAAGTAAGGAGGATTAGGTCTATCCATGTGCAGAGCTGTGTCTTGTGGGGGGCCCCTGCACACCTCCAGCTCACACAAAACCCAGCTGCCCCCTGACGACTCCCCGCGCGGCGGGCCGGCAGGCAGATGCCCCCTGACTCCTCCCCGCGCGGCAGGCTGTCAGGCAGATGCCCCCTGACGACTCCCCGCACGGCAGGCCGTCAGGCAGATGCCCCCTGACTCCTCCCCACACGGCAGGCAGATGCCCCCTGACTCCTCCCCACACGGCAGGCAGATGCCCCCTGACTCCCCACACGCCAGCTTCCTACAGCCGGGTGTCAGCCCTCCTGGTCCTCGGTGACGTCATTCAGCAGCTGTTACCATGGTGACAGGCTCACCTGGTGATGAAGTCGGTGATGCCCACCCTCCAGGGCCGGTCCTCCTCCTCGGGCCCCGGGCTTCCCTCGGTCAGGCCATCCGCCAGGTGGTCGGGGGCGCTCTGCCGCCTGCTGACCTCGTATGTGTTCCGGGAGCTCAGAGTCACATCCAGGAAACGGAACCGATCAGCGTCCGCCGACACGAAGTAGCCGGCCACCGTGTGCGCACTGAGCGGGGACGAGTCTGTGCTGGCCGGGCTGAGCGGCGGGGAGCCGGCGGCCGGGGCGGAGCAGCACTGCCGGTGACAGGCGCAGCCCCCGCCGTTCGGCAGCTTGGCCCCGCCGGGCAGGTAGCCCAGGTCCCCGTTGGTCAGCCTCATGCCCGTGGCGCTGCTGTACGGCCCGGCCTCCTCCTCCTCCGCCTCTTCCCCCTCCTCGGTCACGGTCTCCCCGCAGCGGCCGCCGGCATCCTCCGGCCCAACCATTTGCCGCTCCCCCCGCCACCTTCAGCCGCCGCGGCCTACAGGAGCTGCGTGTGACGGGCCGGCCCCCGGGAGCGCTGCAGGGGCCGCCGCCGCCGCTGCCTGCTGCTGCCGGTGTGGTGCTCCGTGGTGGTGGGCGGCCACCGACTGCTTCACAAGTACATCCCCAGCCAGAGCCACAGCCAGCCCGGGGGTGAGAGGAGGACGGCCCGCTGCGCAATGCCTCACGTGACGCGGAAACACGGAAGTGGTCTGCTCCCGAGCCGCGGTGCACTCTGGGACTTGTAGTCTGCGTAGATGCTGCGTTTTCACCATAGAATCTGCCAAAATCACAGAAAAGCATAGAAACGCTCATTCTTTCAAAAACGCATCAAATCCTGTGGTGTTCACTCTTCCTGCAGAGAACAAAATCCAATGTGTGGCGCAGCTTATCCCAGAAACACATAGGTATTGCAGGAAACCAACAACACAGCATTAGATTACCATAAATGTACATAAAAAAACAAGGCAAAACCTGACCCAAACAACCCTCAGTGTGAACATACCTTATTCTCTAAGGCCACCTGGGTATGGAGTTATTTATAATGGTAGCGGGGTCTGGGGGAAGAAGGGGCGAGTTACACTGTGGAGGAGGTTGGTGGTCCCGGCTGTCCGCACCTCGTCCTGGTTAGGGTGCCTTTACATTTCAGGACGTTTGCGCCGCGGACGGTGCGGCTCTGTGTCCCGAAATCCGCATGCGGATTGCGCACATATCTTTAACATGGGATGCGCAGACATCCGCACATAGCCTCGTTCGTTCGCGTTCAGCTACGTAACTATACGCATGCGGACGGAGAAGAAGATTTTATGCCGCCAGGGAACGCGGCTTGTAGCATTTTTCGGCGCGTCTAAAAAAATGCAAGTGTCCGCATGCGCACGCTGCGGATACAATTAACATTAGCACCCTATGAGACTGTACGCATGCGGATGGTTTTGCGCACAGCTGCGGATGAAACGCATGCGGACACCTTAGTGCGCATGCTCAAAAAGAGTTTTTGGCGTCCAGCATAATCTCCGCCCATGAACCAGCCCACAACACATCCTCTATATTGGGCTACGTTTAGCGAACGCATGCAGATGGAAAACGCATGCGCAAGGCTCAAAACGCAGACAAACGCATGTGAACGTTGGGGACCTCCGTGCGCAAAGCTATGCGCATGCGTATGTAAAACGCAACGTTTACACGCGTTCGCATGCGTTTTCACCTGCGGCTGCGCATGCGCATGGGACACAACATAACCGTCCTGAAATGTGAAGCTAGACTTATCCCTCACACAGGCCTCTTTCACATGTCTGTGTGTCTGGGACATGTGCCGTCCATGCTGGAGACATGGACATATATACAAATGTTAATGCTTAGTCACTTTCATGTGTCCGTGTGCTCTACATGGTGCTATGTCTGTTTTATTGGTGGCAGCATGGACACATGGACCCATTCAGGTCAATGGGTTTGTGCAAAAAACGTGTGTGGATGTTGTCCATGTGCACTTACCTAAGCAAACAGTGTTAAATAAACAATGAAGAATTTTATACGTACCTGACTCCAGTGATGCTCCTGTCCCTTTCACTGATAGAGCGACCCAGAAGAAAGTGTGACAGCCAAGCCAGAGATAGAATATGGACAGCATAACTTTGTAAACTAACCTATCTGGATGTCACACAGGTAGCACACTCATGTATGACTCACGATGAAGGACACACAGGCAGGGCTGCCACTTGGAATTTTGGACCCTTCTGAGACTCCACCCAGCCTCCACCATAGCTCCGCCTATACCCAAGCTCTGCCTCCACCCAAACATACATTTACATATACAGACATACATATACAATATGTAGATATATATGTACGGTGTATCTACACACACACACAACTGAAACTGCTTTGGGTTGAATGCACAATAGCTATATACATAATGGAGCCTGCTGATGTCTGTATGCACAATAAAGATGGCTGTGGGCCATATATGCAGTGCAGTAGAGACTGCTGATGGCTGTATACACAATAGAAACTGCTGCTGTCTATACACAACAGAAAATACAATAGGGACTGCCGCTGGGTATACACACAGAAAATACACAATAGAGACTGCTGCTGGTTGTACACAATAGAGACTGCTGCATGCCGTACACACAATGGAGACTGCCGAGGGCCGTATATACAATAGAGACTGCCCCTGGTTAAACACAAAATAGAGACTGCTGCTGGCTATACACACAATAGAGAGAGTTGCTGGCTATACACACAATATAGATTGCTGCTGGCCATACACACAATAGAGAATATAGAGAATACATAATAGAGACTACTGCTGGCTGTACACAATAGAGAATACATAATAGAGACTGCTGCGGGCCGTATACACAATGGAGACTGCTGCAGGCTGTATACACAGTGGAGACTGCTGCAGGCTGTATACACAGTGGAGACTGCTGCAGGCTGTATACACAGTGGAGACTGCTGGAGGCTGTATACACAGTGGAGACTGCTGTGGGCTGTTCACACAGTGGAGACTGCTGTGGGCTGTATACACAGTGAAGACTGCTGCGGGCCGTATACACAATGGAGACGGCTGTGGGCCACACGCACATTAGGGACTGCCGGCCATATGTACATTAGAGACTGCCATCCGTATGCACATTAGAGACTGCAGGCTATAATATCTTCATTAATAGAGATAACCACAGCCGCTTGTGACGCATCATAAATACATGGATTGCACCAACAAATATACACGCAATACTATAGTAATCTTATACATGCGACGCGATAAAGGATTACCAACAATGTTGTAGGAAAAAAATCGCAAAAAACTTTAAAAGTATGCCAAAAGGAGAAACAAAGGTGACTATATTCCAAGTTATATGCAAAGTGTAAAACTTTATTCAATAACTACAAGAGACAGGTAATGTTGTATGCTCCAGAGGGGTGGCAGGCTCTCATAGATCCTAATAGGTATATTTACATGCATAGATTATATACATATACACTCACTGACAGAAGTTATGTCGCCTATCCATGTTATGTAAATAAAAACTTATAACCTGACATTAAATTCATCTATTGGTTGTATAAATGACTCTATTGATAGCTGAAACATTCCGAAATGTGGTTTAGGTGAAGAAAATAAATTGGCATCAATGCTGAAATATTGATCATTTAATGAACACAGAATGGTCAGATTTTGGCAAGACAAAAGTTTTGTCGCCCACAGAAAGTAATGTGATATTCAAACAAATAATTACCGTATATACTCGCGTATAAGCCGAGTTTTTCAGCCCAAAAATTGGGCTGAAAAGTCCCCCCCTCGGCTTATACGCGAGTCACTGTATACCTGTATACAATGTATACAGGTATACAGTGCCCCCATCTATATACAGCCCCCGCCGCAATCCTGTAAAGGAATAGGTTAGTATACTTATCCATCCGCTGCAGCTGTCCCGCCGCCATCGCGATTCAGCATCTTCCGACTTCCAGCGTCTCGCGTCTCCTTCCGATGGTCGCAGGCAATGACGTCATTGCCTGTGCGACCGAGGAGGAACCCGGAAAAAGACGCGAGACGCTGAAGTCAGAAGATGCTGAATCGCGATGGCGGCGGGACAGCTGCAGCGGATGGATAAGTATACTAACCTATTCCTTTACAGGATTGCGGCGGGGGGCTGTATATAGATGGGGGGGCCTGTATATACCTCTGGGGCATATATATGTGGGGCTGCTGTATACTACCACTGGGGCTATATTTACATGTGGGGCTGCTGTATACTACCACTGGGGCTCTATATACCTGTGGGGCTGCTGTATACTACCACTGGGGCTATATTTACCTGTGGGGCTGCTGTATACTACCACTGGGGCTCTATATACTTGTGGGGCTGCTGTATACTACCACTGGGGCTATATTTACCTGTGGGGCTGCTGTATACTACCACTGGGGCTATATTTACCTGTGGGGCTGCTGTATACTACCACTGGGGCTATATTTACCTGTGGGGCTGCTGTATACTACCACTGGGGCTATATTTACCTGTGGGGCTGCTGTATACTACCACTGGGGCTCTATATACTTGTGGGGCTGCTGTATACTACCACTGGGGCTCTATATACTTGTGGGGCTGCTGTATACTACCACTGGGGCTATATTTACCTGTGGGGCTGCTGTATACTACCACTGGGGCTATATTTACCTGTGGGGCTGCTGTATACTACCACTGGGGCTCTATATACTTGTGGGGCTGCTGTATACTACCACTGGGGCTCTATATACCTGTGGGGCTGCTGTATACTACCACTGGGGCTGTATATACCTCTGGGGCTGCTGTATACTACACTGGGGCTGTATATACCTCTGGGGCTGCTGTATACTACCACTGGGGCTGTATATACCTCTGGGGCTGCTGGATACTATCACTGGGGCTGCTGTATACTACCACTGTGGCTGCTGTATATACCTCTGGGGCTGCTGTATACCACACTGTTGAGGGCTGTATACCTGTGCTGGGGTCCACCCTCGGCTTATACACGAGTCAATAGGTTTTTCCAGATTTTTGGGGCAAAAGTAGGGGGGTCGGCTTATACACGGGTCGGCTTATACACGAGTATATACGGTAACTTAAAATACAAATATATGTTGCACAACATTGGTGAATGAAGTTGTGGTGCTATTAGAATGATATTTAATATTTTGTGTGACTTCCATGAGCTTGAAGGACTTCATCCATGCGGTTCAACAATGATTCATACAATTTATTAATGACGTCATCAGGAATAGCAAAGAATGCAGTCTAACATACCTCCTATTGTTCATCTAGATTCTTTGGTTTTGTCTTCCAAGCTTCCTCTTTCATCCTGCCCCAAACATGCTCAATGATGTTCATGTCTGGTGACTGGGCTTGCCAGTCCTTTAGCACCTTGATCTTTTTTGCCTGGAGGAACTTTGTTGTAGAGATGGATGTATGAGATGGAGCACCATCCTGATGCAGAATTTGACCCCTTTTATGATTTGGAATATAAGAGGTAGTTAATACTTCTAGATATTTTAGCCTATTGATATTGCCTTCCACCTTGCAAATGTTTCGCACACCCGCATACTGAATGTAACCCCAAACCATGATCTTTCCACCACTAAATGTAACTGTTTTCTGGGTGTATTTTGCATCCATACGGGCTCCAGTAGGTCTCCTGCAGTATTTGCGGCGGCTGTGGTGTAATTCTACTGAAGATTCATCAGAGAAATCCACCTTCTGCCACTTTTCCAGCGTCCATCTGTTTAGCAGGCTGTGGGACTTTGCAAATGCCACATGGTTTTTTATTTGCCTTTTGTTTAGTGCTGGCTTCTGGGCACTGATTCGACCATGGAGGCCATTTCGAGACAGAATCCTGCAAACTGTTCTAGTTGACCAGGCCTGTTGGAACTTTGCTGCAGTGGAAGAGGGGCTTGCTTTGGATTTTCTAAGCAACAAACGTTCCTCCTGAGCAGTTGTCTTGCAGGGTCTGTCGGACCTGGGCTTGTCAAACACATCTCCAGTCTCTTCAAATATTTTTTTAATTCTTTGTACTTGACGCTGAGACACATTAAAGGTGCCAGCCACCTCTGCAGTGGATCTGGGCTTCAGCTTCTTGATAATCAAGGCTTTGGTCGCAGCGTGGATTTTTGGCATGTTGTCAGAGCTCAAGTTGCAGTTCAAGTGAATGTCTGGGTTGCTGGATTTCTTTTTAGACACACCCACTAATTAACTGATCATTTACTGAGCACAGGTGAGGATGGTAACTAGGATTGGGTGCATTATATGACCAGGCGACAAAACGTTTTCCTTGCTAAAATCTGACCATTCTGTGTTCATTAAATTATCAATATTTCAGCATTGATGCCAATTTATTTTCTTAACCTTAACTAAAGTTTGGATATTTTCAGCTTTCAAAAGAGTAATTTATACAACCAATGGATGAATTTAAAGTCAGGTTATAAGCTTTTATTTACATAACATGGATAAGCGACATAACGTCTGTCAGAGAGTGTATATCCCAGGAGAAAAACATCTACTGTGTTTCCCGAAAATAAGGCACCCCCCGAAAATAGGGCGCCCCGGGGATTTGGCCTGGGTGCCTAATATAAGGCACCCCCGAAAATAAGACATGGCAGGCAAAAAAAAAAAAATTCATACTCAGCTGCCTCTGCCGCCGCCATTCTTCATTCTGAGCTTGCCACCACCATCGCCACCGTCGCTGATTGATGTCACCCGGTGTGTGTACATAGCCGGGCGCCACAGATTTACGATAGTAAGCCATCAGCCAATCGGGCGGTTGCTGGCGTCTGATTGGCCACGGCATTACCGTACATCTCCTATACAGAGGACATCTGCGCCGCTCAGCGTAGATGTACGGTAATGCCGCGGCCAATCAGATGCCAGCAGCCGCCTGATTGGCTGATGGCTTACCATCTACGGCGCCCGGCTATGTACGCACCGGGGGACATCAAGTGGCGGAGGCGGTAGCGGCAGTAAGCTCCTGCAGGCTCCAGTGATGTGTTTGACTGTGTGTGTGGCTGTGTGTGTGTGTGGCTGTGTGTGGCTGTGTGTGTGTGGCTGTGTGTGTGTTTGACTGTGTGTGTGTGGCTGTGTGTGTGTTTGACTGTGTGTGTGTTTGACTGTGTTTGTGGCTAGAGGAATGTTGGAGGATGATAGGGGCTACAGAGGGACAGTGGCGGATGATGGGGTCTAGGGATAGTGGAGGATGATGGGGGGCTACAGAGGGACAGTGGCAGATGATGGGGTCTAGGGATAGTGGAGGATGATGGGGGGCTACAGAGGGACAGTGGCAGATGATGGGGTCTAGGGATAGTGGAGGATGATGAGGGGGCTACAGAGGGATAGTGGAGGATGAGGGGGCTACAGAGGGATAGTGGAAGATGCTTAATATAAGGCGCCCACCCGAAAATAAGACATGGTCCATCTTTGGGACCAAAAAAAAATATCTGACAGTGTCTTATTTTGGGGAAACACGGTAATTGATGCACAATGAAAAACAGCACTTGTAGTGTATGGATCACCTAGGGGAGTCACCCTTTAAAATACTTGCCAAACCTATTTACAATGAGTTGCATAACCAGTCACTCTATTTGCAGGGAAAACAAAAAGTGATCATATACAGGTGCCTATGTCAAGTGGTTGATTGTAAATCTCGGGCTTTCACTAATCCACTGCCATACATTTAGTTACAATACTGCTAAATGCAGATAAGAGGGGTTTAGATCGGCATGAAAGTTCAGTACATTAGCTCCGGGATAAAGATAGGGGTCTCAGCGTCCTACTCCTGCTAGTGCCTGCCTCCACTCTGGAGCATACATCATTACTTGTCCCTTGCATTTATTGAATAAAGTTTTACACTTTGCATATAATTTGAACTTAAGTCGCCCTTTTTCTCCTTTTGGTTTACTTGTAATGGACATACACCACCGTTCAAAAGTTTGGGGTCATTTAAGAAATTTCCTTACTTTTGAAAGAAAAGCACATTTTTTTCAATGAAGCTAACATTAAATGAATCAGAAATACACTCTATACATTGTTAATGTGGTAAATTACTTTTAGCTGCAAACGTCTGGTTTTCAATGCAGTATCTATATAGGTGTGTAGAGGCCCATTTCCAATAACCACCACTCCTGTGTTTTATTGGTACATTGTGTTTGCTAACTGTGTAAGAAGGCTAACGGATGTGTAGGAAACCCTAGAAAATCCTTGCACAAGTATGTTAGCACAGCTGAAAACGGTTTGGCTGATTAGAGAAGCTGTAAAATTGACCTTACTTTGAGCTAGTTGAGAATCTGGAGCATTACATTTGTTTGTTCTATTAAACTCTCAAAATGGCCAGAAAAAGAGAACTTTCTCCTCCCATCCTCCACCACAGCACAACAGGAGGTTGCCTCTTGGCCTTAATAGGGGCAGGAAACACAAAGAGGTTAAATAGCCCCTCCTACCACCAGTGTTTCCTGTCCCTTTGGGGCACACAGAGGCACTTCTGAGAGCTGCTGGCCGGCAGGCAGTTTTCTCCTTACCTATGGCCGGGCGATGAGGCGATCGAGCGCTGCTACTTCCTCTCGGCCGCTTCCGTTATGTCTCAGGCTGCCCCTGATGATGTGCTCATGGCTGCAGATGCAGAGCCCAGCACCCCCTCTGGCCTCATAAGTAATACTAGGGTACGAGGTGTTTTTGCCCCCATTGGACTGAGTCCTCATTTCCTTCTCTCCCTGTTGTATTTTTCAGGGAGGCAAGGAACAGGCATAGAAGACAAAATCCTCTTCCTCCAGAAGGTGTGGGGTCTGTAACAAGAAGCTGTCTCCCACCCGTACGAAGCTCTTATGCCCCTCCTGTACTCAGAAGGACATGGGGGAAGAAAAGCCATCACTCATGGAGGAGCTTAAAATTCTCATTCAAAGGGAAATTTGGTCTTCTTTGGGTTCTGTGGCCAGTCCTCCGGCTGTTGCTCCCCCGTCGCCTAAGAGGCGGAAGATGATGGATCCCGCTCCTGAGGGGTCTGACATGTCTGCTTCTGAGGAAGGCCTGGCAGAAGAGTCAGATACACTCCAGAGCAGTGAAGGTTACCTCCGTTATTATTTTTCCTCTGAAGATATCTCTGAACTGGTCTCGGCTGTCCGGACTACCATGGGATTAGTGGAGGAGGAAGCTTCACACTCAATTCAGGATATCATGTTTGGGGGGTTACGGTCAAAAAAGGCGGCCGTGTTTCCCCTCCATGATAGCTTAACCCCTTCCCGACATAGGACGTTGTGCAACGTCCTGTGTTTCTGCTCGTTCCCGACACAGGACGTTGCACAACGTCCTGGCAGATTTGAGCTGCTGCAGCTCCTGTGAGTGGGGTCGCTCAGGTGTCACAGATGCTGCTGCTCTGTGACAACCTGTAGATGACCCCACAGGGGGTGGATTAACCCCCCCGTGCCCAGGACCCCTCCGATCGGCAGTTTAAAAGTGAAACTGCCGATCGGAGGGAATCACAGGGATTCACCCCTCCAGATCTGATTGGAGCTCTCCAATCAGATCTGGAGGGGCGGATCGGCAAGTGCCCACCCCTCCTCACCCCCCTCCAGCTCCAGGACTGTCCAGGGCCCCCCCGCCGTCCCCCCCAACCGCCCGCCCCCCCTCTATTACAATGTATGTGCCGGCGGGCTGCACCCGCGTGCGCCCGCCAGCAACACTGCCTGGTCCCCTGCTCCACTACTCCCCCCCAGGCTGCCCCCACCTCCGGGCCCTGTGCCTGGCCCCCCCTCACCTCCTGCGGCGGGCTGCACACTTCCGTGCACCCGCCGCTGCTGCCGCCGCCGCCGCTGCTGCAGCTCCTCCTTCTCTGCCCGGCCCGCCGGTCTGTGGCCCCGCCTCCTCTCCCGGCCTCCTCCTGCTCATCGGTGGAACGAGGGAGGTAAGTATGTATGTGTATGTATGCATGTATGTGTATGTATGCATGCATGTGTATGTATGCATGCATGTGTATGTATGCATGCATGTGTGTGTATGCATGCATGTGTGTATGCATGCATGTGTGTATGCATGCATGTGTGTATGCATGCATGTGTGTGTATGCATGCATGTGTGTGTATGCATGTGTATGTATGCATGCATGTGCATGTATGCATGCATGGTGTGTGTATGCATGCATGTGTGTATGCATGCATGTGTGTGTATGCATGCATGTGTGTGTATGCATGCATGTGTGTGTATGCATGCATGTGTATGTATGCATGCATGTGTATGTATGCATGCATGCATGTATGTGTATGTATGTATATCTATGTATATGTATCTATGTATGTGTATGTATGTATGTATGTGTATGTATCTATGTATGTATGTATGTATGAATGAATGAATGAATTGATGGTGGGTGAATGGATAGGGGGTGCATGCGTGGACGTGAGCGTACATGAGCGTGCGTGGACGTGAGTGTGCGTAGACGTGTGCGTGCGTAGACGTGTGCGTGTGTGGACATGTGTGTGGACGTGTGCGTGCATAGATGTGTGTGTGCATAGATGTGTGCGTGCGTGGATGTGTGCATAGATGGATGTGTGCGTAGACGTGTGCGTGTGTGGACATGTGTGTGGACGTGTGCGTGCATAGATGTGTGTGTGCATAGACGTGTGCGTGCGTGGATGATGGGTGCATAGGTGGATGGATGGGTGCAACAAGGGATCAAGTGTCCTCTTGTTGTAGTCTCTGGGATCATAGTCATGGTGCACTGTATGACAGATCATTGTCATACAGTGCACCATAACTCTGACCCCAGAGACTGTAAGAAGAGGACACTTCATCCCTTGCTGCAGTCTCTGGATTGACCAGAGGCGATCGAGCGTCGTGGGACCTTCGTTGTGGACTACGTCGGAGGCGATCGTGCGTCATGGGACCTTCGTTGTGGACTACGTCATAGGCGATCGAGCGTCGTGGGACCTTCGTTGTGGACTACGTCGGATCTTTATAATAAAGATGGAGTCCGAATTTTGTTTGTGTTTTTTTTTCAAATAAAAAGATTTTTCTCTGTGTGTATTTTCTGACTATTTACCAGAGATTCCTAATGGCGGGTCTAACATTGGCCCTATATTATGAATCTCGGGCTTAGTGCCAGCTGACAATAAAAAGCTGGCATTAACCCCTTTATTACCCAGTTAGCCACCGGCACCAGGGCAACTGGAAGAGTCTGGGTACAGCGCCAGAAAATGGCGCTTCAATGAATGCGCCATTTTCTGGGGCGGCTGCGGGCTGCAATTCGCAGCATGGGGGGCCCAGAACGCTTGGGCCTCTCCATGCTGCGGATTCCAGCCCCCAGCTGCCTAGTTGTACCTGGCTGGACCAAAAATATGGCGGAGCCCTACGCCATTTTTTTTCTAAAATTAGTTCTAGAAGAAAAAAAAGGGCTTTGCTGTATTTTTGGTGGCCAGCCAGGTACAACAAGGCAGCTGGGGGTTGGTGGCAATCCGTAGCTGCCAAGTTGTACCTGGCTGGACCAAAAATATGGCGGAGCCCTACGCCATTTTTTTTCTAGAATTAGTCCTAGAAAAAAAATAAAAATGGGCTTTGCTGTATTTTTGGTTGCCAGCCAGGTACAATGAGGCAGCTGGGGGTTGCTGGCAGTCCGTAGCTGCCAAGTTGTACCTGGCTGGACCAAAAATATGGCGGAGCCCTACGCCATTTTTTTTCTAAAATTAGTCGTAGAAAAAAAAAAAGGGCTTCGCTGTATTTAGATGCATAGTGAACACTTTGAACCCCCAGGTGCTTCACAAATTGATCCGTAAAAATGAAAAAAGAAAATTTGTGTGAAAACAAATGTACTTTTTCCTTCTTACGGATCAATTTGTGAAGCACCTGGGGATCAAAGTGCTCACTATGCATCTAGATGCATACCTTGGGGGGTCTAGTTTCCAAAATGGGGTCATTTGTGGGGGAGCTCCAATGTTTGGGCACACAGGGCCTCTCCATACACGACATGGTGTCCGCTAATGATTCCAATAGTTAGCGGACACAATGTCGCGTATGGAGAGCCCCTGTGTGCCTAAACATTGGAGCTCCCCTACAAGTGACCCCATTTTGGAAACTAGACCCCCCAAGGAACATATCTAGATGCATAGTGAGCACTTTGAACCCCCAGGTGCTTCACAAATTGATCCGTAAAAATGAAAAAAGAAAATTTGTGTGAAAACAAATGTACTTTTTCCTTCTTACGGATCAATTTGTGAAGCACCTGGGGGATCAAAGTGCTCACTATGCATCTAGATGCATTCCTTGGGGGGTCTAGTTTCCAAAATGGGGTCATTTGTGGGGGAGCTTTAATGTTTGGGCACACAGGGGCTCTCCATACACGACATGGTGTCCGCTAATGATTCCAATAGTTAGCGGACACCATGTCGCGTATGGAGAGCCCCTGTGTGCCTAAACATTGGAGCTCCCCTACAAGTGACCCCATTTTGGAAACTAGACCCCCCAAGGAACATATTTAGATGCATAGTGAGCACTTTGAACCCCCAGGTGCTTCACAAATTGATCCGTAAAATGAAAAAAGAAAATTTGTGTGAAAACAAATGTACTTTTTCCTTCTTACGGATCAATTTGTGAAGCACCTGGGGGTTCAAAGTGCTCACTATGCATCTAGATACATACCTTGGGGGGTCTAGTTTCCAAAATGAGGTCACTTGTGGGGTAGCTCAAATGTTTGGGTACACATGGGCTCTCCATACGCGACATGGTGTCCGCTAACAATTCCAATAGTTAGCGGACACCATGTCGCGTATGGAGAGCCCCTGTGTGCCTAAACATTGGAGCTCCCCCACAAGTGACCCCATTTTGGAAACTAGACCTCCCAGGGAACGTATCTAGATTAGTTGTGAACATTTTGAACCCCCAGGTGCTTCACAAATTCATCTGTAAAATTGAATAAGTACTTTTTTTCCACAAAAAAATTCTTTTTTTATTTTTACAGATTATTTTGTGAAGCTCCGGGGTGTTCAAAATGCTCACCACCCATCTAGCTAAGTTCCCTGGGGGGTCTAGTTTCCAAAATGGGGTCACTTGTGGGGGAGCTACAATGTTTAGGCACACAGGGGCTCTCCAAACGCGACATGGTGTCCGCTAACAATTGGAGCTAATTTTTCAGTCAAATTGTTAGCGGACACTATGTCGCGTTTGGAGAGCCCCTGTGTGCCTAAACATTGGAGCTCCCTCACAAGTGACCCCATTTTGGAAACTAGAGCCCCCAGGGAACTTATATAGATGTGTGGTGAGCATTTTGAACCCCCAGGTGCTTCACAAATTCATCCGTAAAAATGAAAAAGTACTTTTTTTTCCATAAACATTTTCTTTTTTCATTTTTACAGATTAATTTGTGAAGCACTAGGGTATTCAAAATGCTCACCACCCATCTAGATAAGTTCCCTGGGGGGTCTAGTTTCCAAAATGGGGTCACTTGTGGGGGAGCTCCAATGTTTAGGCACACAGGGGCTCTCCAAATGCAACATGGTGTCCGCTAACAATTTGACTAAAAAATCAGCTCAAATTGCTAGCGGACACCATGTCGCGTTTGGAGAGCCCCTGTGTGCCTACACATTGGAGCTCCCCCACAAGTGACCCCATTTTGGAAATTAGACCCCCCAGGGAATTTATCTAGATGGGTGGTGAGCATTTTGAACCCCAGGTGCTTCACAAATTCATCCGTAAAAATGAAAAAGTACTTTTTTTTTCTACAAAATTTTTCTTTTTCATTATAAAAGATTAATTTGTGAAGCACTGGGGTATTCAAAATGCTCACCACCCATCTAGATAAGTTCCCTGGGGGGTCTAGTTTCCAAAATGGGGTCACTTGTGGGGGAGCTCCAATGTTTAGGCACACAGGGGCTCTCCAAATGCAACATGGTGTCCGCTAACAATTTGACTGAAAAATCAGCTCAAATTGTTAGCGGACACCATGTCGCGTTTGGAGAGCCCCTGTGTGCCTACACATTGGAGCTCCCCACAAGTGACCCCATTTTGGAAACTAGACCCCCAGGGAATTTATCTAGATGGGTGGTGAGCATTTTGAACCCCCAGGTGCTTCACAAATTCATCCGTAAAAATGAAAAAGTACTTTTTTTTCTACAAAAATTTTCTTTTAGCCTAAACTTTTTCATTTTCACATGGGGAACAGGATAAAATGGATGCTAAAAATTGTTGGGCAATTTCTCCTGAGTACACCGATACCTCATATGTGGTCATAAACCACTGTTTGGGCACACAGCAGGGCTCAGAAGGGAAGGAGCGCCATTTGACTTTTTGAACGGAAAATTAGCTCCAAAAGTCAAATTGCCCTCCCTCCCTTCTGAGCCCTGCCGTGTGCCCAAACAGTGGTTTATGACCACATATGAGATATCGATGTACTCAGGAGAAATTGCCCAACAATTTTTAGGATCCATTTTATCCTGTTGCCCATGTGAAAATGAAAGAATTGAGGCTAAAAGAACATTTTTGTTGGAAAAATTAAAATTACCATTTTTTCCTTCCACTTTGCTTTAGTTCCCGTGAAGCACCTGAAGGGTTAATAATCTTCTTGAATGTAGTTTTGAGTAGCTTGAGGGGTGCAGTTTTTGAAATGGTGTCACTTTTGGGTGTTTTCTGTCATGTAAACCCCTCAAAGGGACTTCAAATGTGATGTGGTCACAAAAAAAAATGGTTTTGTAAATTTTGCTGGAAAAATGAAAAATTGCTGATGAACTTTGAACCCTTATAACGTCCAAACAAAAATTTTTTTTTTCCCAAAATTGTGCTGATGTAAAGTAGACATGTGGGAAATGTTATTTATTAACTATTTTGTGGCACATACCTCTCTGGTTTAGCAGAATAAAAATTCATAATTTGAAAATTGCAAAATTTTCAAAAATTTTGCCAAATTTTTAATTTTTTTACCAATAATCGCAAAAATTATCGACCTAAATTTAATACTAACATGAAGCCCAATATGTCACGAAAAAACAATCTCAGAATCGCTCGGATCCAATGAAGCGTTCCAGAGATATTACCCCATAAAGGGACACTGGTCAGAATTGACAAAAATGGCCTGGTCATTAGGGTCAAAATAGGCCCGGGGGTGAAGGGGTTAAAGGACATGGTCCTCGATGAATGGAAGCTTCCGGAGAAACGTTATGTGGTCCCGGGAGGGATGAAAGGCCGTTTCCCTATGGATGTGTCAGTGTCCAAACCATGGGCAGAGGTGCCACATGTGGATGTGCAGATTGCTAAAGTAGCCAACAAGACCACGTTGCCATTTGAGGACTTATCGCAGTTAAAAGATCCAATAGATCGTAAAGCTGATAGCTTACTGAAGAAATCCTGGGAGTCCTCGTCCTTTCTTTTAACATCTAATGTCGCTTCTACTTGTGTGGACCGGTCAATGTTCCAGTGGCTGGACAAGTTATAGTACCATATTGCGGGCGGTACGCCCAGAGACGATTTGCTGGCCTCCATTCCCCTCCTGCAGAAAGCATCAAGTTTTCTTGCCGATGCGTCAGCCGAGTCAATCAGAGCTGCCGCCAGGACTATGGTCCTCTCAAATACTGCTAGGAGAGTGGTCTGACTGAGGTCTTGGTCTGGGGATGTGGTGTCTAAGAGTAAGCTTTGTTCTATTCCCTTCCACGTGGAGTACGTGTTTGGCCAGGTCCTGGACCAGCTTTTGGAGAAGGTCTCAGATAAGAAGGGATTGGTGGAGCCTAAGGCAAAGACTAAGTCCTTTCGGCCACAGCATTCTTTTCGGTCCCACTGCCTGTCACATTCCCAGCCCCAGAAGGACAAAGGGAAGAGCGGCCGTTGGAGCTACCCAAAGGGGGGAAAAGGAAAAAGCATCTTTTCCTCTCGTTTCCAGGACAGGAAGTGACACCATTCTGGTGGGCGGAAGGCTTTCCCACTTCCTCCCCCAAGGGCAGCTCAACTCAAACCAAACCAGAGAAAAACACAAGATGCCAGCACAGCTGCTTTAAATGGTCCTCTTTACATGGTATTATGCTGTCTACAGGACACATCAGAAATATAAAAATACGTAGAGTTAGGACTACTCCAACAGAGACTTCCTTGACGCTGGGGGAGTGGCTTAGGAGATTCAATGCTGCAATCTCCTGCAAAATGTCTCTATTTTTGTGCAGTATGGCATTAACAGGTGTAGATACACATTTATTTTATTTTTTTTTGCAATTTCCGGCTGTGCTGGCATCTTGTGTTTTTCTCTGGGTGTAATCCTCAGTATGATATTATTCTGTATATATACACTGCACAGCACCACTTCTCCTGTCCTGTATACTGGGTGTAATCATCAGTATCTGTATTATTCTGTATATATACATTGCACAGTACACATCTCCTGTCCTGTATACTGGGTGTAATCCTCAGTATCTGTATTATTCTGTATATATACACTGCACAGTACACATCTCCTGTCCTGTATACTGGGTGTAATCCTCAGTATCATGTTATTCTGTATATATACACTGTAATATACACTGCACAGTACCACTTCCCCTGTCCTGTATACTGGGTGTAATCCTCAGGAAAAAACAGAAAACGCCAGCACTGCCAGAAAAAATAAAAATTGTGCAAAAACACATATTGTTTCCAAACTGCAAATAATTTAGTTGAGACATTTAGCAAAAGATTTAATAATCTTTTGAGCCACCCCGCCAAACGTCAAGGCATTCTCAGATAGGGTGGTCCTACTCTATAATTTTTAATTTACACTGTGTCAAAAAGACCTCAATAATATATATAAAGTGGACCATACAAAAACATCACTCACCTTCACATATCAGACCTGCTTCCAAGGTGCCAGATGTGATATAAGGCAACCTAGTCCTGACATTTGTGGTGCAAGCTGCAGGTGTGGGGGCCTAGGTTGCCTTATATCACATGCACTAATCTGGCACCTTGGAAGCAGGTCTGATATGTGAAGGTGAGTGATGTTTTTTAATGGTCCACTTTATATATATTATTGAGGTCTTTTTGACACAGTGTAAATTAAAAATTATAGAGTAGGACCACCCTATCTGAGAATGCCTTGACGTTTGGTGGGGTGGCTCAAAAGATTATTTAATCTTTTGCTAAATGTCTCAACTAAATTATTTGCAGTTTGGAAACAATATGTGTTTTTGCACAATTTTTATAATTTCTGGCAGTGCTGGCGTTTTCTGTTTTTTCCTGGGTGTAATCCTCAGTATCATATTATTCTATATATATACACACTGCACAGTACCACTTCCCCTGTCCTGTATACTGGGTGTAATCCTCAGTATCTGTATTATTCTGTATATATACACTGCACAGTACCACTTCTCCTGTCCTGTATACTGGATGTAATCCTCAGTATCTGTATTATTCTGTATATATACACTGCACAGTACCACTTCTCCTGTCCTGTATACTGGGTATAATCCTCAGTATCTGTATTATTCTGTATATATACACTGCACAGTACCACTTCTCCTGTCAGGTATACTCGGTGTAATCCTCATCTGTATTATTCTGAATATATATATTGCACAGTACCCCTACTCCTGTCCTGTTGTCAGAGGTGGTATTGGACTTTGATTTTTAGCTTATAACTGTTGTTTAAAGTAATTATCCCCAATATGGAGTCATCACTTCTGTTCTGTACAGGTGATGACTTTCTCTTCGCTGTGGATCTGAACGCTGGAACCCCACAATCCTGAGAAACGTGGCTTTGAAAAGTAACATGTAAATGGAGCTGTGGGTGAGTATTTCCTTTGCTTCGCCATTCACATGTGGCTCTTCAGATAACTCATTTGAGAAAGTGATGAGACCACGACAACGTAAAAGCTAAATTCAATGATCGGGGGCTGATGGGTGATATAGTGTGTGGGCTGGTAGAGCTTGTCAGTGCCTCATAATAAAAATAGCACAGTGCCCCCATAATATTTAATCTGGCTCATAATAAAGACAGCACAGTGCCCCCATAATATATCAATGCCTCATGATAAAGACAGCACAGTGCCCCTATTTACTATAGAAAAGCCCTATCCAGTCTCTACCTGTGTGTCTCTAAGTTTGTCTTGAAAACAGCGCCATCTATAGGACATTGTGTACATTACAAAAGGCAGTTAAAGCGAACATGTCACCCCCCCCCCCCCCCCCAGGCATCTAGAGGTAACATAGCCACCTTCTGCAGCACTAAGGCTGCATTCTAACAAGGTGTATATAGCATTTATGCTCCCTTGATTCACTGAAATAAAGACTTTTATAAAATCTGTTCCAAACCTGACCCAGCCCTTGAGCTGAGCAGTTTTCACTTTCAGTTTCTTGTACCCAGCAGCATTGCTCCTCAGCCCCTGATCTAAAGCTCAAACTCAAATCTGTTGCACTGCTGACAGCTCAGCTCAGCTATGTAGCAGGCAGTGCTTTGTCTACTCAGGGTCCTCCTGCTAGATTTACTACTGTGGGGTCTCCTATAACAGCAACTCTACAGTCATGGCCAAAAGTTTTGAGAATGATACAAATATTAATTTTAACAAAGTCTACTGCTTCAGTTTTTCTAATGGCAATTTGCATATACTCCAGAATGTCATAAAGAGTGATCAGCTTAACAGCAATTACTTGCAAAGTCAATATTTGCCTAGAAAATGAACTTTAACCCCAAAACACATTTCAACATCATTGCAGTCCTGCCTTAAAATGAGCAGCTAACATCGTTTTAGCAATTGTTCCATTAACACAGGTGTGGGTGTTGATGAGGACAGGGCTGGCAATCAATCAGTCATGATTAAGTAAGAATGACACCACTGGACACTTTAAAAGGAGGCTGGTGCTTGGTATCATTGTTTCTCTTCAGTTAACCATGGTTATCTCAAAAGAAACACGTACAGCCATCATTGCACTGCACAAAAATGGCCTAACAGGAAAGAGTATCGCAGCTAGAAAGATTGCACTCAGTCAACAATCTATTGCATCATCAAGAACTTCAAGGAGAGAGCTTCCATTGTTGTCAAAAAGGCTCCAGGGTGCCCAAGAAAGACCAGCAAGCGCCAGGACCGTATCTTAAAACTGTTTCAGCTGCGGGATCGGACTACCAGCAGTGCCGAGCTTGCTCAGGAATGGCAGCAGGCTGGTGTGAGTGCTTCTGCACGCACTGTGAGGCCGAGACTCTTTGAACAAGGCCTGGTTTCAAGGAGGGCAGCAAAGAAGCCACTTCTCTCCAGAAAAAACATCAGGGACCGACTGATATTCTGCAAAAGGTACAGGGAGTGGACTGCTGAGGACTGGGGTAAAGGCATTTTCTCTGATGAATCCCCTTTTCGATTGTTTGGGACATCTGGAAAACAGCTTATTCGGAGAAGAAGAGGTAAGCGCTACCACCAGTCTTGTCTCATGCCAACTGTAAAGCATCCTGAAACCATTCATGTGTGGGGTTGCTTCTCAGCCAAGGGAATCGGCTCACTCGCAGTCTTGCCTAAAAACACAGCCATGAATAAAGAATGGTACCAGAATGTCCTCCAAGAGCAACTTCTCCCAACCGTCCAAGAGCAGTTTGGCACCCAAGAATGCCTTTTCCAGCATGATGGAGCACCTTGCCATAAAGCAAAGGTGATAACTAAATGGCTCAGAGAACAAAACATAGAGATTTTGGGTCTATGGCCTGGAAACTCCCCAGATCTTAATCCCATTGAGAACTTGTGGTCAATCATCAAGAGACGGGTGGACAAACAAAAACCAACAAATTCTGCCAAAATGCAAGCATTGATTATGCAAGAATGGACTGCTATCAGTCAGGATTTGGTCCAGAAGTTGATTGAGAGCATGCCAGGGAGAATTGCAGAGGTCCTGAAGAAGAAGGGTCAACACTGCAAATATTGACTTGCTGCATAAACTCATTCTGTCAATATAACCTTTTGGTACTCATAATATGATTGCAATTATATTTCTATATGTGATATAAACATCAGACAAACACAAATAAAAACCAGAGGGCAGCAGATCATGTGAAAATATAATTTTGGTGTCATTCTCAAAACTTTTGGCCATGACTATGTTGTAGCAGCGCTGACAAAGCTCTGTAGTGCAGGCAGGTAGCCCTGGAGGCGGTGCACAGAGAGCAGAGGGGGGTGACTGACACCACAGAGGAGGGAGACAGACACTTGAAAACCCGCCTCCCGGTCTTGGATCAGGTTTGGAACAGATTTTATAAAAGTCTTTATTTCAGTGAATCAAGGGAGCATAAGGCTATGTGCACATCTGACGTTTGTGCATCTCTGCAGAACGTCCAAAAACCTGGGTTTTTTTAGCAGAAACTGAGTTTTCTGTGCTCAGCAGTGTCCCTCGTTTTTTGCTCGTTTTCCGCCCGGTTTTACAGCGTTTTTCTCGGCGGTTTTCTCGGCGGTTTTGAAAACTGAGTTTTTTGTGCACTTGATCAGCTGAAACCGCTGGAAAAACGGTGGAAAGAAGTCACTTGCTCTATTTTTGGAAAACCGGTGGAAAAACTCAGTTTTGACTGAGAAAACTCAGTTTTGACTGAAAACGACCAGAAGAAAACCGTTCTAGTGAAGACAGAGTTTTCTAAAATCCATTGACTTGCATGTTAATCCAACCGGAGGATAGGATTAACATAAATTAACATAAAACTGAGCGGAAAACGCCGACGGAAAACGTCCAAAAGCAGCCCACAAAACGACTGATGTGCACATACCCTAAATGCTATAGACACCTTGTCAGAATGCAGCCTTAGTGCTGCAGAAGGTGGCTATGTTATATTTAGATGCCTGGGGGGGTGACAGGTTCGCTTTAAACTGGAATGTGAGAATTTAGGCTCCATTCAAACTGTGCGTTTTTGGTCTGTTTTTGCTCGTCGGTTTTTGTAGTCAAACCAGGAGTGGAACAATCAGAGGAAAAGTATAATATAAACACGTCACCACTTCTGTATTTATCACCCACTCCTGGTTTTCGCTACAAAACCTGACAAGCAAAAACAGCCCAAAAATGCACAGTGTGAATGGAGCCTTATAAGACTGGTTTCACACTGCTGTTTTTCAGTATCCGTGTGATTCCAGCTTAAACTGAATTAATCCATTTTCGTTGGCTACAGGCCAACTAGAGGATGTGTCATTTTCCACTGGATCCATGAAAAAAGGTACACATCCGGAAGCACCTGTCTGCTCCTGCACTGATACTATCCCTGATCCGTGAGATGGATCAGTGGTAATACCAGTTCGGGTGCATCCAGATTGTCAATTGCGGGGGAATGTGGGGGGGATACAAGCTTTACCAAAAAACAGTAGTTTAAAACTAGCCTTAGCCAAGATGGACCGTCCCAAAAAGTATGCGGATGACATCGAAAGGAAAGAGGCACAACGGAAAAGGCAACGACGTGCAAATGGGACTACAGAACAAAGAGAGCATCGCCTTGGCCAAGCCACTACAAAGAAGAGCATGTGTGTCGCACACGACCTCCCCAGTTCAGACTCATCACATTCTCACAGGATGCCATTTGTCATCTCCAGAGTTCAGACATTATCGTTGTATCATGTGTTTATCTTTATTACTCCTCCATGAATAGCAGCATTTTCATATATAACAGCATTCATACTTAATATACACATACGTACTTTGTTGTTTGCAATTCTACTGCTATCGCCAAGTTTTAAATACACCTATTATTTATTAATTTCAGCACTTAAATCATTAACAACATGGTTAACTAATATATAATCGCACACGTTCTAGAATCGCACAAAGTTGTAGAATTGGGCCCCCGTCTAGTAATAATAATGACGGCACAGTCCCCCATAAATATATTGCTTAAGCATATGAAAAAGAACATTTACAACTTGCACATTATAGCACCGTTACTGTATTTTCTATGTGTCTCCATAACTATTTCTTTCACTCCTGGTTGTAGAATGTCTTGTATGTATGTGGGATCACTTGGTTATGTCTCTACATCTGCTCTGATTACGTCAATTTAGGGATTTTTTATGGTAACTCTGAGTCACCCATCAGCAGCTGCTCCCCATAATTGTGCCGGGGGTGAGACATATAAACACGTGTGCTTGGCTTTGTCATCCCAATGTTAGTAAATGATTTAAAAGCCGCGCACATAATGCCAACCTGGAATCATTGTGCTGCCTGTAAAATAGAACATAGACATATCACCCTTTAAAGTGAGCGGGTCAGACAGGGTCCTGGCAGGCAACAACTGACAGTTTTATCATATTGTGTCCATAGTGCCCTTGTGCATCTACACAGGTGGCACACAAGATTCTCTGCTCTGGGCTATATGTGTGCCTTATGAATACGTCGTTTATGCCATTTTTTTTGTTTCTGTACTGCCCTGTAATGACATTATCACAGTGCTGTACCCCTTAATATTTCATTATTTTCCAAAATAAAAACTTAAAGGGAACCTGACCCCACAAACTGACCCCCCCGCATCTTTAGACCTGTCCCTGCACCCCTCTTATCATTTCTAGCCATCCCTTTTGCAGAAAAAAATCGATTTAGTAAAGTAGAGAAAAGTTTATATTCACCTCCGTCCTTTGTGAGTTCTCTGTTTCTGAATTAGTCTCAAAGGCCTGCCTGTCTGCTGCAGCCTTGTAATTATGCACGCCCCTCTCTGCTGACTAAGAGCCTGGCCTTGTCATGAAAGGGGGCGGGGCTCCGGTATGACACGATTTTAGCCCCGCCCCTTTCATGACACGGCTAGGCTCTTAGTAAGCAGAGAGGGGCATGCATAATTACAAGGGAGCAGCAGACAGGCAGGCCTTTGAGACTAATTCAGAAACAGAGAACCCACACAGGACGGAGGTGAATATAACTTCTTCTCTACTTTACTAAATCGATTTTTTTCTGCAAAATGGATGGCTAGAAATGATAAGAGGGGTTGCAGGGACAGGTCTAAAGATGCGGGGGGGGTCAGTCTGTGGGGTCAGGTTCCCTTTAAAGTGAACCTGTCACCTCCATTAAGCCCCCAGGTTACTACCTGTCCCTGCTCCTTCGTATTACTACTCTAACTATCCCTCTCTGTGCTAAATGTGCTCTGCGACTGTGTAATAAAAGCTTTTTATCAATTACTCATTACGATGTTAATGATCTGAGGGGCTATCGTTGCTAGCCCCTGGGCGTCCTCTCTGTGTCCCATGGCCACCTCATGTGCAGTTTATCATGCCCCGATGGGCGTGATATTGACTTCCAAATGCGCGCCCCCCCCAGCCTGGCTCACTCCACTCTGCAGAATGCTAGGTATGACCCCAAACACATCATTTCCAGTTCTCCACAGCCGGACTTCAGGTTGCGCAGGACGCATGCTCTATAGAGCACATTATGTTAGCTCATCTGTTATGAGCTGACGTAATGTGCCCCACAGAGCATGCGCAATGTGCAGCTCTGTGGATCAACTGCGGAGTACTGGAAATTATGCGTTCGGTGTCATACCCGGCATTCTGCAGAGCAGAGCGAGCCAGGCTGGGGGGGCGCGCATTTGGAAGTCAATATCACGCCCATCGGGGAATGATAAACTACACAGGAGGCGGCCATGGGACACAGAGAGGACGCCCAGGGGGGCTAGCAACGGAAGCCCCTTAGATCATTAACATAGTAATGAGTAATTGATAAAAAGCTTTTATTACACAGTCGTAGAGCACATGTAGCACAGAGAGGGATAGTTGGAGTAGTAATAGGAAGGAGCAGGGACAGGTAGTGATAGCCTGGGGGGCTTAATGGGGTCATTCCATGTCAAGTGATCCAAAAATGAATATTTTTTTTCCCTGACGTCCTCAGATTTTTTTAATTTTTTTTCTATATGAAGAACAACTTTATCTAATTACAAAAAAAAAGTTTTGAATTTTTTTCTTTATCAGTTAATTTTTTACAGATTTTTAAAGTTTTAAAAAAGCGCGAATTTTGGCCTGGTATGGCTTTACATTTTCTATCATATCTCGGGCTAGAAATAAGATAGAGAAACAAAATAAACACTAATCTACTCAGAACTGCCCAGGCTTTCACCAGATATGTCACAAGAGGATCTTTGTTAATATTTTACCCATGTGATCGCAAGCGCAAAATTTTAAAACGCATTTCCAAAAAATCGGCGCGCTTTAAATATTTCAAAAACTGCCCATGTGTCTGCTTTGCTCTTAGCCACATCTGTACCAAATTTCAAGTTGGGATCGCAATGGGATCATATTTTAACATATTTTACTAGTAATAGAGTCAATGGGTCATTCCATATCAAGTGATCTAAATATGAATATTTTTTTTTACCTGACGTCTTTAGATTTTTTTTTTTTGTTTCCTTTATGAAGTACTATTTTAGTTAATTACAAATTAAAAGTTTAGAATTTTTTTCTTCATCAGTTAATTTTTTACAGATTTTTAAAGTTTAAAAAAAGGGTGAATTTTGGCCTGGTATGACTTTACATTTTTTTTATCTCAGGCTAGAAATAAGATAATGAAGTGGGAGAGGCATCATTTTACTCAGAACGGTAACAGCTTTCATTTGATATGTTACAAGACTATGTTTCTTTATATCAAATTCAAACTATTGACGGGCAATTGTGAAAAAATGACTGATTGTGTTCTTGGTGATTTTTGAATTGACACTATAATAGTTAAATATTTTGCACTTAGGTCCAATGAATGCGTCCATGGGGTCAAGCTGGGACAGAGTCATCACAAATTAGCCTTATTTGCAGATGACCTGCTACTTTACATCTCCCAGCCCCTGGTCTCCATCCCTTCGGTCTTAATGGAGTTTGAACGGTTCGGACAATTGAGCAACTTTAAAGTGAATTGCTCCAAAACCGAGGCACTCAATATTTGTTTGCCTGGAGAATTGGTTTCTCATCTATCTAAACAGTTCCCATTTAAATGGAAAGTAGAAGCCATTAAGTACTTGGGAGTCCTTATACCAAAAGATCTTAAACAAATATTCAATTTAAATTATCAACCCCTTTTGACTAACGCGGAATCGGCATTTACCTCCTATAGACAATTAAAGCTATCCTGGTTCGGGAGAATAAACGTAGTCAAGATGGATGTCTTGCCCCGACTCTTATATACTTTTCAGACAGTTCCTGTTCTATTGGATAGAGGCTTCCTCTCCAAAATGCAATCTATGATCCTTAGATTTGTCTAGGGGGGCAAGAGGTCCAGATTGCGAATGAATATCCTATCCTTGCCCAAGACCAGAGGAGGGGTTGGCCTACCCAACATACGAGCGTACTTTGTGGCTTCCTCTCTTGTTAGAGCTCTAGATTGGCATTATCATGCGTCCTCCAAGAAATGGGTAGGGGTGGAGCAAGAGGGTTTGGGGATTCCGCTGAAACACCTGCTTTGGATTTCCCTAAAGACTCCACAGACCTAGTACCTTTGACAGACATGACCAGAAACACCTTGAAGGTATGGCACCTAGTGACGAAAACCCTCCGCTTAAACGACAGACTTAGCCCTTTGACTCCCCTTTTTTCCAACCCATCTTTCCCACCCGGATTTGACAGGCAGAGATTTTTATGTTGGCGGAGTCTGGATGACACCCGAGTAGGACAGACTCTGTCCAGTGGTGGTTTGCCCCCGATGGCAGAGCTACAACTCAAAGAACCTACGAGACCTCTTAAGTGGTTCGAATTTCTCCAATACAGAGCATACTTATATTCAGCTGACCACTCTTGCAGGGTAAGATTGACGCCCAACGTATTGGAGAGGTTATTCCAACTGGAGGCTCCACCGAGGCGCAAAATATCAGTTCTATACCAGGCCTTAGGGTCCATGAGAGAGCAGGGCACCCTTTACTTCCAACGTGCTTGGGAGAGGGAATTGGGGTATAGCATTTCAGAAGCTAATTGTCAGAAATGCTTTATATTTACTCACTCACTAGCTAGCGCTTGTTCTGCACAAGAAAGAAGCTATAAGCTGCTCACTAGATGGTACTTGTGCCCGACGACACTCCGGAACATGTTCCCTGGAACCCCTGATACCTGCTGGCGCTGTGGGGAAGAGAAGGGTACAATGATACACATTTGGTGGAGTTGTGGGGAAATCCGGCGGTTCTGGTCTGAGGTTTTCAATGCATACGCCCGGATAACAGGTAAACAAGCCGAATGCTGCCCAGAATCGGCAATGTTATCCATTTTTCCAGGTCCTATTGGGCTACAGAAGAGGGATATTCTCCGCTTTTGCATCTCGGCTGCTCGTGCTGTGATCCCGAGGTTCTGGAAATCAACCCGGGCTCCATCTCTACTTGATTGGTTCAAAGAATTGATGGACATATATCGAATGGAGGAGCTCGCAGCTGATGCGTCGGGATCTCGGAACAAATTCTTAGGGATTTGGGTTGAATGGATTCTTTTTCACGACTCTGCAGAATTTAGGAGTATCTTTTCCAGCACAGATAATATGGCTCGACCTCTGGCTGATGGGGAGCCAGTGGGATGAGTACCCTTTCTCCTTCCCATACCTCACCCGTCCCCCCCCCCCCCTCCTTTTTTTCTTTTTTTCTTACTTGGCTTTTCTTTCCCAGTATAACTTTTTCTAATGGTTTTTGTTTCTCTTCTCTCTCTCTTCTTTTCTATCTCTCTTTTCTTCCCATCTGATACATTCAGTCTAGGTATTTCCTTTCTACACCTATACCTTCAGAATTCTAGTGAACATTAGACAGGTATCGGAAACTCTGAGCTGTGAGTAGATCATTAATATTTCAGCCTTCCTTTCCGGTACACCAGTCGATAGACTATTCCAACTAGGCCTCAACAGGTAATGACCCACTTACGTGGTCAACCTGTAAGAAGGGGCCAAGTGATAAAAATCATTCTGCTGGGGCTGCTTGTCCCCTTGACATCAGAACATCTCAAAACCCTGAGAAAGGTTGTATACTTGAGTGTTTGGAATTATATTTAGATTGTAGTATATATTGCACCAGAGATAAGCGCAAAAGTAAATTTGCAGCTTATCTTAAAGTTACTAATAACTTTGTGAATTCTCTTTTTGTATATTTTATATGTCTCAAGATTTTGTTAAAAGATTGAATGTATGTCTTTCATATGTTTTTTCAAAATTAAATAAAAATGAGATTAACCATAGTTAAATATTTTAAAATATGATCCCATCACGATCCCAACTTGAAATTTGGTACAGATGTGGCTAAGAGCATAAAAGACACATGGGCGGTTTTGGAAAATTTTTATTAAAACTTTTTTTCGGAAATGCGTTTCATAATGTTGCGTTTGCATTCGCATGGGTAAAAAATTAAAATTAACAAATATACTCTTGTGACATATCTGGTGAAAGCCTGGACAGTTCTGAGTAGAATGGTGTTTATTTTGTTTCTCTATCTTATTTCTAGCCCGAGATAAAAAAAATGTAAAGTCATACCAGGCCAAAATTCACCCTTTTTTTAAACTTTAAAAATCTGTAAAAAATTAACTGATGAAGAAAAAAATTCCAAACTTTTAATTTGTAATTAACTAAAGTATTACTTCATAAAGGAAAAAAAAAAAAAATCTAAAGACGTCAGGTAAAAAAAAATATTCATATTTTGATCACTTGATATGGAATGACCCATTGACGCTATTAATAGTAAAATATGTTAAAATATGATCCCATTGCGATCCCAACTTGAAATTTGGTACAGATGTGGCTAAGAGCAAAGCAGACACATGGGCAGTTTTTGAAATATTTAAAGCGCGCCGATTTTTCGGAAATGCGTTTTAAAGTTTTGCGCTTGCGATCACATGGGTAAAATATTAACAAAGATCCTCTTGTGACATATCTGATGAAAGCCTGTATAGTTCTGAGTAGATTGGTGTTTATTTTGTCTCTCTATCTTATTCCTAGCCTGAGTTATGAGGAGAAACGTAAAGGCAGGCAACAGTGAAATTCACACTTTTTCCGAACTTTGAAAATCATTTAAAAAAAAAATAAATTTTTTAAAAAATTTTTCTCTTCACATTTTGCATTGTCTGACATGCTATTATCAAATAACAAAATCTCAAAAGAATTAAAAATATAGAGGTAATAATCATTGGTTCACTTGACATGGAATGACCCAATGGAGGTGACAGGTTCACTTTAAAAATAAAATAAAAACTGTTTAGTTTGGGTCACCAATTACTGTGCTCGATAACGAATTTTTCTGTATATTAATCTATGCAAGGGCATGTTTTGTACTTATACAGCTGGAATGATACCAAATATGTTTTTATAATTGTATATTTTTTTATATTTTTTAAAGTGCTGAATAAGAACAAAGAAGTGATTATAAATTATTATTTCTTTTAACGTTATTTATGCCTTCTAGAGCAATGATCACTTTTGAGCTCTCCATGGTACTGTACGCTAAGAGCGCAAAATGACAACTGCTGTCCTTGGTGCTGATGTCTTAACATCAGCACCCTGCCCAGCGCACCGGAGTTTGAATGTACGCTGGGCATGGTGCTGATGTTAAGACATCAGCACCAAGGAGAGCGGCTGTCATTTTACTCTCTTAGCGTTCAGTACCATGGAGAGCTCCTGAGTTCAGGAGCCAGCCGGCAATTACAGTCATTTACTGTTTAGCAATAATTGCAGGCTTTTAGTTAAAATATATTAACCCCTGCTGACCTAGTGTGTGATGTCAGCTTGGGTCCAGGGAGTGTGGACATACCTGGACACAAGCTGGCACCACACAAACATGGGCTTAACCCTGCGTAAACAGGCTTATTAACCGCATCTGCAGCCTCTGTGCTAACATGCCGGCACAGAGGCTGCAGATGGAGTTAATATGCACATTAATCCTGAGAATTACAAAATGTGGACAGCAGCTCTCTTTTTATGAATCATCTTTCACCATTGCTGTCCTAGCGGTGAAAGATGATTGCATACTGTGCCGGGAAACCGGCAATTTAAAAAAAAAAACAGTAAATGCTGTCGGCGGACCAGAAGTTTGCTCGGCAGGATTACATGCTGAAGAATCCCGCCGACCAAATTTCAGAACCGTGGACATCATCACACTGACACGCACCACACACTCACTCATGCAGCACACTCGCAGCACACTCACATGCATACAGCCATGCACACTCACCCACACATACCACACTCACACAAAACACGCACTACACTCGCATCACTGTCATGCATCAAACACGCTCCGTGTTTGATGCATGACAGTGTGGCTCCAGCCTAAAAATATTAATAATCTCTTTTTTGCACTTTACAGATGATGGGAAGGAAGTATAAAGAAAAGAAATACATGTACAGAAAGAGCTTCACCGGTTCAATTAGAAAATGATATCAATTGCATATAGATTTTTTTTACCTGACAGAGTCCTATTAAAAACTTTCTTCCAAACCATATTCAACAACTTAAAACATCAGATCTAGGGAGGAGAGTAGAGCTGCTGAGACGGCAGCCTCTTTCGCGTGAATGCGCTTCTACCTGTCCCGCTGGTAGAAAATATTAATGCCATGTGTACGGTTAGATGGAACAGCAGTGTACATGTGCGACTTCTGCTCCATTCATCCCCCATGGCGCTACTGAGTTCAACGCTTGGCTTCTTCTCACGTTCCAACAGAAAATTAATGGAGCAACAATTGTGCATGTGACCTGCTTATTCCTCCAAGGGGGAATAAAGTGATAAATCAGAGATAAAAAATGACCCATTCTGCCGATCATTGCGGGTTCCAGCAGTCAGACACCATCAATCAGTATATTATCACCTATCCTGTGAATAGATAATACCTTGTTTTCACTTAATAACCCCTTTAAAATGTAATTTATAAACAATTATAATAATTAAAATCTTCCCAAATGCCAATTTATACACAGTGTAAACTGTAAGCATTTTTATGTACTGCCATCTGGGGAAAATAAATAAAAATTGTAAATACATTAGCCACATTCCTATACCTACACAGACCTTCTGACTGAGTCAGAGTCAAATGTTTTTAAATTGGAGGCTTGCAAAGAAATCAATAAAGGGTTAACCATATCTGTTAGAGCTTAGTAATTACCCTGCAGTGTTTTGGTGGGTGCAGGGCAGGTATTAAGGGGGTTGGGGGGGCAGAATGGGCATTTGTAGGGTTCCCGCTCCCTTGGGGGCCTCCAGGGTTTACAACACACACTATACTAAGAATAGCTTTAAAACAATATAAAAAAAAATACATATATTTGGTATCGTAAGAGTCTGATCTATTAATATATGAAAAAAAAGGAATCAAATTGGTGAACAGTTTAATGAGAAAAAAAAATTAAAATGCCAGAATTAAGGTTTTTGGGCTGCCACAAAATTGCAATAAAACGCGATAAAAGGCGATCAAATGATTGTGTGTACCCTGAAATTGTATCAGTAAAAACGTTAGCTCAGGCTGCCTTCACACTGACATACGGTATTTTCAAATCCGTGTGGTTTTATGATATTCATGTATAGTCATGGACAGACACGGATCTGTGCAAAAGGATGCCAAGGGATGTCAACAAAACTATTTTTAATGCATCCATCATCAGTCACCAGAGATAGGGGTGGGAGGAGCTGTACCTTCTGAGCATGCTCAGTACAGCATAATAGATCCATTTCACAGATTTTTTTTCACGGATCCGTCCTCCATACAGATCCATGTTAATTTAGACACGGTTAAGTTAGGTACAGATCTGTGTCTGTCTGTGCGTTGGAAGCCCAGAGATGGAACAGTTTCCGTTTCTGGGTACATGGAAATTGCGGACACCAACAGATATGTGACAAAACAGAGACACATAGATGGCCACTGTAGGACCAATCCGTGCCCATAGGATAACATGAGAGGCCAAAACGGATCCGTGGCCATCAGTTTCAGGATGGACATGGATTTGAAAATATGCCAGGGAAATTAACCTCAGACTCCTTTCCCATCAGCGATATTGCAATTTTGTGGTAGATCCAGCAGATGTCGCCGCACGACTTGTGGCACCGATCCAGCAAGCCCCATTCATTCTCTATGGGGCTTGCGGTCGGGTACGGCAAGTGCGGTATTGCTGAATCTGGCAGCATTTTTTTGGGGTGCTGTAAGCACTGCAAGTGCCAGATTCGGCAATACCGCACTTGTCGTACCCGACCGCAAGCCCCATAGAGATAGAATGGGGCTTGCTGGATCGGTGCTACAAGTCAGCCGTTACGCGGTAGATCCAGCAGGTGCGGCGACATCTGCCGGATCTGACATGAATTACACTACAACGCAGATGTGAAAGCAGCCTTAGGGCACAAAAATAAGCCCCCACATAGCCCTATATAACTAAAAATTCAAACATTACAGACCTTGGAAAATGGCAACAAAAGCACTTTTTATTATTTTTTTCAAATTTTAGAATTCTTCTTTCACCATTTAAATAATAATAAAAAAAAACTGTTTAGTATATTATGCAATTATGCATACTCATACTGACCTGGTAATAAGCTTACGGCTCAGTTTTACCGTATAGCTGACATATTAAATAAAAAACTCAAAAAAACATTGTGGAGGGTTAGGGCTCCTCCTTTATTCTTAAATCTGTAGATAATTATTAGGCAGGACAACTTACAGGGCATAGGGTCAACATTTCCACTAGTGACCCCAGAACAACACAAGATAAGAAGTGTTGAGATAGGGATTCTGGACACCATGATGGGCAGGGGCGGACTGGCCCAGGTGACAGGGAGGCATTTGCCCCCCAGGCCGGTGGTTTAGTTCCAGTTTAGGGCCGCCCGACAGTGAGAGCGGCCACGCACTCACTTGACTGATGGCGGGACCCGGGACGCAGCAGGTGAGACGTGGGCGTCAGCGTGTAGGCTGACAGTGACTTGGGAGTGGAGCAGCGGCAGTAGCCAGCTGGCAGGTGAATGAAGCAGCACCCCCACCCTGGTCTTCTCTTGGCCTTTGGAGCACTAGCACCCCCCACACCCCTGGTCCCGGTCCTCACTTGGCTGCTGGCTGGAAAAAGTGGACTTTCCCTAGTGCAAGGTCTGCCAGCCAGCCCCTGAGGATGGGGCTTCATATTTCAAATGTAACTTTTTTGTGTTGCTAAAAATAGACTTTAGTATAAAGAATATAGGAGCTCATTGCTAAAAATTGCATTTAAGTCGATGATCCTGTGATAACGTTCATGCTCTTGAGATTGTAAAACCTATTTTATTACACATTTTTAGCGAATTCTTAATATAACGAGTCCTGAGTTCAGAATCCCCATGTCTTGGTCAGAGGTAAGGTGATTGCAGAGCATCTCTCCCTGGAGGAGCCAGCCTTTATGATACAGATGCCCAATATTGTGAATTGATGTGTGTATATGTATGTGCTTGGGGTATACTTATATGTGTAGTTAACATACAGTGTTTGTGGCATATATTGTGTGTATGTAGCATCTACATTTAAAAACCCAGGCAGCACAGGCAAGAGTTCATAGGTATAACTATGTCATTGTCCAACTAACTTCTCATTCATCCGGTGTTTGGATTGTTTATGGTGGAACAGAAACCTTATTCTCGGCAGCACATCACCCGGTGTAAACTGCAGAAGTGCTGCCGATAACATGATATGACATGGGGACAGATTGATCTACCAGTGATTGTTCTGTGCCCACCAGTCTTCCTCCTTTGTAAAGAGGCCGGAAACAAGCTCCAAAGGACTTGAATATTCTAGATAGCGCTTACTTACCAGTCTGAATTCAGCGCATTTAAATGTAACCTAAATAATGAGTGTGATGGTGCAATATGTGAACATTTAGGACCCCACTTTAAGTTTTTGCCCAGGGCCCCACTTTTTCGAAAACCAGTCCTGTGTGGGTGCTAGATGCTACATTTGAGCCGCCAAAATACAATAGTCAATCATTGCAGTAAAGATATTTATAGAGCAGTACTTTATCACCATCTACTGGAGAAATAGAGTTTCACAAGCTATTAAATATATACAGAAAGGCTGTAGAAGATCCTAAAGACACTGTGGTGATGTGACCCATGGCCGGGTGCATCACATGGGTTATCAGGACAGGATCCTGTTCACATCAGCCTGTTTTACTGTGTGTGTGTGTGTGTGTGTGTGAGTGTGTGTGTAGGCATTCCTCAGGTATTACTTCTAGGGAATAATATGGTTGTACACACAGTGGCAAAAAGAACCATTATGACAATGCAAGGTGATGGGGCGGCTTGGGAGCTGTAAGGTCTCTATATTCTGCCATACCAGCTCTGTGGACATGTCTCAGTCCTGTGTATAAGCACTTATATGTATATACACAGGAAGTCTGCTTTATCATTCCACTGGAATATTGATCCATGTGGATGTAAACAAATGGACACAACTATCTGGAATCGAATCAGATTTAACAGGGCTGGTAGAAGTAAATTACCCTCTTCTGGCCATAGACACCACCTGGAACTGATGAGTGAAAAAGCGGTTTACTCAAGGGAAGAGTTTCAGGAAGACATTGGGTCAGGTGACAGCTGTGAAGCAGCAACATATAAAAGCTCAGAATGTCAAGATGTGCAAGCAGGTGTGCGGAGTGTTCAGCGCCCTGCTGAGGAAGCAACCAGGACTACTGATACCCTTGATAGGCCCAAGTTGTGTCACTTACAATGTGTATCTCTGGAGTCTGGACTTGGTGGACAAGCCGCAGGCAATGCCCGTCAACATCTGGAGCTCTGGCTACGTGATCAAATATTGAAGGAAGAATTCCAACTCCCGTGGGCGATCTGAATGAGACGCCAATGATTCCTGCTTAGCTGTGCAGTACTTGGTATTGTGAAATAGCCAATAGTATCGTACTCTATTCTAGCAGGTCAGTTTGTGACATTTCTGCATACATCATAACTCAGAGTTTGCTTGTTTAATAAGAATAACCATTATTGATTTTGTTAGATAGTGACGCTGATAGATATAAGAACCCAACGACAGTTTAACCTGTGGTTGACATTTGCGTAGTGGAAAAGCAAACACAGCTTGGATATCTTAATAAGAAGCTGGTCAGTAAATTAGTGTTTCTTTATACTTTACTAGCTGTACTACCCGGCTACGCCCAGGTTAATAAATAATGGTACCTTTACACGCCGCGACAGCAGGCTGGATACATCCCGCTACTTCACGTGCACGAGCACGCTCAAACGGCTACAAACGGTCAACGCACCCTCTTTACACGCCGCCATAAGGTACGCTACGCTACGCTACATCTATAGCTAGATACATCGCCGGATGTATCTGTAGCTTAGCGTACCACATTTACACAGCGCTACAACAAGCTAATATGGGCGGACCTGGTACAGCAGGGACAGCACATAGGCGTGCCACAATCTTGGCTTACGAGCTGTCCGTACGATGATAGGACGGCGCAATATCATCCTGATTGGCCAGGCATCGCAGGAGGCTGGTTAATACAGCACGCTCGAGCGATTGTGTAGTGTGACTGGTCAGCTCCTTAAATATGCCTCCCTAGGCAGCGACTACCAATCGTCATGCAGGAGCTTCCACCAATGATCGCTGATGGGGCGCGGTATCCGGAGCCTGGGTCACGCCTTAGCTACATTGCAGCTACAGCCCCGGGTGTCCAGAGTTCCCTTCCGTTGCCTCTTTACACGCCGATACTGCTCGCTACAATCGGCTTTGTAGCCATCAGTTTTCGAGCAGACCTAGGAAACAGATGTATCTGTTGCCGGCTGCAGCGTCACGTCTTCAGACGCCGCTACGACGGGCGATATTGGCGCTACAAGCTACATTTGTAGCCTGTAGCGGGATGTATCCAGCCTGCCGTCGCGGCGTGTAAAGGTACCTTAACTGCTGTTAGCTATAACAAAATAGAATTTGAATATGTCATATTAATGACCTGTAGGAAAATAGAAGCTGAGCTGTGATTGCTTGCTATAGGCAGCCTGATAAATCTCCAGCCAACAGTAAACCCTCCCCACGGCCGGGCAGTATATGTTACCTCACACATACACATAATAGACAGCTCATGTGACTGACATCTGCCTTAATTCTCTATATGGCACATGTGTTGCACAGTCGCTGTTTTTAATCAGATGGTTTTTTTTTTTAAATTAAAGATAGCACACGTATGACGCGAGTTGTGTGAGGTGATTTGTGCACATCTGTGTCTGTCTGTGTGGTGTGTGTATCCCTGGGGTGTGTGTATGTGTGTTCCCCTGTGAGGTGAGTGCATGTGTCCCTATAGGGTGTGTATGTATGTGTGTGTGTGTGCGTCCTTGTGGGGGTAGGGGGGGGGTCTGTGTTGTGTGTGTCTCTGTGGTGTGTGTCCCTGTGGGGTGAGTGCATGTGTCCCTATAGGGTGTGTATATGTGTGTGTGTGTGTGTGTGTGTGTGTGTAGTGTGTGAAACCTGTCCGGTACACAGTGGGTTAACAGCTAAAGGATAGATGTGCCGAATAAGTGGCCAAGAGAGCAGTATGTGCTAATTGACTAGTCCCAGGTGTGGGTGTGGCGAGCAGGACTTAACCTGCCAGGTGTCTGTGTGAGAGTCAGACTGGAGATGGGGACTCAGTGTAGTCCAGACCACTGAGATGTGATGACGTGTGAGAGGCGATCTGTTCCTAAGGGACATAAGGGGAGCCAGCCCTTCATATGGGAGGCTCCTAGTCCCTCTGTTGTTGGGTGCGTGCCGGTGGCCATGAACGGGTTGTGATGACTCCTAGAGTTGGGGAAACCGTGGTTGACCCTGGAGGGCACTTGTCCAGGCGTGGGGCGAAACACGTACTAGAGGAGACCTTGGGGGGACGCCTGGTGTACCCAAGAACTCAGGTTGTTAGACCCGGTTCGGTGCCTGATAAGGACTGAGTCCGCAGATGTATGGTGGACTAAGCGTGCCACGTATATGTGTATAGTGCCATAAGCGGTGTATGGTGTAATATAGGTTGAGACTACAAAGGGGTAGGTTGAAGATCACTACAATAATGTGTACAGTGCATATAATAGGGAAAGATCCCTGTCAAAAGCCAGGTGGCTGTAACCACCATTAGAACCAGACTGAGGTCTGCAAGGGTCGGTGGGAGACGCCTTGAGGTTCTGTTGAAAATGTGTTAGGCTGGTTTCACATCATGTTTTGATCCGATCCGGGGCTGTCCGTCGTGGACCGGACAGCCCCGGATCGGATCAGCACACAGAACCGCTAATACAGCTAATATGCCCTCCGGTCCGGTGTGCAGCCGCACACAGCTGAAACTGCTGATGATTCAGGACCGCGGCTCGCGGGGAGCTAGCCGCGGTTCCCGGATCCTCCCGAATCGGGGCAATCTGGCCCCATAGGCTCCCGTGCTAGGGAGCGCCAGATTGCCCCGGATCCGGGAGGATCCGGTTTGGGGAGATTTTTCTCCTCAGACACAAAAATCGTGCATGCAGCATTTTTGTGCCCAGATAGCTGCCATCCGGCCCCATAGGCATTGGGCTGAAATGTGATCAGGGCCTATCCGGTTCTCATCGGATCGGCCCGGATCACAAAAAACGTGATGTGGAACCAGCCTTATATGACTAAGTGTATTGTAATGTAAATAATGTGATGGAATATCCTGTAATGTACAGAGGTAAATGTTATGTTATGTGAGTAGTAAGCGGTTTATGATGAAAAAATTAACAAACCCGCTGTTTGTTACGTTACACAATGTAGTTGGTGTTAATTATGCTGCCAAGCGGGTTCCCATGGGGCGCTACCTCACATATGGTGGAGAATGCGGGCATGGCAGCCTGGTGAGGGAAGTGCACCCTGGTTGCTAATAGTAACAGGTGAGGTACACCGTAGATGGACTTGGTTGCTATGGGTAACAGTGCAGGGGCACCTTATATGGACAATTGTGCAGGTGCGCTTATATGGACTTGGTTGCTATAGGCAACCATACAACGCACCCCAGCATCCTGCCGGTGGCCCGGCGAGGTCACGAAGACGTCGCACTCAAAGCATCTGGAGGCTCCCCAGGGGCGCTACCTCACAACACCTAATCATCGATAAATGGGAGATTTTCATTACAAATGTGCAAATAACAAATAAAGAGTAGTTTTATGATATATTTTTAGAATGCAGTAGAGTTTTCTTGGCTTTGGACAACATCTGTCTTAGGCGGCCGTCACATGTCTCGACATCGTGAGAGATATTGTAAGCGATCACGTGCACGCGCGATCGCTAACGATATCGCTCACATCGCTGGTGAGCTGTCACACAGGCAGACTCACCAGCGATGTGGAGCAGCGAGATCGCTGGTAACCATGGTACACATCGGGTTACTAGGCGCCGCGCGGCGCTTAGTAACCCGACGTTTACCATAGATACCATCTCCCAGCATAGGCTCTGCCGCTGGGAGATGGATCATCGTGGTGTCACACACCACGATGAAGCAGATTGAACAAGCGATGATCGCTTGATATGAGCTCCGGCTCTCATATCTGCGATGTCACGATCAAGCGATTTTACATTGTAAAATCGCTTGATCGCACGTAGCGATGCACAAACGATATCGCTTAAGCGATCAAAAAGCAGATCACTTAAGCGATATCGTTCAAGATATTGCACCGTGTGACGGCCCGCCTTATTTGGCTAAATGGTAATGTCACGCACGAGGGTGTGGATCCACTGCGCCACGGACAAGTTTACCTCATAGGGACACAATTAAATACATATGGTCCTCCTACTGGTATATATGTTTTCATCCTGGTATATATGTTCCCCATCCTGGTATATATTCCTGTTACAGCATCTCCAAGAGTAAACTGCGCTTTAAAGACTGCAGCTTTGATTGCAGTTTACTGTGAGGTTTTTCAACTGACTTTTTGTTAAGGCTTCCCACTTTAAGGTGTGTTATAATATAGACTTTTTCACCTATAAACTGTGTTCAGTTGTGTCTTTGCTCAACGCAAAAAGATTCCTGAGTTATCCATTATAATTATTACAGGTTCAAGAACACAGGCTGAATACAGGACGGTTACAGAACACGGGTGCGTGTTAGCAGGACAGGTACAGGGGACCTGACAACTAGTGTAGATGCAGATAAACTGACTAAACACAATGTTGCTCAGGCATCTCCCAATGGGAGAAGGTGCCTTAAATGCCGTTTACCTCCCAGCAATAGGCTGGAGACACTTCCGATTTGAATGCGCTGCCCCTTTAAGAATTGTGAGCAAGCTTTTGCGCACCCTTAAGGGAGTTACCAGGAGTTGTGCCTGACTTTCACAGGTCCCATAAGCAGGGGACTGTAACAGAGCCAGCACACGTGGGGAGAGAGGGCAGGACAGCCACACCAGTGAGTATGTTGGCATCCTTGCGAGGAAGCCAGCACTACAGGTGACCTGTGCAGAATTGCCTTTTGGTGCTCCCACACAACTGATTTTTAGTTACTCTTCACTCGTATAAAAGCAGGTTATATCCTCAGTATATTGATTTTGGCTTTCCTCACACAAAGGACCTGATAAATTGGGCAACTTTTGGTGTTTGTACCCTATGACCAGACAGCTCTGACAAGTTTTTGAAAAGTGGGCAGAGTTGGGGAGGGGGAGGACATGGCCAAGCCTGGCAGACAAATTCATCGTTACTTATTCAACAGGGGTGAAATAACTCTCTCTGACTGTATAATTTACTCGCACTGTGGAGGCCATGGGATACTCGGGACCGGGCCCTGTTCGATGTCGTTGCTGGGGATGTCACGGTGGCGTGACCCTGGACTGGTCAATCAAAAAGGGAGGGGTAGTGAAAAGTGGAACACTGCATCAGGGATGGGAGTCTAGGAGAGGTTCTTCTTGGGATTGGGTTGTCAGACTCGGGGATTCTAATCTATGTGACGCCACCTGCAGGTTGCGGCTATCCATGGCCGCCACTGCTTTACAGTCCCTTTGAGGGGGTTGGTAATACGGAAGCTCGATGGTAAACCCTCCTCGAGTAGCGCTGACCCCCCAGGGCAGCAGATGTTATCAGTGAGTTGGATTTGGTGTTCCAGCGCAAGGGTACAGCAAGACAGTCACAGACACAGCAGTGTGAAGTCTCAAGATGTTTGCTGACAGCTTTGTCGTTCCCAGTCACAGCAGTCATCATAGTAACAACCCGTGGAGTGCTAAGCCCTTGGAGATAAAGTGTTGGATCCAACAAACTCTCAAGTAAGGCAGTGGCACAGACCGGTACCCCTTGCTACTGTCGTTTCACAGTCGACTCTTCTTTTTCGCCTGCTTTGCCCTCATTCCCTGCGCCTCACTCACACAGTGCCAGAAGCCAGCGACCGCAGGTCCTTCTTAGTATTACTACTTTGTCTGTCCCTGAACCCTATGTGGCTGCTTTTTCAGCGGATGTGCTCGGTTTCGGCTGTGGCACTTAGAGATGTCGCAGCCTTAGAGTTGCTAGCTGAGCATGGTTGTTCTTCACTAGTCTGAGGCCTGGTACCCCTACTGCGGCCTGGTCTCTCCACACGTTTACAGTCACTGTGGATGCGGGCATCCTCGAGTGGATTGCTCACTACCCAGTCCCCCGGGACCTCTTCTGTCTTCTTGGGCATCCTTGTTCTCTCTCTCTCAAGTTTTTCTCTTTCCAGATGTTACCCTTCTACATGACAGACACTCTGGCCTCACAGGCTCCTGCTGGCTTTTCTCCGACAACTACCAACTAACTCTAGATGTTTCTATTGTCCCCTTTATACTGTCCATCACCTATGTGTGTCCTCCCTGACTTCACTCCTACCCAGGTGCTCCCCTAAACTCTACTCTCCGCCCAACTCCACTACCCTGGTTCCTCCCTTCCAGACAGGATCAGGGACTGTGCACTCCTGTAGGAGCATTCTCGCCCTCACCCTGACCTGGAGTGGTGTGTGGTGTCTGGGTGCTTGGATACCCATCATTGCCCCTCTCCATTACCCGAGAGTGGGGCACTACACCTCTAAGTGGAGTGCAGTACCTCTGTGTCGACTGGATCCGCAGGGGTGCCAAATAATCTTTTCAGTATTACAGTTTTTATTGAAAAAGAAAAAAGAAACAAATCTTTCATGTTGAGCCAGATTTTTGTTTTCAGTAAATATATTTTTTGAAATTTTCAACAGTAAAGACAATAGAAAGAACCAGTACAATGTCCAGGACTTAATACAAAGATACATTACGTCCCGAAGAGAGCAGCACAGGAGTAGTCCAATAAGGACACTAGCACCTAAAGGGTACATATTTCCCATCTTAAGAATCACCTCTGGACAAGGACCTTATATAAAGAATACAGAACCTATGAAAAGGCAATTGTGGAAATAAGAGAAGAGGAGAGAAAGAGAGAAAAAAGGGGTAGGGGAGAAGGGGGGGTAAGGGAGACCCAGCAATTTAAACGCCCACGAGTTGACAATTATGAATATGTACGCAGCCAAGTAAGGAACCCTGTGCTCTCCTTGAAGGACTGCCAGAGGAACCAGGTGCGTCCCTGTTCGTATGCGGCATCACCATCACCCGCCACCAGTGACTCCAGACGATGTAATCTATCCATTTCAGCTATCCATTCCACCGTGGAGGGGACCTCAGTGGACCTCCAATGCCGGGCAATAACTGCTCTGGCAGCTATTAGGCAGAATCTCAGAATCCCCTTCCTGACAGAAACTATCGAACTGGGTATCAGGGACAGTAGGGCCATTTAGGGAGATGGTTCATGACGGACCCCAGTCATCAAGTGAAAGGCATCGAAAACTGAGTTCCAGAAGGGTTGCAGGGGACCGCAGGACCACCAAATATGAAGCATAGAGCCCGTGGCAGAGCCACATCTCCAGCAGGTGTCCGAGATCTCCGGGTTAATCCTATGGAGAAGGGTGGGACACCTGTACCAGCAAGTCAGTAATTTATAATTCCTCTCCTGCGCCTGACTGGACATTGTCATCTTATGTGCAAGAGTAAAGATTTTCAAACTATCCGCCTCAGAAAAGGTGATCCCCAGGTCCCTCTCCCAAGCCTCCATATATCCAAGCGTGGTAGGGGGAAGTGAATTCAAGACCAGGCCATAGAGCACCGAAACCACGTGAGAGGGACCCTCGGTAGGGAGCATCAGGGACTCAAATGGCGTCAGTGCCCCCATCGGCACACTGGAAAGAAAGCTTCGCAATTGCAGAAACTCTAGCCAGGACAGCGGTGTCGTAAGACCAGGGCCCCGTAACCCCCGCACGCCGGAGAGCCCCGCAAGCTTATCCTTCACCTGACCCAGTCCCACCCCATCAAGTCGTGACCAACACAGATACGTGGATCTATTCATTGCTGGGGGAAAGGCCGGATTGTCAAAAAGGGGACCCAGTCTGCTCAATCGAGAGGTCAGGCGTAATTTCACATAGGATCTATCCCAAAACTTCAAAACAATCTGTGTGAGTGGAGCAAAACTCTCACAGGTGGGCGTCCGGTCCCCCCCAGCCAAGGCAGCAAGTATAAAGAAGAGGGTGATAAAAGTTTCTCCAAGAGCACCCACTGTTTAGGAGCATCACTGAACCTCCAGTCGACAATCCTAGAGAGCAAGACTGCCTGATAATAACGTTTAAAATCAGGAAGGCCTACCCCCCCTTTAGTCTTGGGTCTCACTAGTACTGAGAACCGAGTCCGTGGTTTCCTTGTACCCCAAATAAAGCTATTGATAGCCGATTGCAGGCGCCTGAAAAAGCAATCCGGAACCTGCACTGGAGCTGTCTGAAGGAGATAGAGGAATCGGGGTAAAATATCCATTTTGATCACTCCCACCCGACCGAACCAAGATAACTGAGGTTTGCTATACCGTTTAAGGTCCGAGATAGTTTTCTGCAGGAGCGGGACATAGTTCAGAGCATATGTTGCGCTAAAGTCAGCGGGTATTAAGACTCCTAAATATTTTAAGGCGTCGGTCTGCCACTTGCAAAAATCCTCTCTAACATGGTAGGTCCCACTCCCAGTTGCTTCAGGGAGGCACGTAGAAAGGTCCAGCCTAGGCGATCAAACGCCTTCTCAGCGTCAATAGATAATAAGCATGCTGGTACCTTTCCCGTGCGCATGTACGAAGTTAGAAGCAACGTCTTCACCGTGTTATCCTTGGCCTCCCTGTGTGGCACAAAGCCCACCTGATCACTATGGATGGACCCAGGGAGAATAGGGTTCAGTCTACCAGCTAACACTTTCGCGAACATCTTCACATCCACATTAATGAGGGATATGGGCCTATAGCTTGCACATAATAGGGGATCTTTTCCCGGTTTAGGAATCACGGTGATTGTGGCCATCAGCATTTGGGGGGCAAAGGGGCAGCTGGCTGAGATGGAGTTAAACAGTTTGGTCATGAAGGGGACCAGGGAATTCGCATATAACTTATAGAAGGCGGCGGAGAATCCGTCAGGACCAGGGCTTTTACCATTAGCCAAAGATTTTATCGTGTCTAAAACCTCCTGTTCTGAGAGGGGACTCTCCAGGGCCTCAGACTCCTCCACCGACATAGGCGGGAGCTCGGTGTCCTGGATGTAGTCGTCCACCCGTGCTTGAAACTCGGAAGGGGACATATCAGACAATGGGCCGCTTAAATTGTAGAGAGAGTCATAATATGCTCTGAATAAGTCCACAATCTCCTCAGGAAAATGGACCAGTTCACCCGCAGCAGTCCTCATGGTAGGGATATAAGTGGTGGGGGCACGGGGGTGCAAAAACCTCGCCAGAGCTCTCCCGGGTTTATCAGAGTACTTGTACAGAAATTTATGAAAGCGGTCCCTCTGTCGTGCTAACGTCGTGTCCAACAAGGCACTCCACTCACAGCGTGCCCGGAGGAGATCAGCCAGCACCCCAGCATCTCTAGTCCGTTTATGATCCAACTCCAGAGTTTGGATACGAGTCAACAAACCCACAATGTTAGTCTCCCTCTCTCTCTTCAGTCGGGCCCCCTGTTGTATGAATACTCCCCGTATAACTCCTTTCAAAGCCTACCATTGGTATGGGATGGCCATGGGGTCATGTTTGTGAAAATCTAGAAAATCCGAGATTGCTGTTTGCACGGCCGCCTGACATGTTAGATCTCCAAGGAGACCAGGGTTTAAGGACCAGGTCCATTCTCTCGGAAAAAAGGCTCGGCAGCCGAAGGGAGAGCAAAACTGGGGCATGGTCTGACCACAACATCGTGTCGATGTCAGACTTTGGGTCAAGAGACAGGAGTCCGTGGCTGACCAAAAAATAATCCAATCTACTATAGGAATTATGAACTGTGGAGAAGTAGGTATAATCCCGGGTAGTGGGGTATAGTAACCTCCATACATCTACCAACCTTGAGTCCGTCAGGGCCCGCCGTAATCTCTCCAGCTGTGAGAGGGACACCGCTGACCTGCCCGAAGAGGAATCCACAGCGCGGTCCAACACCATATTGAAGTCCACTCCCATAATCACATAGCCTTCCGCAAAGGCCGAGAGGTCCCGTAGGTACTTTCTGCATGCTTGGACCTGGTCTTGATTGGGGAGAAAAATGTTAGCTATGGTGAACAAATCATGGGCAATTTTAAGCTACAAAAACACAAATCGACCATTAGAATCAGCTTTAGAGGCAACTACCTGAATGTTGAGCCAGATTTCATTTCATTTTCCTGGTTTTGCATTGGGCCGAGGCAGGGTCGGCATCTGAGCTTCAGAAGGATACAGAGCGTAAAACGGTGAGCTGGAACTTCTATGCATATGAAATAACTTATGTCACAAAGGTGCACCAGCCCCAGGCTGGAGAAATATTTCTGGTGCAGGTGCATAGCAGTAATGATGCAATTAATTATTACCAAGTTCACCCCTTTTAATGAATTAGGTGCATTTTACTCCAGTGCTTTCTTCAACAAGAGTGCTGTGCGGCAATCTTAATGATTTGATGTCATAGATAGCTTCAATAGTAGCAAAATGACTTTTTTGTGGGGATGGAGACAATTAGAAATTCTCCTATGGGGCCCCATGATTTCTATGTCTATGTATTTCCTGCAGTCATCCCCCTCGTGGCAGTGAGGACCAGAGGCCTCGTTGCTGGTATAATGACAGCCAAATCTTTCCCACAGAAATCACACCGAGGCAGACCCAAAGAATCAGGTCTTCCTACCTTACCCCCCTACTTACTTGAGCTACTCATAAAAGCCACCATCTGGAGACTTTAGTGGTTGTAGTATTGGTAAAGGGCGTACCTATTGCGGTCGCAGGGGTCATGGCCCGGAGTTACAGGGGCCCGCCATCCCCAGTGCCCGCTTCATCCACGTTACTGAGTGAAAGAGCACGTGACCACTACAGGGTCTGTGAGTCATGGGGACTGATGCGAGCTCTGGTACTGGTCCCCCTCACCTGCCATCTCACAAAGCAATGATGAAAGAGGGAGTGCTCAACTGTGCGCTACCTATTTCATCATTTTACTTGTGCCTGCGCTCTGATATCTCAACACAGCGGAGTCCAGTGATGTCACTAGTTTATGCTGCCGTGCTGAGATGTGCAGAGCTGAAGGATGCTTGCATGAAGACTAGAACAGCAGGGGAACCAAGGAGATTTGCATACATATTTATTTTTTTAATCAGTGAGTTGACAGTGGCCTAAGGACTATGGGGAGGTGCACTAAATTATATAAGAGCTGCATTATAATAAATGGAGGGATGTGAGGCTGTTTTGAAATGTATGGAGGGATATGAGGCTGCCTTGTAATGTATGGAGGGATATGAGGCTGCATTATAATGATTGGAGGACTATGGAGCTGAATCATAATATATGGAGGATAATGGGGGTGCATTATATCATATAGAGGAATATGTGTGGGAATTATATAGTGATCCGAGACTGCATTATAGTATATGGAGCTTATGGGATGCATTATAATATATGAAGGGCTACGGGGCTGTATTATAATATAGGAAGAATATTGGGATGACATTATACTACATGAATGGTTATGGGGGTGCATTATATTATATGAAGGAACATGGGGGCTGCAGTATAATATATGGATGGATATAAGGCTGAATTATTATACAGTTGTGGCCAAAAGTATTGACACCCCTGCAATTCTGTCAGATAATACTCAGTTTCTTCCTGAAAATGATTGTAATCACAAATTCTTTGTTATTATCAGCATTTAATTTGTCTTCAATGAAAAAACACAAAAGAGAATGAAGCAAAAAGCAAAACATTGATCATTTCACACAAAACTCCAAAAATGGGCCAGACAAAAGTATTGGCACCCTCAGCCTAATACTTGGTTGTACAACCTTTAGCCAAAATAACTGTGATCAATCGCTTCCGGTAACCATCAATGAGTTTCTTACAATGCTCTGCTGGAATTTTAAACCATTCTTCTTTGGCAAACTGCTCCAGGTCCCTGATATTTGAAGGGTGCCTTCTCCAAACTGCCATTTTTAGATCTCTCCACAGGTGTTCTATGGGATTCAGGTCTGGACTCATTGCTGCCACCTTAGAAGTCTCCAGTGCTTTTTCTCAAACCATTTTCTAGTGCTTTTTGAAGTGTGTTTTGGGTCATTGTCCTGCTGGAAGACCCATGACCTCTGAGGGAGACCCAGCTTTCTCACACTGGGCCCTACATTATGCTGCAAAATTTGTTGGTAGTCTTCAGAGTTCATAATGCCATGCACACAGTCAAGCAGTCCAGTGCCAGAGGCAGCAAAGCAACCCCAAAACATCAGGGAACCTCTGCCATGTTTGACTGTAGGGACTGTGTTGTTTTCTTTGAATGCCTCTTTTTTTCTCCTGTAAACTCTATGTTGATGCCTTTGCCCAAAAATTTCTACTTTTGTCTCATCTGACCAGAAAACATTCTTCCAAAACGTTTTAGGCTTTATCAGGTAAGTTTTGGCAAACTCCAGCCTGGCTTTTTTATCTCTTGGGGTAAGAAGTGGGGTCTTCCTGGGTATCCTACCATACAGTCCCTTTTCATTCAGACGCCGACGGATAGTACGGGTTGACAATCTTGCACCCTCGGACTGCAGGGCAGCTTGAACTTGTTTGGATGTTAGTCGAGGTTCTTTATCCACCATCCGCACAATCTTGCGTTGAAATCTCTCATCAATTTTTCCTTTCCGTCCACATCTTGGGAGGTTAGGCTGCTTTCACACAGCGATTTTCTGTGATCCGTGGCTGTCCGTTGTAAAACTGACAGCCACGGATCAGATTTTGGCCCCATGTTATCCTATGGGCACGGATCACATCGGATTTGGCCTTATTGGCATCCGATTTTTGTCGGATCCGATCCTGGCCGATTTTTTGCTGTGCCCAAAATCGCAGCCTGCTGCGATTTTTGGCACAGCGGGTCAGATCGGACCGAATTGGATCCGACCTGATCCGCGCCAAATAACATGGGGCCTATGGAGCGCGGATCCGAGGAAACAGCTGATGTCTCCTCGGACCCGATGTTAGTGCACTGAGCATGCTCAGTACACTAACACCGCTCTGTGCCATCTAATATCACTTCTGCAATGTATATTCATACATTGCAGAAGTGATATCCAGTTAAATGAAAGGGTTAAAAATAAAAAAAATCATTATCCTCACCTCTCCACGATCCAGCGATGCCTCCTGCGCTCTGTGCGTCTAGGACCTGGCCTGACGTCACAGTTGAGTCACATGACCGGTTACCGCGGTAACCGGTCATGTGACACATCACGCCAGGTCCTGTTGATCAGAAGAAGAGAAGCTGGAAGCAGCGCGGGTGTCGTGGAGAGGTGAGAATGAAGATTTTTTTATTTTTAAAGGCCTGGAAAGAGGGGAACAAAGGGGGCAAAAGAGGGGGCGAAATAGGGGACAAAGAGGGGAGACAGAGGGGGCAAAGAGGGGTCCGAAAGAGGGGGCAAAGAGGGGAGACAGAGGGGGCAAAGAGGGGGAGACAGAGGGGACAAAGAGCGGTCGAAAGAGGGGAGACAGAGGGGGCAAAGAGGGGAGACAGAGGGGGCAAAGAGGGAGCAGAGAGAGGAGGGTAGAAAGGTGACAGGAGGAGCAGGGATAGGATCCAGACTGATGCTGCAAAATATCGTAATCGGATGCCTATTTGGCATCCGATTGCAGTCATCAGTTTGGATCCGATGCTGTCCGAGGGGAGCAGCAAAAAGTCTGATCCCCTCGGACAGCATAAAAACGCTGTGTGAAAGCAGCCTTAGCCACAGTGCCATGGGCTTTAAACTTCTTGATAACACTGCGCACGGTAGACACAGGAACATTCAGGTCTTTGGAGATGGACTTGTAGCCTTGAGATTGCTCAAGCTTCCTCACAATTTGGTTTCTCAAGTCCTCAGACAGTTCTTTGGCCTTCTTTCTTTTCTCCATGCTCAATGTGGTACACACAAGGACACAGGACAGCGGTTGAGTCAACTTTAATCCATGTCAACTGGCTGCAAGTCTGATTTAGTTATTGCCAACACCTGTTAGGTGCCACAGGTAAGTTACAGGTGCTGTTAATTACACAAATTAGAGAAGCATCACATGATTTTTCTAAGGGTGCCAATACTTTTGTCCACCCCCTTTTTTATGTTTGGTGTGGAACTATATCCAATTTGGCTTTAGGACAATTCTTTTTGTGTTTTTTTCATTGAAGACAAATTAAATGAAGATAATAATACCAAAGAATTTGTGATTGCAATCATTTTCAGGAAGAAACTGAGTATTATCTGACAGAATTGCAGGGGTGTCAATACTTTTGGCCATGACTGTATCTAGATTATAAAATGCATTCATTGGAAGTTACTGATTGAGCAGTTTGGCTTTCAATCACATACAGCAAGGGTGGGGAGCCTTTTTCTTCTGGGGGCCATTTGGAAATTTCTACAATCCTTCGGGGGCCGCACAAAATTATCACCTTGAAAATTACCTGGAGCTGCTTCTCTTTGGTGCAGCTGTTATGTTCGGTGGTATTGATCATGTTGCTTCTCTGCTTTTCGAGAATTGCTAGGGCCCTATACATCAAAAAAGAGGTTGGGGGTATATACATCACTGGGGAGGCTGAAGCTGGGGCATAGAGATCACTGGGGAGCTTGATTTAAAGAGCAGCCAGTTGGCAAAATGCGTCTGCCAGCCCGAGCACTGCGGTCCCCAGGAATCTGTCCAGGGGACGCATGCGGCCCAGGGGCCTGATGTTCCCATCCCGGTCATACAGTCAGCTACAAACAAAGCGCTTCCAGGTGAGGGAGGGGTTTTGTAATTTTTTGTTTTTTTAGTGCACACTAGGCAGATGCTTGCTCAAGTGCTTTGACTATCTGAAGCACCCCAACTCAAACACTAAGGGTATGTGCGCACGGGGGCGGGTTAGTGGCGGCGGCGGCTGGGCGGGACCCGACAGGAAGCTCCGGAGCCGTCCACCGGCTTCCTGTCGGGTCCGTGCTGCGGGTGACGGGCGGGTGTGCGTCGGTGCACAGCGGGTTAGCGCCGGCGATTCTGCAGCGGCTGGAAGCAGCACATGATTCTGCTTGCAGCCGCTGCAGAACCGGCCGGAATATAGAGCATGCTCATTCTTTGCTAACCCGCTGGGAACCCAGCGGGTTAGCAACGGATGAGCATGTGTAAACCGCCGCTGTGTGCACAGCGGGTGTCGGTTTACATAGGTTTCTATGTTAATCCAAACGCCGGTTTGGATTAACATAAATTTGCATGAAATTTATGTAAACCGACCGGCGGTTTACACACCTAATCCGGCCCTAACCCGACCAGTGCGCACATACCCTAATTGTTTTTTTTTTTGTAAAGTTCAGTACAAACACTTAGCTATAAAATTTGGTTCGCTTATCTCTACCAATATTCACCAGTCTCATGGCATTGGGCAATATGTACACCAAGGATATGACCCACTGGGCAGTAAGTGCCTCACATGGTACATGCACCACAAATCCTCACCGTGACATTGTATAATCCGCTGAATGCCCGCCACTTGCTCCAGTGTATCTATATTCTGAGTATAATTTCGAAGTAGTTTTCCCTCTTTATCCAGCATAGCAATAAATTTGTGGCAGAGAGATGGCTGGAATTGTCCGGGAAAGATTTCCTAAAATAAGGGGGTGAAAAGACAGTTACATTATATCATCAAAAAAAGTCAACCACACTAACTGCTGTATAATCATTACCATTCATCAGTGAACACAATGTTATTTCCTATGTAAGCCTCCTGGTATTATATCACTACTGTCACCGATCATGTTATGACTACCGCCCTATTGCCTTTATACATTGCCTCCACATTGTCCAGTGGACACAGCCAATTCTATACTGAAAACATCAGTTGTGTTCTTTTGATCAGAGGATTATCAGAGTTCGATCTCAACAAGGTGATTATCCACTCCCTAAAGGTACCGTCACACAGGGACACATCGCCGGCGATATTGCTGGGGATCGCGGGAGCGCGCATCCCTGACAACATCGCCGGGGAGATGTCACACTGAGCAACTTACCGGCGATGTCGCCGGCTAGTTGCCGCGACTATCGCTCGCTGGGTTGCCCAGCAACCCAGCAAGCGATCACTCGCAATGTTGGATATAGGCGGAATCGCCCGCAACATTGCAGGTTGCCGCGTTACACAGGGCGATCAGGCAGGATCGCCTGAGCAACATCGCCAGGTTTCCCAACATTGTTGGGAAACCTGGCGATGTGACTCAGGCGATTCATCGCCTGATTATCGCCCTGTCACACGAGGCAACTCGCCGGCGATGTCGCCGCAACCTGGCCACGCCCCTCAGTTGACGGCAACATCGCCGGCGATATGTCCCTGTGTGACGGGCCCTTAAGGGCCAGTTACTACGATATCATTGAAAGGTCACGGCTTTTGGAGTGGTGCAACGATGTCGTTACGACATCGTTGCGTGTGACACGTACATACGACCAACAATAAGTCGACTGATCGTTGATCGGAGGTTTATGATCAGTACCTTAAATTAGTCGTTGATCGTCCGTTCAACCTGCAGCATCGGTGTGTGTGACACCTTGATAACGATGTTGTTTACGACTTCGCCTATTCAGAACTGAGGAACATAGGAATCCAAACGACTGCTAATATTGTTCGCTTGTCGCGGAGTAGTTGCTGCATCGTTCATGATATCTGTACATGTTACACCTCACTAGCGATCAATTAACGATGTCCTAATGATCTCAGCCAGGTCGGATCGTTGGTCAGATTGCTCAGATGTTGAAGTGTGTAACTGGCCCTTTACAACCAGAGCACAATCTCCCACTAAAGACTTTTATAGAATATCATCAATGCGGTCAGATAATCTGATCACAAATAATTCATAAAAGCCTTTAATGAGAGAATGGACCTAAAAAAAATGTTTTCCTTGAGGATTAGCACTGCCCTAGGGTGGCATCAAGTTTAGCTCTCTATGGCAGCAGGACTAGGTCAATTTTCATGTCTGGGCATCTCAGTCATATGCTTATGCCCTATAACGTGATGGTGCAGAAGTGAAGACTGCATAAGTCCGAGAGCATGGGACTGAATGCCAGACCACAGCACAGGGAATCATTTTTCTAAACACCAATTTTTTTTTACTTTAACTGAAACTTAATACAATTTGGAGGTGTACATCTACCTTGACAAATTTAAAGAATGGTCTTGGATCTTTTCTAAAATACTCAATATCAAACATGGCTTGAGGATTTGGAAGGTCTGGGAAATCATAGTAACATAGTAACATAGTTTTTAAGGTTGAAGGAAGACTTTAAGTCCATCTAGTTCAACCCATAGCCTAACATGTTGATCCAGAGGAAGGCAAAAAAAACCCATGTGGCAACACTAAGCTCCACATTGGGGGAAAAAATTCCTTCCTGACTCCAGATACGGCAATCAGACTAATTCCCTGGATCAACGCCCTATCAAAGAATCTAGTATGTATAACTGGTAATATTATAGTTTTCAAGAAAGGCATCCAGGCCCTTCTTAAATGTTAGTAGTGACTAACTCATTACAACATCATGTGGCAGAGAGTTCCATAGTCTCACTGCTCTTACAGTAAAGAATCCACGTCTGTGATTATGATTAAACCTTCTCTCCTCCAGACGTAGAGGATGCCCCCTTGTCCCAGTCTCAGGCCTAAGAGTAAAGAGATCATTAGAAAGGTCTTTGTACTGTCCCCTTATATATTTATGCATTGTAGTAAGATCACCCCTAAGCCTTCGTTTTTCCAAGCTAAATAACCCCAAGTTTAATAACCTGTCTTGGTATTGCAGACCCCTTAGTCCTCTAATGACTTTTGTCGCTCTTCTCTGGACCCGCTCTAGTTCAGCTATGTCTTTCTTATACACCGGAGACCAGAATTGTACACAGTATTCTAAGTTTGGTCGCACTAGTGACTTGTATAGAAGTAAAATTATGTTCTCCTCATGAGCATCTATGCCTCTTTTAATGCATCTCATTATTTTATTTGCCTTTGCAGCAGCTGCCTGACACTGGCCACTAAATGTGAGTTTGTCATCAACCCATACACCCAGGTCTTTTTCAGTGACAGTTTTGCCCAGTGTTTTACAATTAAGCACATAATTATACCTTTTGTTTCCTCTGCCCAAGTGCATGACTTTACATTTATCCCCATTAAAGCTCATTTGCCATTTAGCAGCCCAAGCTTCTAGTTTACATAAATCCTCCTGTAATATAAAATTGTCCTCCTCTGTATTGATTACCCTGCAGAGTTTAGTGTCATCCGCAAATATTGAGATTCTACTCTGTATGCCCCCTACAAGGTCATTAATAAATATATTAAATAGAAGCGGGCCCAACACTGACCCCTGTGGTACCCCACTGTTAACTGTGACCCATTCTGATGTGTGTTCCATTAATAACCACCCTTTGTTTCCTATCACTAAGCCAGTTCTTAACCCACTTACACATATTTTCCCCTATCCCCATTGCCCTCATTTTATGTATCAACCTTTTGTGTGGCACCGTATCAAAAGCTTTTGAAAAGACCATATACACCACATCCACTGCATTTCCTTGGTCCAGTCCAGAACTTACTTCTTCATAGAAGCTTATTAGATTAGTTTGACAGGAACGGTCCCTCGTAAAACCATGTTGATAATGGGTCATGAGGTTATTTTTCTTCAGATACTCCAGTATAGCATCTCTTAGAAAACCCTCTAGGATTTTACCCACAGTAGAGGTTAAGCTTACTGGCCTATAATTTCCAAGTTCAGTTTTTGTCCCCTTTTTGAATATTGGCACCACATTTGCTATACGCCAGTCTTGTGGTACAGACCCTGTTATTACGGAATCTTTAAATATTAAAAATAATGGTCTATCTATGACAGTACTTAATTCCTGCAGCACTCTGGGGTGTATCCCATCCGGGCCCGGGGATTTGTCAATTTTAGTGATTTTTAGACGATGCCGTACTTCCTCTTGGGTTAAGCAGGTGACATTTAATTGAGAATTTTTGTTATCACTGATCATATTGTCTGACATGGGATTTTCTTGTGTAAATACTGTTGAAAAAAAGTCATTTAGCATATCGGCTTTTTCCTCATCCTCATCCACCATTTCACCCAGACTATTTTTAAAGGGGCCAACACCATCAATTTTTAGTTTCTTACTATTTATGTAGTTAAAAAATATTTTGGGATTCTTTTTACTTTCTCTGGCAATGAGTCTCTCTGTCTCAGTCTTTGCTGCCTTGATTTGCTTTTTACAAATGTTATTTAATTTTCTGTATTTATTTAATGCCTCATCACTACCTACTTGCTTTAATTCCCTAAATGCTTTCTTTTTGTCACATATTGCACCTCTTACCGCTTTATTTAGCCATAGTGGTTTCCTCCTATTTCTAGCATGCTTATTCCCATAGGGTATATATTGTGCACAGGTCCTATTCAGGATGCTAATAAACATCTCCCATTTGTGTTGTGTACTTTTATGTCTCAGGACATCGTCCCAGTTTATTGCACTAAGATCATCTCTCAACCGTTGGAAATTTGCCTTCCTGAAGTTTAGTGTCCTTGTAGCCCCTCTACTACACGTCTTAGTAAAGGATACTTGAAAGCTTATTAAGTTATGATCACTATTACCCAAGTGACCTCCAACCCGTATATTTGATATGCGGTCCGGCCTGTTGGTTAATATTAGGTCCAGCAGTGCCCCCCTTCTTGTTGGGTCCTGAACCAGTTGTGAAAGGTAATTGTCTCTCATAGTTTTCAAAAAATTATTACCCTTGCTGGAACTGCAGATTTCTGATCCCCAATGTATTTCAGGGTAGTTGAAGTCCCCCACAATAATAACTTCTCCCTGAGTCGCTGCTTCATCTATTTGCTTTATGAGGATATTCTCCTCCACTTCCATTATTGTTGGGGACTTATAACAAACCCCTATCAGTAATTTATTATTTTTTTCCCCCTCCCCTTATCTCCACCCACAGGGACTCTACATTTCCATTAGATTCACCTATATTATCACGCAGGATGGGTTTTAAGGATGATTTTACGTATAAACATACACCCTCCTCCTCACCTATTTGTACGGTCATTTCTGAACAGACAATAGCCCTGTAAATTAACAGCCTAGTCATGGCTCTTGTCCAGCCAAGTCTCCGAAATTCCCACCATGTCATAATTATTTTCCAACAAAATCAATTCTAATTTCTCCATTTTGTTGGTGAGGCTTCTGGCATTAGAGTACATGCACTTTATGCATCTCTCTTTACCTCTATTCCTTCCTACTAGATTGACTGTTCTAACCCCACCCCCCATGCCACCCCCAATTTTATTACTTGTGCCCAGGTTACTATTTACACTATCTTCCCCTCCTATACAATGAATACCCTCCCCCCCAATCCCTAGTTTAAACTCCCCTCCAACCTTCTAGCCATTTTCTCCCCCAGCACAGCTGCACCCTCCCCATTGAGGTGCAGCCCGTCCCTAGCATAGAACCTGTAGCCAACAGAGAAGTCGGCCCAGTTCTCCAGGAACCCAAACCCTTCCTTCCTACACCAATTTCTGAGCCACTTATTTATCTCCCTAATCTCCCTTTGCCTCTCTGGTGTGGCACGTGGTACAGGCAGTATTTCAGAGAATACTACCTTGGAGGTCCTTGCCTTAAGCTTGCAGCCTAATTCCCTGAAATCATCTTTAAAGACCTTCCACCTACCTCTAACTTTGTCATTTGTGCCAATGTGCACCATGACCGCTGGGTCCTCACCAGCCCCTCCCAGTAATCTGTCAACCCGGTCAGCGATGTGCCGGACTCGAGCGCCAGGTAGGTAGCACACTGTTCGACTATCCCTGTCTTTGTGACAGATTGCCCTATCTATTCCCCTAATAATTGAGTCCCCCACTACCAGCACCTGTCTGGCCTGCCCTTCTCTCCTGTTTTCCCCCTTACTGGAGCAGACACTCCTCTGGCTTTCAGAGGTCATGCCCTGCTGCAGCAGTGCTATCCCTGAACTCACACCCCCCTCATCTGCCAACATAGCAAATTTATTGGGGTGTGCCAGATCAGGGCTAGCCTCCCTGGCACCCTTCCCTCTACCCCGTCTTCTAACTGTCACCCAGCTGGCTACCTCACGGTCCTGCAGCTCCATACTACCATCCTCCCTCACATCTATCCCATTGAGCAGCTGTTCAGTGAGCAGCAGACTCCTTTCCATATTGTCTATGGATCTCAGCGTTGTCAGTTGTTCATTTAAATCCAGTATCTGGGCTTCCAAATGCACAACGTACTCACATCTCACACAGCAGTATGCACCCTCGACCAGCTGGTCAAGGAATGCATACATGTGGCAAGATGTACACTGGATGGCATTGCCAATCATGGAGCTCATTTCCTAATGGGGATTGCACCAGACAGAAATGATAAGTAAAAAGAAATGCAAAGTATTAATTAAATACAACCAGCAATTCAGTAAGTCCTCCCTTCCAAACTCCCTTAATCCAAAGTCACTGAATCACAAGTCACACACTTACTTCTGTCGCACTTGCTCTGTCACACTCAGCTCGTTTCACACTCGCTAGAAAATCAGATTGAAATCTTTTTTTTTTTTTTTTCCCTTAGCAGAAAATGGCAATCCACTGCAAGACGTGCATAAATGCCATCTCTTGATCTGAAGTCTGGTATGCCCCATGAAACTGAAACCTGTATGGTGTGAGAAATGGAAAACATGTAATGTCATCCTCAATGAACTGTGGGCATTAAAGTCAATAATCACATCATAGTGCAAGGGGAAGAGCAGGAAGAAATAATACAGCCCGATACGGTCATCTCTATTCAGCTCAGTGACCCTAGAAATGTTATACAGGAATTACAGCTTAAGTCATGACCCAGTCTGTATCACAGAAAGACATGAGCTCTGCCATGACTCTGGTTCGGCCATCAACTGTCCTACATGTGTGGCCATCTCTGGGCGTAACCCTGAGTTTTATATAGCCATAAATGTGGAAACTGTAACAGACATGATTCATACAATACTTCTATTTGTCTCTAATTTCATGGGCACCCGAGTCCAGTGGGTGAACTCACCCAGTGACTGACAGTCCTAACTGTATGAGTGGGCTACATCATCAGTCATCGCTGACAACCACCTACTGAACTCCTGAGCCCGGAATAAAACAGAGTGAAACATAAAAATGTAATATTTTTCTGAATCTTTCCCAAAAACAAAACAAAACGGATTTTTGTGTACTCACTGTAAAATTGTTTTTTCTGAGCCATCATTGGGGGACACAGGACCAGATGGACTTTACTGCCACCAGGAATGCAACTTTCCAGGACAAGAGGAGGAGAGAAACCTCTCTGAAAGGTTCAAATGGCGGTCTTTGCAGACTATCTAGGACCAAATTAAGGTCCCATGAGTTCAGTGGCCTTTGGTAAGGAGGGGCTAATCTGGATACTCCTTGTAGGAAGGTTCTGACTTGAGAGCGTGTTGCAAGCCGGCGTTGGTAAAAGACCGAAAGGGCAGAGATCTGCCCCTTTGAGGAGCTCGGGGCCAGACCAGATTGTAAACCTGACTGGAGAAAACCGAGGATCATGGGAATGGACAGGGGAAGAGGGGAATATCCCTGATTCTTGCACCATGAGAAAAAAGTCTCCACGTACGATGGTAAATCCGGGACAAGGCTGGCTTACGGGCTCTAATCATGGTGGCAATAACGTCCAGTGAAAAACCCATGTGCGTCAAGAACCAGGACTCAATGGCCACGTAATCAAATTCAGGTCCCACGAATCCCGGTGGCAGATTGAACCCAGCATCAGGAGGTCTGGCCAGTCTGGAAGACGCCAGGGAACGTCTGCGACTAGTTGCACCAGGTGAGCGTTTCAGGTGCGTCTGGGCCAGTCTGGACTATGAGAATGACTGGCTCTCCTTCCGACTTGATCTTTCTTCTTTCTATAAGGAGAGAGAAGGAAAAGGGGCGTACATGTGAATTTCCACTGGTGAAATAATTATATTGTGGCTGGGAGAAACCATTAAGCTGAAGGGGTTGTGCAACCTTGCACAACCCAGCTGTAAGCCTTGTGTTATTGCCCTTTCCTGGCTGGTGACTGTGTCATCCGCCGCATCTAGGACTTGATCTTTCTGACCACTTTCGGAATTAAGGGCAGCAGAGGAAAAATGTAAAATGGGTTTGTGACCGAGCTATGAACGCAGGGACCTTGGCATTCAGGCGAGATGCACGTCCGGGGTCTCCCAGCAGCAGCAGCAAATTTGATGAAACACGTCCAGGTGTAGGGATCATTCCCCCTCTACAATACCCTGACGGCTGAGGAAATCGCAGCCCAGTTTTCCACTCCCGGAATGTGGACTGCCAAGATGACTGACCCCGTTGACTCGGCACAGTGTAGAATGTGCTCCACTTCGAGTAGTGCCATTCTGCTGCTGGTGCCGCCCAGGCAATTGATGTAGGCTACTGCCGTAGCATTGTCCGATTGAACACAGACATGGCCGCCCGCCAGCAGATTGTGAAACTCTTGGAGGGCCAGTGTATGGTACGGATCTCCAAGAGGTTGATTGGTAGGGCCGATTCCTGTGCGAACCAGCGGCCTTGGCAGTATGGTGGTGCCCCCTTACCGAGAAGGCTGGCATCGGTGGTGAGGACTGCCCAATCGACCGGGAGGAACGATTGTCCCCTGGAGAGAGAAGGTGGTCGTGTCCACCAGAGAAGAGCTCACGTGACTGACGGTGTCAGGGAGAAGAGTCTGTCTAGGGAGAAGGGACTCCTGTCCCATGCCATAAGTAAGGCCATCTGCAGTGGGCGGAGATAAAAATGAGTGAATGGGACAGTTTCCATTGCTGCCACTATTTTGCCCAGGTCCCTCATGCCAAAACAGATGAAGTGTGGAATGGGACGGAGAAGAGTGCGTACTCCCCGGCGTAGGGCTTGTGCCTTGTCCCGAAAGAGGGACCGAAGACCTTAGTAAGTATTGAAGGTCATGCCCAGGAAGGTGATCGACTGGGCTGGGATTGGCGAAGACTTTTTGAGGTTCACCAGCCACCGTAATCATGACAGAGTGTCTATAGTGATCAGGACACTTTCTGTTCAGGCCAGGAATGACGGAGACTTTATTAGAAGGTCGTCCAGATAAGGCAGGACTACTTCTCCTCTGGAATGAAGGATGCCCATGGCGGCTGCCATGACCTTGGTAAATACCCTTGGTGCGGTAGCAAGGCCAAAGGGTAGAGCCACAAATTGAAAGTGACAATCATGGACTGGAACTGCTGGTGAGCCTGGGCAATAGGCACATGAAGGTAGGCGTCTTGTTTGTCTATGGAGGCGAGGAATTCACCTTCCTTCATGGACGCAATGATGGAACGCAAAGATTACATCCTGAATGCGGACAAATTTGTTTAAATGTTTTAGGTCGAAGATGGGACGGACTGATCCATCCTTTTTGGGGACTATGAAGAGGTTCGAGTAGAACTCCTTGAATTGTTCAGAGTGCGGCACTAGGACAATGACTTCCTGCTGCTGGAACAAAAAGATCATGTGTCAAAAAGCACAATTTTCTTTTGCACATTTTGGAGGGTTGGAGGGGAATAAACAGTTTGGCAGGTGGGACGTAAACTATATGTGATAACCGGAAGACACAAGGTCTTTTACCCATCTGTCGTCTGTGACTGATAGCCATACAAGACTGAAGAAGTGTAGACAGCCGCCGACAGAGGGAGTGTCTTCCGGAGGTAGTTGAGTCATGATGTGAACCGATGGGATCAGGACTCCTTGGTTCTAGACTGTCTAGGTCTGGGTTGCCAGGTAGAGTTCATCTTATAGGATGGCTGTGTGGGTCTATCTCTATGTGGGGGTCGGTTAGTAGGGACAGGTGAAGGAGTTCCGAAAGGAACGAAAAAAAGTGTTTTGGTGTCTGATAAAAGGACGTGTGGGGTTATGCTGGGGGAGCGATGTGCTTTTGCCGACAGTGGCGTCGGAGATAAGATTATCTAGTTGTTCGCTAAAACGTTGACCATTGTGGTAGAGGAGGCCCGTTAGGGACTTTTTTGAGGCAGAGTCGGCGTGCCATTGTCTGAGCCAAAGGGCTCTGCAAATAGCAATCGCATTGGAGGCAGCGAAAGCTGGGCAGGTGGCGGAATCTAGGGAGGCCTGAATGAGATATTCAGCTGCCGTAACAACTTGGGTGGTGAGGTCTCAGAGTTGCTGGGGGAGGTCAGTATCCTGCAATTATTTTTGTAGGCTTTCGGCCCATATCATAAGAGCTTTAGCCACCCACACCGAAGCAAAAGAAGGCGACAGATAACAACCCGCGGCCTAAAAAGCGAAGAGCGCGAGTTGCTCAACCTGCCTGTCAGTTGAGGCCTTGATGTAAGACCCGTCCAGCAGGGACAGCAATGTTTTTACTGCGAGGCGAGAGACTGGGGGGTCGATTGAAGGGGAATCCACCCAATCTTTGGGGCTTTGGGGAGCGCTGGCGCAAAAGGGTATCTGGTGTCAATGGGTTTGTGGTCATCAAAGCGCTTGTCTGGTTTCTCCCTTTGCTTAGTCAGAAGCCTGGAACTCAGAGTGATCAGTGAAGACCTTTTGTGTTCTTTTACTCGCTTGAAGGACACTGCATGGTCCGGAGTGGTGATCAGGACTTTGTCAACCTTCAGTGTGTGGTTGACAGCCGCGATTAGATAATTTAGCATCGCCTGATCATCTGAAAGGTCAGGCCTAATACTGAATGCGCTAGGGGGATGACTGAGAACCTTGAGAAGAAACAGGTGATGCATTTCTATTCGGTCTCTTCCTCGTCGAGACTGTAGTAGTGGTACGTGACTTGCCCCTGTCTGATGTGCCCTCTAATCAGGGATCAACTGTCTGTGCTCTGCCCTGGCAAGCTGTGCTGCTCGGGGGTGGAACTGCATAGCCTGGACCAGGTTTTGGGACAGTTTTCCCATCGACTGGGAAAGAAGTAGCGCCCAGTCAGGCGGCCTCGCCGAAACAGCTGTCTGTGGATGGATACCTGGCCTTGATATTCCCTTGTCATATCTTTAAGCTCATAAAGAGCTGGATATTGACTCAAAGGGCCACTTAATATGGTGGTTATGGTGGTCTTCTCAAAGAGCCACCCCATGGCTAGGTCCTTCCCTGGAGAGATGTCTGGCTAGTCCTGTGTTGAGACTCCTAAACGAGGCTCCACAGACTTTATTTGCATATTTGTAATTCCCAAGGGGCAATGCACCTAGGAATTCACTGTGTTGAGCGCTTTAGCTGGCTACCCGCAGTGTTTTCTTGGACTGGTCTCCCTGAGATCAGTGAATGCTTCGTCCTTTTTCCCTTAGCATCAGGGACTCCTTCCCCTCTCCCTGTCATCTTCTAGCACTGGGTGTCTTCCTACACCCGGCATGACAGTCAGATTGGATGGTGAACGTTGGTGGACAGCCATTTTCAGGTCTCTCCAGAGATTCTCAATTGGGTTTAGGTCAGGGCTCTGGCTGGGCCAGTCAAGAATGATCACAGAGTTGTTCTGATGTCACGCCGTTGTTATTTTAGCAGTGTGCTTAGGGTCATTGTCTTGTTTTAAGGTGAACCTTTGGCCAAGTCTGAGGTCTAGAGCACTCTGGAAGAGGTTTTCATACAGGATATCTCTGTACTTGTCCATATTCATGTTTCTTTCAATTGTAACCAGTTGTCCTGTCCCTGCAGCTGAAAAACACCCCATAGCATGATGCTGCCACCATTTCTCATAGTCTGGCTGGGAGTCCTTCATGCGTTTTTTTGTAAACTCTATGCGGGCTTTAATATATCTTGCACTGCGGAGAGGCTTCCATCAGGCCACTCTGCCATAAAGACCTGACTAGTGGAAGGCTGCAGTCATAGTTGACTTTGTGGAACTTTCTCCCATCTTCCTACTGCATCTGTGGATCTCAGTCACAGTGATCTTGGGGTTCTTCTTTACCTCTCTCACCAAGGCTCTTCTCCCACGATTGTTCAGTTTGGCTGGATGGCCAGGTCTAGGAAGACTTCTGGTGGTCCCAAACTACTGCCATTTAAGGATTATGGAGGCAACTGGGCTCTTAGGAACCTTGAGTACTGCAGAAATTCTTTTGTAACCTTGGCCAGATCTGTGCCCTGCCACAATTCTGTCTCTGAGCTGCTTGGGCAGTTCCTTTGACCTCATGATTCTCATTTGGTCTTACATGCACTGTAAGCTGTGAGGTCTTATATAGACAGGTGTATCCCTTTCCAAATCAAGTCCTATCAGTTTAATTAAACACAGCTAGACTCAAATGAAGAAGTAGACCCATCTCAAAGAAGATCACAAGTAAATGGACATCTTGTGACTTAGGCTGGCTTCACACCATGGTTCTCTCAGGTCTGGGGCTATCCGGGGTGAACCTGACAGCCCCGGACTCGATTTTACTGTAGTGCAGTCCTATGGGGCTGGATGGCAGTGTAATGTTGTTATATCTTCTGTAATTTACTGTTTGCATTTCCTGCCTAGTAACGGTGATGTAAGATAGAGGAGGAGCTGTGGCAGGAAAAGGGGAGCTGGAAAGGGGAAGAAGTTTTTCATTAAAGTATGGACGCTCGACTGAGCAGTTCAGCATATCTGTGTGTGCTTCTGGATTCCTCATCATCTGCTCTACAACACTACAATTGGCGACGAGGAAGCGTTCATTCATCAGCTAAAGGTATTTCAGTGCCACAAGATCATGAGTGCTCACCATGGCCTGTCTACCTGTATTCCCAGCTTTTGATGTGCATCAGTCCCAAGCAAACCTAGCAGCATGTTGGGATAAATGGCTAAAGCGCTTTGAGATATTTCTGCAAGCCATTAACATAGCCGATGATACAAGAAGGAAAGCCATGTTATTACACTATGCAGGGGAGCAAGTCTATGATATCTTCACTACTCTGCCTAACACAGGGGAGGACAAGGACTATGAGCTCAGCAAAGCAGCATTGAGCAAACTCTTCTCCCCGTACAGAAATGCAGCATTTGAAATCTTCAAATTTAGACAATCAAAGCAATCAGCCACAGAAAGCATTGATGAATATCATGTCCGGCTACGGCACCTTGCAACTTACTGTGAGTTTACAGATGTTGACAAAGAAATCCAAATGCAGATATTACAAGGATGTGTTTCTTCAAAGTTAAGAAGACAAGCACTCAGAGACCCTACCATGACCCTAGCAAAACTATTAGACACAGCACGTATAAATGATACTGCAGAGAAACAGGCAAAACTCATAGAGAGCAGTGAGCCAGAAGCACCATCTTCTATAGCAAAGCTTACACAGAAACCACAAGTACAGGCGGCCACTTGTTACAACTGCGGTGGGTCGTATCCTCACCAGAACGTTTGTCCAGCAAAGGGTACAACCTGCCATAATTGTGGAAAACTAAACCATTTTGCAAAAGTGTGCAGATCTACACCGCAGCAATCTGCTCGTCGCACAGTGCAGCCCAGCTCACAGAAGGTTCAAGCACTGCAGCTTAATGACGAGGCTCAAAGCACTTACTTATTCTCAGTGACTGAGGAAGGATCTCGGGCTGTGCACATGATTAACAATCCAAAACGAGTCATCCTCATAAATGGCAATCCAGTGGAAACCCTGGTGGATACAGGGGCGTCAGTCAATGTCATCAGTCATACAATCTATAACCAGCTCCTGAACAGACCTGCTCTGCAAAATACCAGCCTACAGATTTTCCCTTATGGTTCCACAGCTGTGTTGCCCCTGTGTGGCAAATTTCAGTCAGAACTCACAGCTGAAGGGAAATCCATCACGGACACTTTTTACGTAGCGGAGTGCTCTGCAGATACGCTTCTCAGCTGCAGCAGCGAGTGTCTCTAGGCCTGGTGAACCTGGTCAACAGCGTTACAGGTTCTTCAGTCCCACATATTATGCAGAGGTACCACAGTCTCTTTAAAGGCCTTGGTAAGCTAAAAGACGTTCAGATAAAGTTACATATTGATCAGTCGATACAGCCCTCCATCCAACCTCACAGGCGCATGCCCTTTCATGTCTGCAAACTTGTGGAGCAAGAATTGCAAGACCTGGAGGCATCTGATGTCATTGAACGGGTTGAAGGCCCAACTCCCTGGGTCTCGCCAATCGTTGTTGCGCCTAAACCAAAACAGCCTGGTAAAATACGGCTTTGTGTGTATATGCGGCATGCCAATCTAGCTATTCAAAGAGAAAGGCACATCACGCCTACTATTGATGACATTCTCACAGATCTGAACGGTGCAAAGGTGTTTTCAAAAATTGATCTAAAATCCGGCTATCATCAACTTGAGTTGCATCCAGACTCCAGGTACATCACAACTTTTAGTACTCATATGGGCCTGCGTAGGTTCAAGACGTTGAACTTTGGTATCTCATCAGCTGCAGAAATCTTTCAAAATGTTATCAGTCAGGTTCTGTCTGGAATAGCGGGAGTCCTGAACGTCAGGGATGACATTCTCATATACGGAACAACCCAAGAAGAACATGACAGTCACCTTGAGCAAGTGTTTCAGAGACTGCAAGCCTGCAATCTAACTGTCAATCCATCAAAATGTGAGTTCAACCAAACGTCATTAAATTTTTTTGGATACATCTTTTCAGGATAAGGTGTGTCAGCAGATCCTCAGAAAGTAGCTGCCATCAAGTCTGCTGGTCAACCTCAAAATGTCTCAGAGGTTCGCAGCTTTCTAGGACTGGTCACATACTGTGGACGATTCATACCCGACCTAGCCACTATTTCTGAACCCCTGAGACAACTCACAAAGAAAGATATTCCTTCGTCATGGGGTACTGAGCATCAAGCATCGTTTGACGCGTTGAAGTCCAGCCTAACTGGTGACACTGTCATGGCTTACTTTGACCCATTAAAGTCCACAGAACTGATTGTAGACGCTAGCTCGGTAGGCCTGGGTGCAATTCTCACACAAGTGTCCAACAATGGCAACATTTCTACAATTTCCTACGCAAGCAAGACATTAACAGATACAGAACAGCGCTACTCACAAACTGAAAGGAAAGCTCTTGCAGTTGTGTGGGGATGCCTTCACTTTCATCTGTACCTCTTTGGACACAAGTTCATAGTCATAAGTGACCACAAACCGCTTGTTCCCATTTTCAACAAACACTCTTCCAAACCCCCTCCACAAATTGAACGCTGGTTGCTCCGCTTACAGAACTACCATCTTCAACTGAGATATGAGGCAGGAGCTGGAAACCCGGCGGACTATTTCTCAAGACACCCAATACCACAACCTACTAAGGACAACATTCCTGCAACTGTTCTAGCGGAGGAACATGTACATTTCATTGCTGCACATTCAGTGCCAAGAGCTATGACTATGGAGGAAATACAACAGGCGGTGGACTCTGATCCCCAACTTCAGTTGGTGATAGAATCTGTTCGGTCTAAGAAATGGAGCTGTTTTCTTGCTGAGGCTCGCCTTCAACCACCCGATCGAGTAGGTTACTTGGAGGCTTTCTTTAATGCACGACATTCACTCTCAGTGTCGGACTCAATCTGCTGTTACGTGACAGTCGCCTGGTGATACCTCAGAAACTGGAGGACCGTGTACTTGATCTAGCCCACGAGGCTCATCAAGGGGTAGTAAGAACAAAGCAATTACTTCGAGAAAAAGTATGGTTTCCAGGACTGGACAAAAAAGTAGAGGCATTGATTCAAACATGCATTCCTTGTCAAGCAACTATAGTTGACCATAGGCATGTGCCTTTACAAATGACACCCCTGCCAAAGAGCCCATGGACTGCTGTCAGTGTTGATTTTTGTGTTTTACCGGACCGCTCCTACCTGTTGGTGGTCATGGATGACTATTCTCGGTTTCCAGTCATTGAACATGTTTCGACTACCTCGGCCAGGGCTGTTATACCAAAATCAGACAAGATTTTCTCGGCTTATGGCATACCTGAGACAGTGAAGGCGGACAATGGACCTCCATTCAATAGCACAGACTTTCAGTCATTGGCAACTTATCTTGGTTTCTCCCACAGGAAAATAACTCCTTATTGGCCTCAAGCCAATGGCGAAGTGGAACGATTCATGCAATCAATCAACAAGACCCTGAGGATTGCTACCATGGAGCACAAGGACTCACAACAAGAATTACATAGATTCCTTAGACAGTACCGAGCCACACCACACTCCACTACTGGGATACCACCAGCAACGGCATTGTTCAGCAGGCCCTTGCGCGTCAAAATCCCATGCATTCCGTCACTTCCGGTCCAAACCCCAATTGCTGTTAATGATTCTGTCTCTAAGGATAAAATGAAGCAGTATGCAGAAAAAAGTAACCGCCGTTACAAGCATCCAGAAATAAAGGTGGGTGATTGGGTTCTTGTAAAGAGACTGAGACCTAGCGACAAGTTTGCATCGCCATACTATCCCAAGCCCTTTCAGGCCACACAAATCAGAGGCACCATGATTACTGCTAAAAACCCAAATCATCAGGTCACTAGAAATGTGTCCCATTTCAAAAAACTTCGTGGCTACGTCCCAGAGACGACGCATGCAGAGGAAGTAGATAGTGACGACCTACTGCCAGAGACAATGAACTCAGCTGCTCCCATAGGAGATACCTCAGAAGACCCCCCGAGTTTATCTGGAAATGAGATGTCTCGACGTTATCCTGGGAGAACAAATCGAGGGCCACCAGTCCACCTTGTGGACTATGTTCTGCAGTAGAGAAAAACAAAAAAAACTTTTCTACAACGCGAACTTTTGAACGGTTAACTATTTACTTTGTTTTTTTTGTAAGATGATAAGAGATGTAATGTTGTTATATCTTCTGTAATTTGCTGTTTGCATTTTCTGCCTAGTAACAGTGATGTAAGATAGAGGAGGAGCTGTGGCAGGAAAAGGGGAAGCTGGAAAGGGGAAGAAGTTTTTCATTAAAGTATGGACGCTCGACTGAGCAGTTCAGCATATCTGTGTGTGCTTCTGGATTCCTCATCATCTGCACTACAACACTATAGGCAGCTATCTGCCATCCGGTTTCCATCTCTCTGGGAGGTTCCGGGTGTATTCGGATTTTTCTCCTGGATACAAAAATGCTGCTTGCGTGAGCTACGCTGAACTTCAGCACCAGGGAGCTGTCCCCTGTGAAGCGGTTCAGCACTATTTCGCAGGCGACAGCTCAGCTTGGCTGCATCCGGCTACAAACAGGACCGGAGGGCAGATTAGCCCTCCGGTTCTGTTTGCTAATCGGGTCCGGGGCTGTCAGGTACACCCCTGACAGCCTCGGACCTGATAGAACCGTGGTGTGACGCCAGCCTTAAATATGAGCGTCTGAGCAAAGGGTCTGAATACTTACGCAGGTTGTCCCTGATCAGGTTCGATCAGGTTTGTGTGTCAAAACCAGGAGTGTCTCCAAAATTCAGAACAGGTGTCAATCTTTCAATTATAGTTTTTCTCTGCAAGTTCTTCTCCAGGTTCCTCTTCTGGTTTTGACACACAAACCTGATCGAACCTGATCAGGGAAAAAAATGCAGTTATGACCATGTGATATTTCAGTTTTTCTTTTTTAATAAATTTGCACAAATATCTACATTTCTGCTTTTTTCAGTCAAGATGGGGTACAGAGTGCACATTAATGAGAAAAAAATGAACTTTTTTGAATTCAGCAAATGGCTGCAATGAAACAAAGAGCGAAAAATTTAAAGGGGGCTGAATACTTTCTGTACCCTCTGTGGGGATATATATATATACATATATACACAGTGTTGGCCAAAAGTATTGACACCCCTGCAGTTCTGTCAGATAATACTCAGTTTCTTCCTGAAAATGATTGCAATCACAAATTCTTTGGTATTATTATCTTCATTTAATTTGTCTTGAAAAAACACAAAAGAGAATGAAGCAAAAAGGAAAACATTGATCATTTCACACAAAACTCCAAAAATGGGCCGGACAAAAGTATTGGCACCCTCAGCCTAATACTTGGTTGCACAACCTTTAGCCAAAATAACTGCAATCAACCGCTTCCAGTAATCATCAATGAGTTTCTTACAATGCTCTGCTGGAATTTTAGACCATTCTTCTTTGGCAAACTGCTCCAGGTCCCTCATATTTGAAGGGTGCCCTCTCCAAACTGCCATTTTTAGATCTCTCCACAGGTGTTCTATAGGATTCAGGTCTGGACTCATTGCTGGCCACCTTAGAAGTCTCCAGTGCTTTCTCTCAAACCATTTTCTAGTGCTTTTTGAAGTGTGTTTTGGGTCATTGTCCTGCTGGAAGACCCATGACCTCTGAGGGAGACCCAGCTTTCTCACACTGGGCCCTACATTATGCTGCAAAATTTGTTGGTAGTCTTCAGACTTCATAATGCCATGCACACAGTCAAGCAGTCCAGTGCCAGAGGCAGCAAAGCAACCCCAAAACACAGGGAACCTCCACCATGTTTGACTGTAGGGACCGTGTTCTTTTTTTTGAATGACTCTTTTTTTCTCCTGTAAACTCTATGTTGATGCCTTTGCCCAAAAAGAGAGAACATTCTTCCAAAACGTTTAGGCTTTCTCAGGTAAGTTTTGGCAAACTCCAGCCTGGCTATTTTATGTCTCGGGGTAAGAAGTGGGGTCTTCTAGGTCGCCTACCATACAGTCCCTTTTCATTCAGACGCCGACGGATAGTACGGGTTGACACTGTTGCACCCTCGGACTGCAGGGCAGCTTGAACTTGTTTGGATGTTAGTCAAGGTTCTTTATCCACCATCCGCACAATCTTGCGTTGAAATCTCTCATCAATTTTTCTTTTCTGTCCACATCTAGGGAGGTTAGCCACAGTGCCATGGGCTTTAAACTTCTTGATAACACTGCGCTCGGTAGACACAGGAACATTCAGGTCTTTGGAGATGGACTTGTAGCTTTGAGATTGCTCATGCTTCCTCACAATTTGGTTTCTCAAGTCCTCAGACAGTTCTTTGGTCTTCTTTCTTTTCTCCATGCTCAATGTGGTACACACAAGGACACAGGACAGCGGTTGAGTCAACTTTAATCCATGTCAACTGGCTGCAAGTGTGATTTAGTTATTGCCAACACCTGTTAGGTGCCACAGGTAAGTTACAGGTGCTGTTAATTACACAAATTAGAGAAGCATCACATGATTTTTCTAACGGTGCCAATACTTTTGTCCACCCCCTTTTTTATGTTTGGTGTGGAACTATATCTAATTTGGCTTTAGGACAATTCTTTTTGTGTTTTTTTTATTGAAGACAAATTAAATGAAGATAATAATACCAATGAATTTGTGATTGCAATCATTATCAGGAAGAAACTGAGTACTATCTGACAGAAATGCAGGGGTGTCAATACTTTTGGCCAACACTGTATGTATGTATATATATATATATATATATATATATATATATATATATATATATATATAATGCTTGATGGTGGCCCAATTCCAACGCATCGGGTGGTCTAGAATATGTATGTAGTTTATTTATGAAGATTCAACACTAATGCAAGGAGTACACGATATCTATCTATCACTTACCTATGTGTCTATCGTCTATGTATTTTTGGGATATTTTATATTTATAAACTAAGGTTCTTGGTACACATATTGGCCAATACCTGTTTGCCCATCAACCAGCTTCAAGGTGATTTTAGATCTGATGGGTCCCTATCCTACCTTGTCACTCTTTCCTTGGGCTCAGCTAAGCCTCCATTTTTACTATTTCTCAGTGGGAGGACTCACTTAAATCAAAGAAACAATGAGACATCATATACAGTGCTGACCACTGACCTACCATATACAGTGCTAACCACTGAGCCACCATACAATGCTAACCACTGAGCCACCATATACAGTGCTAACCACTGAGCCACCATACAATGCTAACCACTGAGCCACCTAAACACTGAGCCATCATATACAGTGCTTACCACTGAGCCACCATATACAGTGCTAACCACTGAGCCACCTAAACAATGAGCCACCATATACATTGCTAACCACTGAGCCACCTAAACACTGATCCATCATATACAGTGCTTACCACTGAGCCACCATATACAGTGCTTACCACTGAGCCACCATATACAGTGCTAACCACTGAGAGCCACCTAAACAATGAGCCACCATATACATTGCTAACCACTGAGCCACCATATACAGTGCTATCCACTGAGCCACCTAAACAGTTAGACATCATATACAGTGCTAACCACTAAGCCACCATATACAGTACTAACCACTGAGCCACCATACAGTGTTAACCACTGAGCCACTATACAATGCTACCCACTGAGCCACCAAGCAATGCTAACCACTGAGCCACCATATACAGTGTTAACCACTGAGCCACCATACAATGCTAACCACTGAGCCACCATACAATGCTAACCACTGAGCCACCATATACAGTGCTAACCACTGAGCCACCATACAATGCTAACCACTGAGCCACCTAAACACTGAGCCATCATATACAGTGCTAACCACTGAGCCACCATATACTGTGCTAACCACTGAGCCACCTAAACAATGATCCACCATATACAGTGCTAACCACTGAGCCACCTAAACACTGAGCCATCATATACAGTGCTAACCACTGAACCACCATATACAGTGCTAACCAACTGAGCCACCTAAACAATGAGCCACCATATACAGTGCTAACCACTGAGCCACCTAAACACTGAGACATCAAATACAGTGCTAACCACTGAGCCACCAAACAATGCTAACCACTGAGCCACCATAAAGTGCTAACCACTGTACTCAGTGTATTTGAAATATGGTGCCATAGCGCGCCACTATCCTGATTGGTCAGCGCTGAATGCGGGCAGCCAATCAGCATAGCGGCGCTCGCCACGGCACCATGTGTAGTCATGGGTGGATTTTACACATGGCGCCGTGGCGAGCGCCGCTATGCTGATTGGTCAGCGCTGAACGCAGGTGGCCAATCAGCATAGCGGTGCGCGCCATGGCGCCATATTTCAAATACGCTGTACTCAGTGTATTTCAAATATGGCGCCATAGCGTGCGCCACTATTCTGATTGGTCGGCGGTGAATGCGGCAACCAATGAGAGAAGCGGCACGTGGTTTGAATGCCGCTCCTCTGATTGGTCGCCGCGTTCAGCGTCAACCAATCAGAATAGCGGCACGCGCTATGGCGCCATATTTCAAATACACTGAGTACGCGCCGCTTTTCTGATTGGTCGCCGTGTTCAGCGTCGACCAATCAGAGGAGCGGCATTCAAACCGCGCGCCGCTTCTCTCATTGGTCAAAAAAAAATAATAACCTACAAAATTGGACCTCAAGGATCCAAATTGGACTGGGAACCAAACAGATAACCTACAAGAAGGGACACCCCTCCCCGGAAATTAAGGAGAAGAATGCCACAGAAACCAATGCAGATGCTAAATAATTTATTAAATAAAGTTCATATAAACAACAATACTAAATGAATTACACCCGGTGATAGAGTAGGATAACAGGGACAAAGGAGTTAAAAACAAAGCATCATGCAAGGAAAAGGGGGTACACTGGACCAAGATTCACAGTTTAAATTCATAAGAGATAGCTACACAAGTGGAGCTAAAGTGCATCAGTCACAGAAAGTAACATCATGTCAGTGGGCTTTAAAGTTTATAAACCTCAAATATGACCATTGCATTAAGTATAAGGTAAATGCAGTGATTAGTAAAAGTATCATCCCCTCCAGGTCTACAACATAGCAGCCCAGATCTCCACTTTTAAGATGGCCAGAAGCCCACACTGACTAGTCAGGCACTATGACATCATTCACTATAACATCTATCTGTTCATACCTTGTGACATGTTGAATCCAAAGTGCAGCACACTCCTGCCTCGACACGTGTTTCTCCTGTCAGGCTTCGTCAGGAGGCTAGTTTGGAATGGTATTATGCTCCCTTTTATGGCCCTCCCCCCATGTGTAAGTGATCCTATTGATGATATATCTAATATGGTGCTGATCACAAATTGAATAGACACACAAGGCACACATGTGCCGGAGGTGTCATTGCCGAATCCGGACAATCACTGTGCAACAGTACACAATAGTAGTCGTTAGGCTCACCTGGCATATATTTGTGGGCAAATTCCCGACGCTCACAGTGCATGATGAGCGCCGCGTCATCGCACCCCGCCCAGCTTGCACCGGAAGTGACGCAGCGGAGGAACAATGTCATCCGACGCGTCGCCCCGGCAACGCACCAAGGCGAGGCCCGACGAGCGGAGCACAGCGCATGCGTCCCGAGCGCGCGGCCAACAGAACGCGTTACCATGTGACACGTCATAAGAGCGCCTATTGAGCGCGACACAGCGCATGCGCTCAACATGCCCAGACAGTGGGTACAGATATAAAGGGGCATATAGGACAGAACCAGGAACAGATCAAATAAAGTAATAATTAAATAAATAAACAATTATATCAGCCCTCAATTATTTCTTATGGCCCAAATATATTAGAAATAAGTAATTTAAAGAAGGGGAAAAAATATAAATAATAATCCTGGAAATAAAGTTATAAAGGGAATAGAGAACCCCTAAGGACCAATCAGGCTAACCAATGTCCCAGGGGCAGCACCATGCCAAGAACGACAGAAGTGCCAACACGAGGGCACAGGACAGCGGGTAAAAAACTACTACAAGGGCACAGACTAACCACAGATCATATCCTCTAGCTAAATGGTCCTATCCAGGCACACGATGTCAACCCTTATCAATCAACCCTTCCAAACCAGGCTCTTCAAAAAATTGTGCGCCCACCTATACCAGCCAAAAAGGATTACAGTTAAAGCACCAATATGATTAATCATGAAAACATTGGAGACAGAAATAAGTTGTCACATCATATAAGGATCATAAGTAGAATGAGTAAATTATTCAAATAAATCTATCTTTCCATATAATAACACAATAATCCACATCCCGATAAATCAGATTCTATAAATCTTCTTTTTCCACATATCACTTGCTTGAAGAGATTTCTCAATGTTTCCAGAGCCAAGCAATCAGGACCACAGATAGAGATGAAAAGTGAATATCCAACGCAAGAGGGAGGACTATATAGGGAACAAATAGAATAATTAAAACCATATAACAATGCAAATTACAACAATAATGAAAGTAAACACCCAAAACCTAAAAACGCTTGAAAAACTAATTACAAAATAGATTTAAAACTGACTGCTTCATTAAGACCATGTGGTGAGACAGTATTCAAAAGAATCATCCAGCGTGTCTCTTTCTGAAGGAGGCACCTCTGTATGTCACCACCCCTAGCGCCCATATACACTCTATCAATACCCCTAAAGGTTAAACCTCTGGGTTAGAACCGTGAAACTTCAAAAAATGCTTTGGTAATGTTTTCAACTTCTCAAGCTTAGCCACATCAGTTTCACCTGCAGCATTTCTTATATCCCTCACATGTTCCTTGGCTCTTTCCTTTAGAGCCCATGAGGTAAGACCTACATAAATAAGCCCACAAGGGCACGTTGCATGGTAGATGATAGCTTCCGTGCTGCAGGTGATGTGATGGACAATTTTGAAACATTTTGAGCCATCGAAGTTCTCAAAATTGAAGCTCCTCGGCACAAATGTGCAAATGGAGCAGTTCCCACATGGGAAGGATCCCCATGGTGGGCCCTGACCTCCAAATAAGTACTTATTTCGGGGTGGTATATAGTGACTAGATGTCAAAAGGTCTCTCAAATTCTTAGATCGCCTCTTCGTGATTGCCGGCCGCTCGGTCAAAGCACCCGACAAATCACCATCAGAAAGGAGCACAGGCCAGTGACTCGAGAATGAGTCACGGATTTCCCTCCAATGGGAGTTGTATGAGGTAATGAACCTAACCATTTGCCCTTCACTTTCTTTAGGCACTTCAACTTTTGGTACCAATAAATGGCACCTTTCTTGACCATATGCACGCCTAAAACCCTCTTGAATGTCTTGAAGGGGGTAACCCCTAGCTTGAAACCTCCTCTTAAGAGACCCAGACTGTCTTAAAAAGATGGCATCATTAGAACATATCCGTTGGGCTCTTAAAAATTGTCCATAAGGAATTGACCTCTTTAACGGTAATGGATGTGCCGAGGAGAAGTGGAGGAGCGAATTGGTAGCAGTGCTTTTCCTGACTATATCAGTATGTAGTTTGCCATCAGGCATCTTCCTAATTGCAAGATCCAAAAAGTCAATACTTTCAGGACTGCAATTCCAGGTAAGTTTGATATATTTATTCCGGTTAAGAGATTCTATAAACTCATCAAGCTGTGACGTGGAGCCCTGCCAAATAAACAGGATGTCATCAATAAAACACATCCATGACACCACTCTGTCATGGCCAGAGGTGTCAAGGACCACCTCCCTCTCCCACAGCCCCAGGAACAGATTAGCATATGAGGGGGCACATGCTGCCCCCATTGCCGTTCCCTGGAGCTGTAGGTAGGGGCGGTCCTTAAACAAAAAGAAATTGTGGGTCAGCACGAATTCTAAGAGCTTAATAATAAATTTAATGAGTACTGAGTTCAAATTAGTCATGCTCAAAAAGAATTCTGCTGCCTTAATCCCCTGGCCATGACAGATAGAGGTGTACAGAGACTCCACGTCACAGCTAACCAGAAGCATATCTTGATCCAAATTCACTCCCTCAATCCTCCTCAGCGCATCTGTAGAATCCTGTATATAGGAGGGAAGGGTAGACACACATGGTTTGAGGTAGAAATCTACGAATTGACATATAGGTTCACAAAGACTCCCCACCCCCGACACAATAGGTCTCCCGGGCGGGGTAAGGGGTCCTTATGAACCTTAGGGAGAAGATACAGGGTCGCCACTGTCGGATGGTCAGGAAGTAATGAATCCCTTAACTTGGGGAAATTGCGTGACATTTAGCGCCATCATCTAGTAACGACCTCAAAGAGTCCCTGAATTCTGCTGCTGGACCGCGACTTAAACGTTTATAGCACTTAATATCGCCCAGCTGTCTGAGAGCTTCATCCTCATACATCTGCACAGGCCACACAACCACATTCCCGCCCTTATCAGCTGGTTTTATTACCACATCTTTTAATTTCTTAAGGGAACCAATGGCCTTTCTTTCTGCCTTAGTCAGATTGTCCCTAACACCAACAGAATGAACATCCTTTAGATCTTTTTTCACAAGGTGCCGAAAAATCCCAATCTGAGGACAGGTTGTGAAGGGCGGGAAATAGGTTGAGCGGCCGTGCAGATGTATAGGTTCTCTAGACGGTGTCTCAAAAGATCCACCATCCAGCAGCAGGTTCAGGTCCTTCAATGTTTGTGTTTCAAGATCGCTGACAGGCGTAGACCTCCCCGACCCAAGTTGTTTCTTTAACATTAGCTTCCTACCAAAAAGTTTGAGATCTTTTACCAACGTGAAGTAATCAAAATTTTCTACCGGAGAGAAAGAAAGACCCCTAGAAAGAACCGACCTCTGTACATCGGTAAGAACATGGCTGGATAAATTAAGTACCTTTAGGTTCTCCTGCGCTGATTCCTTCTCCGCATGTTGTAACGTGAAGGAGGTCTTTGCCCTTGACCACGGGGAAACGGACCGATGGATTCCATTCCTGATGTTTGAGCCGCCGCCCCCTGTCTGGCTAAAAAATCTGCACATTCCCCTTCTGATATTGTTGAGGCACTCGTAAGAGAGACTGAACGTACCGGAGATCTGGCTGCTTCCTTATTGCCAACTTGCCAACGAAATACTCTCTGGTTTTGATAATCAGCAAGGTCTCTCTTAAATTTCTTGGCTTTACCAGCCTGTATGTCAACCTCCCACCTATTCAGGGTCTCATTTAAGGCAGAGTCAAAAGATTTGAGATCTTCCTCAGAAAGTTTTGTTTGGAGCTGCGCTCTCACACTCTCCACCTCTGTATCAAAGATCTCCAAAGACTTTTTATCCTGGCCAATAAGAAGCTCTAATAGAGTAGTGGAGCATTTAGTAAGAGCCTCCTCCCATCTACCCACAAACACCGTATCCTGAGAACTGATGGTGGAAAATAATTGAACACGCAGACCCCTAGGCACTATGGCCCGTTGCAGGTAATTCTCAAGAGCTGCCTTATTCCACCACAACCGTACTCTTTTCTTCAGTAAATTCTGAATTTATCCTGCTCCTCTGGGCCTGTCGCCCCTCTATCACCGAACACGGAACCAAGCAGGGTCACCCAGCTCCTTTCTCTCTTTTTATAATCCATAAACCCTGTATGGGTAGCTGTGGATAAAAAACATAATATAATAATAATAACCTACAAAATTGGACCTCAAGGATCCAAATTGGTCTGGGAACCAAACAGATAACCTACAAGAAGGGACACCCCTCCCCGGAAATTAAGGAGAAGAATGCCACAGAAACCAATCCAGATGCTAAATAATTTATTAAATAAAGTTCATATAAACAACAATACTAAACGAATTACACCCGGTGATAGAGTAGGATAACAGGGACAAAGGAGCTAAAAACAAAGCATCATGCAAGGAAAAGGGGGTACACTGGACCAAGATTCACAGTTTAAATTCATAAGAGATAGCTACACAAGTGGAGCTAAAGTGCATACAGTGTCAATCAGCCGCGTTCACCGCCGACCAATCAGAATAGCGGCGTGCGCTATGGCGCCATATTTCAAATACAATATGGTGCCATGACGCGAGCCGCTCCTCTGATTGGTTGAAGCAGAATGCACGGTTTGAATGCCACGAAGGGCACCACCGCTGCGAGCAGCCTGGAGATGACCGTCTGACACTGACCGGAGTTTAGACCAGAGCTCAGCCGCGGCTACTGCGGCACAGAGGTCAGCGGCTCGCGAGCCGGGAAATACAGGCTGACGCCAGTCATCTCCCAGCTGGCTCGCTGCGGACCTCCGAGCCGCAGGTAGCCGCGGCTGAGCTCCGGTTAGCATCTGAGCTCCGGTTAGCGGCTCGCCAGCTGGGAGACGACTGGCTGGCTCGCGCACCCTGGGTCCACCGTTTGCCGGACCGTGTATACGTGCGGAAGCGGCACTCATGCGCCGCTTCCGCCGGGCTGCAAATTGGCGCGAAATTGTGTGTATCAAAATGATAGCAGCACAATGGTTAAGCCAATGCATGCAATACAATGATATACATCATACAATGATGTTTCAAGGTGTTACTTTGATAAAAATAAAAACTAAAAAGTTTAAAAAAAAAACTCAGATAAAATGGGGTGCAGAGTGCACATTAATGAGAAAAAAATGAACTTTTTTGAATTCAGCAAATGGCTGCAATGAAACAAAGAGCGAAAAATTTAAAGGGGGCGGAATACTTTCTGTACCCACTGCGGGGCTATATATATAATATATGCACCCTTGTTGACTGCAGGTGATCTAGGGTTGAGATGGGGTCTGCCCACTGAGAGGTGGGGGGTGGACAAGGAGGATAGGGATATCAGAGTAGGACTCGTGGGACCTGAAGTCACTTTGTCGCAGTCGACGAGCAAACAGACATTGGCCAATGTGTGTACCAAGAACTTCAGAATAAAAAGATAAGATTTTGAGTTTTTTGAAAAAACGAAAGTTTTTAACTTTTTTCTCATATATATATATATATAGCTTATTAGCATATGTACATCATTGGTAGTAACCGAGTGCAGCAGAGTATTTTTTTCTAGTTATTTGATCCAGCAGCCCTGCTGGCACCGGTTCACATTAGCCTGTGAGTGCTATGCAGTTTTTTTTCTGTTTTTATTCTGTTTTTTTTTCTGTTTTTTTTCTGTTTTTTTTCTGTTTTTATATATATATATATATATATATATATATATATATATATATATATATATATATGTATATACACAGTGTATATATATGTATATACACAGTGTATATATATGTGTGTATCAAAATGATAGCAGCACATTGGTTAAGCCAATACATGCAATACAATGATATACATCATACAATGATGTTTCAAGGTGTTACTTTGAGAAAAATAAAAAATAAAAAGTTTTTTCAAAAAAACTCAGACGAAATTTTTTTTTTTAACGGTTCTTAGCGCATGCATTGGCCAATATATGGCTGCCCTTCAACCACTTCACGGTGACCATAATTCTGAAGGGTCCCTGTCTGCACTAAAAACCTCTTTCGTACACTAGGGGTCTCTGTTGCAATGGGCAGTAGCAGGAGACATATCTCTTCAGATGGACCCTATGGTAGGGAGGCAGGAGTGCAAGTCCAGCAATAGACCCAGCTTGTTCCAAACATAATAAATGAAGAAAAAAAACAGACAGCACTTCCTTAAGCTCTTCAGCCCAGGTGCAAATCTATATAGCTGAATTACAAATGTATCAAAATGATAGCAGCACACTGGTTAAGCCAATACATGCAGACAAGGATGTTTCTAGGTGTTACTTTGAGAAAAACTAAAAACTAAAAAGTTTTTTCAAAAAAACTCAGATAAAAAGATTTTTTTTATGGACTTAGCACATGCATTGGCCAATATATGCCTGCCCTTCCACTTCACGGTGACCATAATTCTAAAGGGTCCCTGTCTACACTAAACTCTGATGTGGTATGTCTCCTGCTACTGCCTATTGCAACAGAGACCGTGAAGTGGTTGAAGGGCAGGCATATATTAGCCAATACATGTGCTAAGAACCATAAAAAACAAAAACAAAAAATGTTCTGAGTGTTGTTGAAAAAACTTTTGCAGTGCTGTCTGTTTTTTTCTTTGTGTATATATCTACTATATAATTGCCGAAGGCATTTTTGTGTCGGAACCCCGAAAACGCCGTGGCTATGTCACGCTGTGACGTCACCACGCGCGAACAATGGCCGCGAAGCGGCCATTGCGAGTCGCTGGCCGAAAATAGAACCAGAGGCCCGGCTACAAAGTTAGCGATTTACCGCTGAGGTAGCGCGAGCAATGGCCGCGAGGCCATTGCGAGTCGCTACCTCAGCTGCCGCAACTCCCCCTATACTTTCAATGGGGATCTATTGCGAGTCGCTGGGTAGTGCAAGCATTGCGAGTCACTAACAACATCATCATCATCATCATCATCATCATCATCATCATCATCCTACTACTGGCCGCACAGACCCCTCAATGGCCGCACAGACCCCCCCCCCCCCCTCAATGGGCGCACAGACCCCCCCCCCCCCTCAATGGGCGCACAGACCCCCCCCCCCCTCAATGGCCGCACAGACCCCCCCCCTCAATGGCCGCACAGACCCCCCCCCTCAATGGCCGCACAGACCCCCCCCCTCAATGGCCGCACAGACCCCCCCCCTCAATGGCCGCACAGACCCCCCCCAATGGCCGCACAGACCCCCCCCCCAATGCCCGCACAGACCCCCCCCCCAATGGCCGCACAGCCCCCCCCCCCAATGGCCGCACAGACCCCCCCCCTCAATGGCCGCACAGACCCCCCCCTCCCCCCTCAATGGCCGCACAGCCCCCCCCCCCCTCAATGTCCCAAAGTCAGCTGTGACCGCCTGGCCCTTGGACACTGGCTGCCATGCACACATCAGCTGGTAGGCTCCCATCACTTACCCACTGAGGACGGATCACTTCCAGCACCTCTTCACATGGCAGTGCTCTGAACTTCTGAATCCTCCTCTCCTCACTCAGACACCTGGCAGGTTCCAGCCTACTCACTCCCAGCTGCAACCCAGTGAGTCAATCAGCACATCTTCACTCACACACAGACCTGACATGTGATTAACCCCCTGTGCACCATTCAGGTTTAGCCCAGCAAAGCACTCCAAAAAGTATTGAACACACCCCAATAAGTATTGAACGCGCCCCAAAAAGTATTGAACGCACCCCAATAAGTATTGAACACACCCCAATAAGTATTGAACGCGTCACAATAAGTATTGAACGCGCCCCAAAAAGTATTGAACACACCCCAATAAGTATTGAACGCGCCCCAAAAAGTATTGAACGCGCCCCAAAAAGTATTGAACACACCCCAATAAGTATTGAACGCCCCCCAAAAAGTATTGAACACACCCCAAAAAGCATTGAACGCGCCCCAAAAAGCATTGAACGCACCCCAATAAGTATTGAACGCACCCCAAAAAGCATTGAACGCGCCCCAATAAGTATTGGACCCCCCCAAAAAGTATTGGACCCCCCAAAAAAAGTATTGGACTCCCCCAAAAAGTAGCTATCTACTATATAATTGCCGTAGGCATTTTTGTGTCGGACCCCGAAAACGCCGTGGCTATGTCACGCTGTGACGTCACCACGCGAGTCGCTGGCCGAAAATAGAACCAGAGGCCCGGCTACAAAGTTAGCGATTTACCGCTGAGGTAGCGCGAGCAATGGCCGCGAGGCCATTGCGAGTCGCTACCTCAGCTGCCGCATCTGCCGCAACTCCCCCTATACTTTCAATGGGGATCTATTGCGAGTCGCTGTGTAGCGCGAGCAATGGCCGCGAGGCCATTGCGAGTCGCTACACTTGCGGCGCGGTTGCGGTAATCCCCATAGAAAGTATAGGGGGACTTGCGGCAGGTGCGGCAGCGAGTCGCTGGCTGAGTGCGAGCACTTGCGGCGCGATTGCGGTAATCCCCTTAGAAAGTATAGGGGGACTTGCGGCAGGTGCGGCAAGTGCGGTTTTGCCGCACCTGCCGCAAGTCCCCCTATACTTTCTATGGGGATTACCGCAACCGCGCCGCAGATGCGGTTTTTAAATAAAAAAAATAATTTTAATACAAATAAATTTTCATAAAATAACAAATAATAAATACATTTAATAATAATAAAAATAGTAAAAAAACAAAACAAAATAAATAATAAAATAAAAAATTCCTATCTACTATATTGGATTATTATTTGAAAATCTAAAAAAAAATAAAAATATTCTAGACACCCGATGCATTTGCATCGGGCTCACAGCTAGTATATATATATATATATATATATATATATAATATTGGTGAAATTTGACATTGATGTAAGAACACTCAGTAATGTTAGTTAATGTGGTTGTGAGAACATAAAACAGCTGTGTAAGAAAAAATTTACATTTCTTACAACCTGCATTATAGCATTCACTTACATTAATTTCTATAAATAAATACCAGAAGTATTCACAAAACCACGGATATATAGAATACAATATATTTTATTAAACATAATTAAAATTACAATGATGTATAGTAGAGAAATTGAGGTTCCAAAGGAGGATCAGAAGAGATCCATTAATGTTTGAGTAATCCTCTTGCCAGATGGTGATGCTAGATGTTAATGGTAGATGGTGATGCCTGATGTTAATGCTAGCTGGTGATGCCAGGTGCTGCTGCCAGATGGTGATGCCAGATGTTAATGCTAGATGGTGATGCCAGATGTTAAAGCAAGCTGGTGATGCCAGGTGCTGCTGCCAGATGGTGATGCCAGATGGTGATGCCAGATGGTGATACTAGATGGTGATGCCAGATGGTGATGCCAGATGGTGATGCCAGATGGTGATGCTAGATAGTGATACTAGATGGTAATGCCAGATGGTAATGCCAGATGGTAATGCCAGATGGTGATGCCAGATGGTGATGCTAGATGATAATACCAGATGGTGATGCTAGATGGTAAGGCCAGATGGTGATGCCAGATGTTAATGCAAGATGGTGATACTAGATGGTAATGCCAGATGGTGATACTAGATGGTAATGCCAGATGGTGATGCTAGATGGTAATGCCAGATGGTGATGCCAGATGGTAATGCCAGATGGTGATACTAGATGGTAATGCCAGATGGTGATACTAGATGGTAATGCCAGATGGTGATGCTAGATGGTAATGCCAGATGGTGATGCCAGATGGTAATGCCAGATGGTGATAATAGATGGTAATGTCAGATGGTGATACTAGATGGTAATGCCAGATGGTGATACTAGATGGTAATGCCAGATGGTGATACTAGATGGTAATGCCAGATGGTGATGCCAGATGGTGATTCTAGATGGTGATTCTAGATGGTAATGCCAGATGGTGATACTAGATGGTAATGCCAGATGGTGATACTAGATGGTAATGCAAGATGGTGATGCCAGATGGTGATTCTAGATGGTAATGCCAGATGGTAATGCTAGATGGTGATACTAGATGGTAATGCCAGATGGTGGTGCCAGATGGTAATGCCAGATGGTGATTCTAGATGGTAATGCCAGATGGTGATGCCAGATGGTGATGCCAGATGGTGATTCTAAATGGTAATGCCAGATGGTGATGCTAGATGGTAATGCCAGATGGTGATACTAGATGGTAATGCCAGATGGTGATGCCAGATGGTGATTCTAAATGGTAATGCCAGATGGTGATGTCAGATGGTAATGTCAGATGGTGATGCTAGATGGTAATGCCAGATGGTGATGCCAGATGGTAATGCCATATTGTGATACTAGATGGTAATGCCAGATGGTGATGCCAGATGGTAATGCCAGATGGTGATTCTAAATGGTAATGATAGATGGTAATGTCAGATGGTAATGTCAGATGGTGATGCTAGATGGTAATGCCAGATGGTAATGCCAGATGGTGATGCTAGATGGTAATGCCAGATGGTGATGCTAGATGGTAATGCCATATTGTGATACTAGATGGTAATGCCAGATGGTAATGCCAGATGGTGATGCTAGATGGTAATGCCAGATGGTGATACTAGATGGTAATGCCAGATGGTGATACTAGATGGTAATGCCATATGTTGCTGCCACATGGTGTTGTATTGCAGCCACATGGAAAAATGTTCCTATATAGAGTGGAGATAAAAGAAATAATAATGTTAAAGGGCAGCCCAGTCACAAGATATTGATGAGCTATCCTCAGGACCTATGCCTAAGGATCAGCTGATATAAGCTGTTCTAACATCTGATCAATTGGGGTGTTTGACCCCCAGTAATCTGCTATTGATGACCTATACTAAGTATAGTTAATGTGATGTGAATGGACAATCCCTTTCACCCCCTGACTATTTTCTGTTTTTGTTTTAGTTTTTTCCTCCTCTTTTCCAAGAGCCATAACTTTTTTAATTTTCCGTCAATATAGACATATGAGGGCTTTTTTCTTGCGGGGCGAGTTGTATTTTTGAAAGTCATTCTTCATTTTACCATATAGTGTACAGGAAAATGGGAAAAATTCCAAGTGACTTGAAATTACAAAAAAAATGCAATTTTAAATAGTTTTTTTTTTTTTCCCATGTTCACTCTATGGTAAACCTGACCTGGCAGTATGATGCCCCTGGTCAGTACGAGTTGGTAGATGCCAAACATGGAAGTGGTGAAAAAAAAGTTAGAAATTTGTCTACAAAAAGAATTGGCTGCCCCCGAAACGCGTCACCTTGTGTCTCATCCCCCTAATGTGATTTTTATTATCTTTAAATAAAGCAAGAAAGAATTTTACTCTGAAGATCCAGCATTTATTCTTTCCGGACGGGTAGCCAGGACCTTCCTCCACATCTATCGGACCGGTCAGGTCATTATCTGGGGTGTGGCATAAAAATTCAATAAGAATTGGCGCCAGTTTCCCAGGCCGTAGTGTTCTCATTCTTGGGGATCTGGGGCTCTGTGATGACTTATTTCTTGCGTCTTAAGCTATTGTTTTTAATTACATAATTTTGGGGTAGATGTGATATTCTGATCATCTGTTATTACAATGTAGCGGCAACCAAAAACCTGAATTTTGGCATTTTACTTTTTTGTCCTTTACAGAGTTTACAGATTACTTTAATTGATTTTATATTTCACAGATGGGCATTTCTGTTCCCAACGATGATACCAAATAGGTGTAATTTTTTTAAATAGTTTTATTTCCATGGAGCAAAAGGGGGGTGATTTAAACTTTTATGGATTTTTTTAAAAAAAAAATGTCTTACTTTTAAAATTTTTGTTTTTCATTTCTCCTTTATTTTACTTGGCCCCTTATTGTACCTCAACAGAGCAGGGTCCGATCGCTTCAGCATCCCTCTGGACCGCAGAAATGATCATCTTCTGTGAACACCGCCGCTCGGGCAGCGCTCACAGGAAGTGAGTCATGACAATGACAGGGGTCATCAGCTGACCCCTCGCTGTCATACAAGGCATTGGTGCCCCATGATCGTGTCACAGGGTCGGAGATGACGGCAGGGAATAGTGCGGTCCCTGCTGAGGCATTTTAGATCCTGCTCTCAGTGATTGACAACACGATCTAAGGGGTTAACAGGAGCGGGTGATCTCTGATCCGATCAGCCAGAATGTGCGATTTACCATCAGGATTGTTTTGTAAGGAAACCTATGATTGCTGGACTGTTTCAAGCTCCGTGTTGCCCCCAGGCCCGATTTTGGATCTTCCTGTTGATGCCTGTTTATATCATTTTTCTATTGCAAAAATGCTTATTTGCATACTTTTGGACAGATTGCCAAATCTATCCCCATCTGCACCCAATATTGACATTGGTTTATTTTTTCAGATTGTTGTGAGCAACACAATACTTAAAGGGAATCCGTCACCAGGTTTTTGCTCCCCATCTGAAAGTAGCTTCATGTAGGTGCAGACACCCTGATTACAGTGATGTGTCATTTACTGGGTGCTGCAGTTTTAGTAAAATCACTGATTTATCTGCTACAGATCCAGCTTTTTTCTGATTTCGAGCCCTGCATAACCTCACCTTCACCACCAATCGGCTGCTAGCTATGTACAATGCGCAGAAAACTGCCAATCAGTGGTTTGGTGGAGTTATACATAGCAGGAGGACTACATGGCAGCAGGTTTACTACTATTTCAGTGATAAGATCTCCTGCTTATAAAACAGTGATTTTATCAAAACTACATCAAACAGTTCAGAAAGTGGCACATTGCTGGAATCAGGGTCTCTGTCTCTACATGATGATGTTCTCAGATTAACTGGCAATTTCTTGCTGACAGATCCCCTTTAACATGCACTATATAGGAATATTACAAAGATATTAGGCGGCCGTCACACGCTACGATATCTTGAAAGATATCGCTTGAACGCGCCTGATTAAAAATCGCGTGAACGATGTCTCTGCGTGTGATGGCAAGATACGACGAGCGAGAAGTGTTCAAATCGCAAGATCGAGATCTGAGCTCCGGACCTCAGATCTTGCGATGAACGATTTTACAAACAGCTTCATCGTGGTGTATAACACCACGATGAACGATCTCACAGCGGCAGAGCCTATGCTGGGAGATGGTAACTATGGTACACGTCGGGTTACTAAGCGATGCGCGGCGCCTAGTAACCCGATGTGTACCATAGTTACCAGCGATCTCGCTGGTCCACATCGCTGGTGAGTCTGTCTGTGTGACATCTCACCAGCGATGTGAGCGATATTGTAAGCGATCGCGCGTGCACGTGATCGCTTACAATATCGCTAGCGATATCGTAGCGTGTGACGGCCGCCTTAGACCTGATTCATCATGAATTAGATCCAAGTTTTTCGACTTATCATAGTGTTTTACAGCATATTTCTGGTGAAAGCACTTTAATGAATTGTGGCACTGTCCATCACTTCAATACATTATTTCTTACAGTGCCTTGTGAAAGTATTCAGCCCCCTTGAACTTTTCAACCTTTTGCCACATTTCAGGCTTCAAACATAAAGATATACATTCTAATTTTTTTTTTAAAGCATCAACAAGTGGGACACAATCGTGATGTGGACCGAAATTTATTGGATATTTTAAACTTTTTTGACAAATAAAAAACTGAAAAGTGGGGCGTGAAATATTATTCGGCCCCTTTACTTTCAGTGGAACAAACTCACTCCAGAAGCTCAGTGAGGATCTCTGAATGATCCAATGTTATTCTAAATGACTAGTAATGATAAATAGAATCCACCTGTGTGTAATCAAGTCTCTGTATAAATGCACCTGCTCTGTGATAGTCTCAGGGTTCTGTTTCAAGTGCAGAGAGAATCATGAAGACCAAGGAACACACCAGGCAGGTCCGAGATACTGTTGTTGTGAAGTCAAATTTGGATACAAAAAGATTTCCCAAGTTTTAACCATCTCAAGGAGCACTGTGCAGGCGATCATATTGAAATGGAAGGAGTATCAGACCACTGCAAATCTACCAAGACCCGACCGTCCCTCTAAACTTTCATCCGAACAAGGAGAAGACTGATCAGAGATGCAGCCACAAGGCTCATGATCACTCTGGATGAACTGCAGAGATCTCCAGCTGAGGTGGGAGAGTCTGTCCATAGGACAACAATCAGTCGTACACTGCACAAATCTGGCCTTTATGGAAGAGTGGCAAGAAGAAAGCCATTTCTCAAAGATATCCATAAAAAGTCTCATTTGAAGTTTTCCACAAACCACCTGAGAGACACCAAACATGTGGAACAAGGTGCTCTGGTCAGATGAAACCAAAATTAAACTTTTTGGCCACAATGCAAAACGTTATGTTTGGCGTAAAAGTAACACAGCTCATCACCCTCAAAACACCATCCCCACTGTCACCCATGGTGGTGGCAGCATCATGGTTTGGGCCTGCTTTTCTTAAGCAGGGACGGCGAAGATGGTTAAAATTGATGGGCAGATGGACGGAGCCAAATACAGGACCATTCTGGAAGAAAACCTGTTGGAGTCTGCAAAAGACCCGAGACTGGGACGGAGATTTATCTTCCAACAAGACAATGATCCCAAACATAAAGCAAAATCTACAATGGTATGGTTCAAAAATAAAAATATCCAGGTGTTACAATGGCCAAGTCACAGTCCAGACCTGAATCCAATCAAGAATCTGTGGAAAGAGCTGAAAACTGTTCACAAACGCTCTCCATCCAACCTCACTGAGCTCCAGCTGATTTGCAAGGAAGAATAGGGCAATAATTTCAGTCTCTCGATGTGCAAAACTGATAGAGACATACCCCAAGTGAGTTGCAGCTGTAATTGCAGCAAAAAGTGGCGCTACAAAGTATTAACTCAAGGGGCCGAATAATATTGCACGCCCCACCTTTCAGTTTATTATTTGTTAAAAAAGTTTAAAATATCCAATAAATTTCCTTCCACTTCACGATTGTGTCCCACTTGTTGTTGTTTCTTCACAAAAAAATTAGAATTTTATCTTTATGTTTGAAGCCTGAAATGTGGCAAAAGGTTGAAAAGTTCAAGGGGGTGAATACTTTCACAAGGCACTGTATGTTTTGAGCTGTTATTTGGTGTAATGTTTTGGGTTTTTCTTAGTAATATCTCGGCTTTGTTTATATGGCGGTGCTATCTATTTTTTTTCAATAAATGAAGATGGAGACAAACCATTAGGTCTTTGGCTCTGGGCCCCATGATCCTATCTACATATCTGCTCTTATAATTACCCGTTCATTCTGCTGGCGGGACACAGCAGCAGGCAAAAGTCATTGCCTTAAGGAATCTAAAATGAAGATAAAACGTAAATGTCAGAGAACCTGAGTCTTGTGGGGACATCGGACTTGGACTTGAAAACAGATTATGAGACAATATCAGGATTCCTGAGAGGCTTTTCTCCTGTTATACCTTCCTAGAAGGACTATAGGCATTTATCATTTTATCAGGGGGTTAATCATCTCAATGAATTAGAAAATCATCAAAAAGTTAATTAATTCAGTAATTCAATACATAAATGAAACACATATATTATATTGAGTCATTACAAACAGAGTGATCTATTTCATGTGTTTATTTCTGTAAATGTTGATGATTATGGCTTACAGCCAATGAAAATCCAGAGGTCATTATCTCATAAAATTAACTTAGGAAGGATGAAGGGTTAAACACTGCGCTGCCGTATTCCACGATACATCAAAGGGTGAATATAATATTGCATTATTTATCAACGCATGTCAGGGCTCCATGAAACACCCTGGAACATGGCAATATGATATTGATTTGTCCTGAGGAAGGGGCCATGGGGCCCTGAAATGCGCTGACTAATAAATCGATATTATATTCATCCTTTGATGTCTCGTGGATTACGTCAGCGTGGTATTTAAACCTTCATCCTCCCTACTCTATATGCACCATGCTGGGGACTGCAGCAGCCGTGGTCTGCTTTTATAGTGGTTGTGACTCTCACAACCACACAAGGTGAAGCCTCTGATACCTATTAAGGTAATATTTTATCTCTCAGACCCTTCATCCTCCCTACTTTCATTTTCTGAGATGATAATGATCTTTGGGTTTTCATTTATATATGGAATTACTGAAATAAATTAACTTTTTTGTTTTCTAACTATAATTTTTATTAAACATTTTTCAATAATACCAAGCCATAAAAAGAACAATGATAAAGTCAAACAATTAAGACATTGAAACATTTTAGACAATTGAATCCAGCCAATGGGTGGGAGATATTAAATTCACTTTCTAATGATATTCTAATTAATTGAGAGGCATGTGTATCTTTATATAAATGAATATGATCATTGTATGTTAATCTTTTCATTCTTAGGGTATGTGCACATGGTGGGCGGGTTTGTGTCGGCGGCGGCTGGGCGGACCCGCCAGGAAGCTCCGGAGCCGTCCACCGGCTTCCTGGCGGGTATGTGCGGCGGGTGACGGGCGGGTGACGGGCGGGTTAGCGCCGGCGGTTCTGCATCGGCTGGAAGCAGTACATGATTCTGCTTGCAGCCGCTGCAGAACCGGCCGGATTATAGAACATGCTCATTCTTTGCTAACCCGCTGGGAACCCAGCGGGTTAGCAAAGGATGAGCATGTGTAAACCGCCGCTGTGTGCACAGCGGGTGTCGGTTTACATAGGTTTCTATGTTAATCCAAACGCCGGTTTGGATTAACATAAATTTACATGAAACTTATGTAAACCGACCGGCGGTTTACACTGCTAATCCGACCCTAACCCGGCCAGTGCGCACATACCCTTAAAGCTCTCCACATTTCTTTTTCCATTTCCGGTCCAGAGTGCTATCACTGATATGTGTTCCCTGAATGTAGTAGAATACTTACCGGCCGCCGTCTTCTGCTCTTCTTGGCACCGCTCTGGTCCTGTTCTGCAAGTTGTGACCTATTGGATCATTCCAGTTTTTGCTGGACAAGACAAAGGTCACTTCTCAAAAGTCTAATAGTAAGTCTATGAGATCCCAAACAAGGGTCTTAGAGACTTACACTGAGAGCTTGTGACTATTACTTCTGACTTCCAACCAGTCAGGAGCTTCGGTCACAAGATGGCGGAACAAGAAGCAAGAAGACGACGGCTTGTAAGTATTTTACCTGGTGCAGGGAACATGTATTAGTGATGCCAAATACAAAAAACATGTCGGGTGGTGCCTTACTATATAACACACGGCATGTATTAGTATTCACTGAGCACAATATAGCTGCCCAAAGGAGAGGTGTATAATAAAGAAGTCTGGATAATGGTGGCAATGATAGACTCCTATTTGGATTGATACCGGGGGACACAATCTGTGTATTCTGTGCATTACTCTCTGTACAGAAGACTGAAGACCATTAAATCACCAGTAATATAGAAATGCAGAAGAGAAGTCAAGCTTGTTTGTATTTGTCCCATTAATCACAAAGAAAATTAATACAACATAATAATAATAATAATAATAATAATAATAAAAATCCTGCTTTTACCTCCAGACTCTTCTCCATATTCTGTGTCTCCTGCTGGAGAAATAAAGACTACAAATACATTAATCATGAACAAAATATCAGAAAACAAACAAAAAACCCCACTGCTTCCTTTGGATACAATACAATAATACATATAGAGTAAATCCATGCAAAGGTCCTGACATTTTCAAAGTAAAATAATCAAAGTTGGCCAAAAACACAAAGGAAAACTCTATGTGTTTAATGATATTTTGACATCTATCTGCTATGGATTAGATAAATATTTGACATAATTGACATGTGCAGCATGACATCACCATTTGTTTTTTTTGTTTTTTTATTCCTCCCCTGTGGACATGTCTTTCTGCTGTAAGCCAACCCCCCTCCCCCTATCCAGACTCATCCAGACTCAACAGGGGGGAAGGGGGTGTATCGGCTTACAGCAGAAAGACAAGCCCACAGGGAAGGAATAAAAAAACAAATAGTGGTGTCATGCTGCACACATCAATCTCCTGCTGCACTGGTTTACAGGTGGTTAAATCCTGGTGGTTGATTCCCTTTAACATTTTGTGAAAACTGTGAGAAGTACAAGAAAAAAAATATGTGATGGTTAATCCCTTAAACACTGACATTGTTTATGTCCTAAATGGAATCTGTCACCAGGATTCCTCTATGCAGCTGGGGTTTATCTTACGAAAAATGCCCATTTTATAACTTGCTGTTGGCATTAAAGGGTTAAAAAAAGATAAAAATGACTAGAGATAAATTTATGGTATTGCCTCATGGCTGATCTGAAATGGATAATCTCCATAACTAGTGGACCTGGAATAGGAAACACAGATCCAGATGTCATTAAAGTAAAGAATTCCCAAAATGTTATGTATTTAATGTGCCTTTCATAGATAAACACATTGCTGAACACATGGACTCTGTAATCTAGAGTTATTCCCATATCTGTGTCCAAAGTGAAGATTGAAGAGCAGCAGAGTTCCTCCATCACAAGCATCGACTAGGCATGTAAAGCTGAATCCCAGCCACAAAGGCTCTTTATTGAACCAAAGTATAAGAAATCTAGTCTATATCGCCTTGGATCTCCTTACTTTGGATTCCATTGGTGATTGGATGGAGAGCTGCCCCATGAAAGAACTTTGGACCATTCCTACATGAAAATGTTAGACAATCCTTTAACCCTCCTCATTGAGGACTCCTATATTTAACACTAGAGAAATAGGCCCTGTACACACTCTGCGTATTTTGATGCTTTTTTGACACTGATTTTGAGAAATCTGCATCCTAATCTGCATGTCTATTCTAAAGCCAGCAAAGTCTATGAGGGTTCAGAAGTGCTGTGCCAGTGTTAGGTTTTGTTGCATATTTAGTGAATAATTTGGATACAGAAAATCTGCAGCGTGTCAATTGTTGATCCGTATTTTGGTGTTTTCCAGCCATTGACATTATAAAAAAATGCACATTATCAAATGTAGCAAATACGTGCCAAAATGCACTAAAAACACTTCAAAAATGTGGTGGGTTGTACTGTGACATGGATTATTAGAATTAATAGTCAGAATCTACTTACCTCTTATCTGAATAGTCCTCCTCCTCCAACTCCACTATTGTCTCCATAGTCTTCATATCTTCTCTATTCGCGATATCGCTATCTGTCCCATTATAGAGTAGAACAGGTTGTGGAAATCAAGGTTATACTCCATAGCTTCATCAGGATTGTGATTATTAAGTATACAGATGTGGGTAATGAGCTGCTATTCTGTACTAGAACCATCCCCCATCTGTACCTGCCCATCACAAGTCACAATGCTCAACATTAATTGACTGCTATCCATACCCAGCCTACCCAGAACTCCTAACACCAAGGCATCCCCACCGATCTCATACCAATACATGGTTGTACATAGAAATATTCACACGCATGCTGCATTCTTTAGATATTTAGATAATACAATAATACATATACGGTGGCTCCATGGTTGACATAACAAATGATGTCATGTTTTGCAATGTTAAAGTTAGGAGTGTAACCCAACCAGAATATTAATCCTCATTCCACCATTAGACCTATTAGGTTTAGCCTGTAAATACACATTAAGATGGGGGCATACTGGGCAATTACACAGGGCCCCCCCCATTACCTTGGGGGCCCTTAGGGTCTATACAAAGAGCTAAACTGATAAAACTATTACAACAATTAAAAAGCACAATAATACACATATTTGAAATCTCTGTGCTTGTAAAAATCTGATTTATCACAATATAAAGTAAATTGATGTGATAAATGGCGCAATGATAAAAAAACCTCCAAACACCAGAATTAAGTTTTTTGGGCCACTGCAACATTACAATAAAATGCAATGGAAGGCGATCAACACACCGCATCTACTGAAACATGGAACCGGTAAAAGCATCAGGTCAGGGCGCAAAGAATAAGCTTTCACCTATCCCCAGAGCTCAAGACATGAAAACATTACAGGTCACGTAAAATGGTCAGAAAATCTAATTATTATTTTTACAAATGTAAGAATACCACTATAAAACTATACATATTTAGTATCTGTGTACTCCTGCTGACCTGAGTAATCATCTTGTGAGGTCAGTTTTATTCAATAGTTCACATGGTAAATAAAAAGACTAAAAGAGATTTGTGGAATTGCACTTTTTTTTGTAATTTCAACACACTTTGAATTTTATTTTCCATTTTTCAGTGCACTATGTAGTAGAATGAATGGTCTCATTCAAAATTACAACTCGCAAGCAAAAATAATAATAATAATAATAATAATAATAATATAATACCCTCCCTCATATGGCTGTGTAAATGGAAAAATAAAAAAGTCATGGCTCTTGGAAGGGAGTAAAAATCGAAAAAAGGAAATAAAAAAAAGTATGGAAAATTGGGAGTTAAAGGGTTAAATCCTTGTAACAGCCATATAATAGCAGTAGGAGCGCCTCCCGCAGGCTTCATTCTTCGGATGTTCATGATGGGTAGATGCCACTAGTGACCCCAGAACAAGACAATACAAGAAGTGATCAGGGATTCTGGAGCACCAGGGATTGGGGTTAATAATTCTAAAGTAACTTTTTGGATGGTGTAAAAATAGACTTTAGTGTGAAGCAGACTGGATATTTGTTAAAAATGATGTTTAAGTGAATGATCTCATGGAAATGTTCTTACTCTTCAGATTGTAAAACTTATTTTATGAAACATTTTTAGGCCATTCTTAATTAAAATAATTAGTCCTGGGTTCAGAATCCTCATCTCTTGGTCAGAGGATAAGTAGTTACAAAGATGGTCTCTCCCCGGAGGAGCCGTCCTGTATGATACAGACGCCCAATAATGTGAATGGACGTGTGTGTGTCTATATGTCTATATGTCTCTGTGTGTGGTTGAGCCAAGAATGTATGGACTCTAGGTGATATATACACATATGAAGAAATATGTGTGTACGTATGTGCTGTGTGCCATTTGTGTGTATACATATGTGTGTGTGTCACATACATCATCCATATTTATAAATCCTGGCAGTGCCGGTGAGAGTTCACAGGTGTAAACATGTCGGCAATCGCCCAACGAATGAGCGAACTTCTGTTTATTCATAAGATGATTGAATTGTTTCTGGTGGAACAAAAGTCCTTGTTCTCGGCAGCACATCACCTGATATAAACTGCAGATGTGCTGCTGATAACATGATATGACATGGGGACAGATTGATCTATTAGTGATCCTTCTGTGCCCATTATTCTTCATCATCCTGGGAAAAGAGGCCGGAAACAAGCACTGAAGGACTTGTATATCATAGACGGCGCTCATTTACCAGTCTGACCTCAGTCAATGTAACCTAAATGATGAGTGTGATGGAGCAATATGTGAACATTTAGGGCCCCACTTTGTCTAAAACCAGCTCTGAATACGTCCTGTGTACTGACATGAAACAGTGAAATATACAGACAATATACTGCTCTAACAACTGTCATAACTACCGGCAGTTAAACCTCAGTGAGCTAACTGACGCAATAACGTAGTGTCCATAGAGAACCATGGGAGACAGGATGAATAGATTGGATGGGAGATTGATACCAGGGGTGTAACTACAATAGGTGCGGGTGTCCATCATATCTGGGTCCTGCAGTCTAGGGGCCACAAAAGTCCTTTTTGGCCTATATGAAAAGACCAATGCTATTAAAGACTTACAATAATTTGGCCGTTGGAGCTTATACATTGGGGCACTTGAGCTTTAACATACGTCGCAGGTAGATACATTATAATAGGTAATGAGACTGATCAAACACAAGAGCTGAAGACAACACTGGACTTACCTCCACTAACTCTAACTGTCACTGGCATGTCGTCGCTGCACTTCCTTATATGGCACGTGTGATGTCATAGCTGCTGGGAGGAGCCATCAACACAACATCCTGTGCAGAGAGCGCTGCGCAGACAATACAATTATTATACATTAAATGGCCATTGAATTTTACACCTCAGCCCCCAAACATTTGTATGAGGGCAACCTTGTTTTTATAACATACTATACAATTTGGGATACAAGTAAAAATAGTAATAATCATATTACCGTAATAATCTTTTCTAAAGCTCTCATATTGCACAGCACTTTACAATTTAGAGAGTAAATGGACAAGTAAATAACAAAAATTGGGTGACAAAAGATGTAAAAGTCTATGTTTTGTATGATGCTCCAGCTATGTTTTATAACAACAAACACAAGGGTGGGACATTTATTTAAAGGGATCGGGTCAATTTGTACATGCAGTCCGATCATTGCCAGAATGGAACAGAGGAGGAGAAGCTGAGAAGAAAAGATTCAGTATAACTTGTATTTTATTCATTGAAACCCCTGGTATTTGTATGCATGAGTCCAGTGGGCGGTCCTACTAGTGATTAACAGCTATCTCTTCATTCCCAGTCATACGAGGAAGATTGTCCATAACTGAGTAGGACCACCCACTGGACTCATATTCATATGACACACCCCGTGGGACCAATGGGGTACTTGAAACCGGGCCTGAGAAGGTCATCAGGGCTATGGGGATGTCACTGTGGCGTGATCCGGTCCATGGCCCTGGAGCGGTCAATAAAAAAGGGCAAAAGTACATGGATTAGGGGTTTTGTAGGGATTTAGGGGTTATTGTCGTGACGCCACCCATGGTATTCGGCTATTAATAGTTGATGCTGCGGTCCGGGACCTCTGGGGATGATAGCTGTGATGGTGTCGCTCGCCACGGGTGGAGCAGTTCCCCAGGGCAGCCGATGTATAGGGCTTGATGGTGGAGGGCCAGCGGGGCTGATCTGGCCAGAGGGAGGGATCGGAGTGTCTCACAGGCAGGTCCCTGCGGCCTGCGCGGCTAATTAGCCTACCGCTCCTCAGGCAGGAAATAAGCAGTCTCACACACAGTTCTGAGTTCCAAACCAGGTTTACTTAGCTTTCTTTCTGCTAGCACCACAGGGTACAGTTCTGGTTCAGTCGCGGTCCGGATAGTCCTCAGCAACCGAGATAGCTTGTCCAAGACACCCCTTTATGTTCCTTCCTTCTCAGGTTGTTCTCTCAGTGCTGCCTGTTTGCCTCACTCCTGCTTGCGCCTACGCACACAGTGCCCCAATCCAGCAGCTACGGTTCCTGTTGGGCGAGCTACCTTTTCGGCGGATGTGTCAGGAGTTGGATACAGCTCCTCTAGATCTCGTGGCCTTCGGTTCTGTGTTTGGAGCGTAGAGTCTCCTCGCCACCTTCATGGCCGGTCCCCTAGTTCTCAACCTGCCCTTTCGCTTCACTTCAGATTCGGGCACACGGGTGGATCACTTACTGCCCGTGCTCCTAGGGCTCCCTCTATCCATCTGCAGTCTGCTGTTCCGGGACCCGGGACGAATTTCATCTCAGCTCAAGTCCTCCAGGGCCTTCTCCTTTCACTGCTCCCACATTCTCCTCCATACTGACTAACCTCCACTGACTTCTGAACCCTTACATCCTGTTGTCTTTCCTTTTATCTACTCTCTACTTCCTGACTGCTTCCCTACTAACTTCCCACCCTCCACATCTCTCCCCGCCATCCCACTGAGTACCTGGGCCCTCCCACTATTGGGTCCGCCCACCATCCCTGGGAAAGGGTGTGTTGGGTGCTTTTGTGGGTGTCCAGACTTACTATCCCATTTACTGAGAACAGGAATACCATACCCTTAGATTGGGTCCAGTACCCCTTTGTGGCGACCAGACCGCAGGGGCACCACACATACAAACACCAGGTATTTCAATAAATAAAATAAAAGGTTTACTGAATATGTTCTCGCAATAATGTCTAACATGCTGCTTGCAGACCAGATACCATTTTCAATACAATAGTATCCTTTTAGGATCAATGTTCATATGGCAGTATGGTATTTACTATAAGTTTCTGGCAACCAAGTACAGCAAATATTTTGTCCCATTCCTCCACCAATATTTACTTTTTTAAACAGAATAGGGGCCGCAAAAAGTCACATATTTGTATTTGAGTATACCATGTTTTCCCGAAAATAGGGTACCCCCCGAAAGTAAGGCATGCCAGGGGATTTAATGTGCCTGTAAATATAAGGCACCCCCCGAAAATAAGGCATGTCTCTATTTTACAATATTTTTGGGTCAATCGCTTTTTTATTAATTATTAAAAGAAACAAGGAAAAAGCAGTACAAGTCATACAAGTGAAGATAAATCAGTGAATACAAGTTGTGAGTTTACATTTAGAAATCAATACAAGAGTAGAGTTCAATATATAATCACCAATTTATAAACCTGTTCCATATATATGGTGGCTCGTTTCCATGTTCACATAGTATAAACATGGGAGTAACAAACCTCTATCATTATCAAGAAGTCTATCGCTATAAAGGATACTAGGAAACTCTTTAAAAGTATTGTAATATCAAACTCCTCTTTGTCTATTAGACCAAAAATAAACAAATATCTATTAAGATATTATTTAGCAACTCTTCCCGACACCGGAGAACCAGTGAAGACCGGGTCTCGTAAAACCGACCCACTATCTGGTCCCACCAGAGTAGGCTAATCCTCAGCAGGATTCCTCAAGTTAATAGGCTCGAACCTCCCAACAGGAGTATTGAGGCCGCTTAATGGGGTAAACTGCATGGCTAATTTATAGGACTAAAACTATTGAATAACATAGTAGATATAGAGGGAGAGAAAGAGAAATAGACAGATATATTAAAAAGGAAAATAGGGACTGAACTAAGTTAAACGGGATCAGGGTAAGAGGAGGGTAGGACTGAGAAGGAAATAGGTATGGGGGGTGGGGGGGTTACCCCGACCCCGTGTCAACCATCTATCGTACCCCCAAATCGACTTCAGAAAAGGTTCTTCTAAATTCAGCCGAGTCCAGGTAAAGTAAGTATCCACTCAGTCCAGGCCACAGAGAATTTGTCCCGAGTACCTGATGCGTCAGCCGCCAGCTCCTCCATTCAGAATAGATCCATCATCTCCTTGAACCAGTCAAGTAGAGAGGGTATTTGAGGAGTTTTCCAAAATCTCGGGATTAGGGCCCGGGCGGCTGAGACGCAAAGCGGAGGATGTCCTTTTTATTGAGCCCAATAGGTCCTGGAAAGATGGACAGTAAAGCTACTTCCGGACAACACTGAACCTGTTTACCTGTTATTCGTGTATATGTGCCGAACATCTTAGACCAGAACCGCTGGATTTCACTGCAACCCCACCAAATATGAAGCATCGTCCCTGTCTCTTTCCCACAACGCCAACAGCTGTCTGAAATTTCGGGAAACATGCGGTGCAAGGCAACAGGGCATAGGTATCATCTGGTGAGCAGCTTATAGCTCCTCTCTTGTACGACACAGGCATTGGATAATTTGTGCATGAATAGAAAGCTTTTCTGCCATTCGTTAACTGTAATAGTCCTACCTAATTCCCTATCCCAGGCCTGCTGGAAGTGTAAGGTGTCCTGATCTCGAAGAGATCCTAAGGTCAAGTATAGGGCTGAAATTTTACGTTTCGGAGGAGAATCCTGTTGAAACATTTTCTCTATTATATTTGGTGTCAGTCTCACCCTGCACTCACGGTCGGCTGGATATAGAAAAGATTTATATTGGAGGAACTCAAACCATCTAAGTGGCCTAGTAGGTTCATTAGATTGAATCTCCCTCAAAGAAGGCAAATCTCCATTGGATAAGGTCTGCCCCAGTCGGATGTCGTTCACACTCTGCCAGCACAAAAATCTTTGCCTTCCGAACTCAGGAGAGAAGGCTGGGTTAGAAAAGAGAGGGGTGAGTTGACTGAGTTTGTCATCTGTAGAGAGTGTTTTCGTCACTGAATGCCACACTTGTAGGGTGGTCTTGGTCATGTCAGAGAGGGGGGATAATGTTTTTATGCCCCCAGGAGAAATCCAAAGTAAGTGTCTCAGTGGGATCCCCAGACCATCCTGCTCCACCTCTACCCATCTCTTTGAGGTTGTGCAATAGTGCCAGTCCAAGGCTCTGGCAAGAGAAGAGGCTAAAAAATATCTATGGATATTTGGTAACCCGACCCCTCCCCTAGATCTAGGCAGGGGAAGGATATTAATCCCCAATCTAGATTTCTTCCCTCCCCATGTAAATTTAATGATAAGAGATTGTAGTTTGTTAAAAAACATTCTGTCCGATGGAATAGGAACTGTTTGAAAGATGTATAGGAGTCGGGGCAGAACATCCATTTTAATAACGTTTATTCTCCCGGACCAAGAGAGCTTTAATTTTCGGTATTTTGAAAAAGCTTCCTCTACGCCAGATAATAGGGGGTGGTAGTTTAGCCTAAACAACTGCTTAAGATCTTTTGAAATAATAACTCCCAAGTATTTAATAGCCTCCGTCCTCCATTTGAACGGAAACTGCCTAGATAAGTGAGATACAAGATCTTCAGGCAAAGAGATGTTCAGCGCTTCCGTCTTGGAACAATTAACTTTAAAGTTACTTAAGCGACCGAACTGCTCGAATTCCTTCAAAATTGAAGGGATCAAAATCAGGGGCTGGGAGACATAGAGGAGGAGGTCATCTGCAAATAGTGCAGTCTTGTGGTGACTACAACCCAGCTCAATCCCATGGATGTCAGTATTGGCTCTGATTGCTGTGGCTAAATGCTCCATTACAATAATATATAGCAGGGGGGGCGTGGCCTGGAGGCAATGTGAGCAGACGCACGGAGGAGATCTCCCGCTGACTCACCGCTGTTTTTCTCCTGCACCGCCGCACTACCGATATCAGCGGTGATATCCACCGGCAGCCCGCACCTCTGACGCGCTGTGCACACATTCCTGGCCTCCAGACAGCAATAATGACCCGCCGCCGGCAGAAGGAGGTAGGCGCGGGAGATGCACACAGCTCCCAAGATGGCGCCGAGGTTAGAGAGGAGGCGGACAGGGCAAACGCGGCTTGCCAGCGCCGCATGGAGATCGCTTCCAGGCTGGAACAATATGCCCGGACCCCTGGACAGCAAAGTGAAGAGGCTGGTAAGAGTGTGGATGACGAGGGGGACAAGGAAGGAGCCCTGGGGCTGGATGGAGAGGATATGGAGGTGCCTAATGAAAAGGGGGAAAGTGTGAGCCCAGCTGAAGGGCAGGCTGCTGAAGATATACCAGAAAACCCCACCATTAGAGATGTGTTCACAGTAGTGACCTACTGCAAACAAGCCCTTACAACATTAACTCAGCAAGTGGTAGGAATTCAGGGGGAAATGGCTACCTTTAAAAGAGACTTGAAAAAAGCTGAACACAGAACTAGTGCTGTAGAAGAAAGAGTGGGAACTGCTGAGGACGATATATCTGCATTGCAAAAAGCAGAGAAAAGGTTTAAGCAGCAGATCTCTGAAATGGCTGCAAAAACAGATGACCTGGAGAATCGCTCCAGGCGTAACAATGTTAGAATTGTGGGGATCCCAGAGAAAGCGGAGGGAAGGAACCCCACAGAATTTATTGAACTGTGGCTTAAGGAAAAAATCGGGACTGATAACTTGTCCAGACTATATGCAGTGGAGAGGGCGCATAGGGTCCCCATGCAGCCACAGCCCCCTGGCAAGGGCCCTCGTACAATGCTCGCAAGAATTCTGAATTATAGGGATCGAGATACCATCCTACGTAAAGCGAGGGAGTTGGATGATCTGACTGTTGATGGACACTCTGTGGCTATCTACCCTGATTACTCTGTGACCGTACAAAAACAGAGGATGCAGTTCGCTGGGGTTAAAAAGAGACTCAGAGAAATTGGGATTAAGTACTCTATGATTTTCCCCGCGAAACTCCGTGTAGAGGCTTTTGAGAAAGTCCACTTCTTCGTCGATCCGGAAGATGCCTCTAGGTGGATTGACATCAATGCCCGGAGACTCCAGGCTGGAAGAGACTGACAAATGGCCACACTGGAGGAAGAGATATAGCCAAATGTTTTGGCTCTACTATTTTGTGTTCTTCAAAGGACGGAGCCCCAGTGGGACACATTGACGTCCTTTTCTGGAGAGGTTGGGAGCATTAGCTCTTGGCATTTTTTCCCAGGGGCTGTGGGGACTTTATTACTTTCACCCACCTCCTTCGTTTTTCTCGTTATTTCTTCCTATTTTGACTTTATTTTTATATTTACTGTTCCTATTATATTATACTGGAAGGGAAGGATACTATTTGAAAAAAGAGGGGTCCGGAGGGAGGGGGGAGGTGGTCATTTCTAATATAGTGCGGCGGTGATTATTTAATACTGTTAATGTTTCTGTATTTTCTGATGATAGTTTATGCTTAGTACCGTGTCAGGAACCTGTAGGTGACATAGCGGGTAGGGGGGAGAGGGTTTCCATCTAATAAGATGCGATGTGATGATAAGGGTTGCTCTCACAGATATGGGTATTCGTTGAAGGAGTCAGAGGGGAGGAGGAATACCACAGGTTCGACGGACCTCGCTCTCTTTGAGAGTGACAATATGGTGGATGGGCAGGAGGAGAGACTTGTTTGGGATGTTTTGGGGGGGGGGGAACAGCGTACAAAAGGAATGAAGGACTGTGTGTGGTTTATTTTTTATATCACTATGGGGGGGGAGGTTAAGTTGATATGCTGGAATGTGAGGGGTCTGTCTGACAGGACTAAACGGGCGACACTGTTTAAGTACATACTGGACCAAAAGCCATCTGTGATATGTCTCTTAGAGACGCACCTTACCACTGAAACGGTGGAAGTTCTTGATAGACGATGGATACAGAAAACATATCACTCGACTTTTTCAACATATGCTAGAGGGGTCTCTGTGTTGATCCACAGATCTGCCCAATACGAAGAGGTGGAGAAGTATATAGATACTGAAGGTCAATATGTTGTGGTACTATGTAGGTTGAGAGGACGACTGCTGTGTATTGCTGCCATATATATACCACCGCCATACTCTAGTACTAAGCTTAGGGAAGTGAGAGAGATCTCGGCTAGATGGGGAACTATACCAGTACTGGTGATTGGGGATTTTAATAATGTCCCGGATACTTACTGGGATAGACAAAAAAGAATACAGGGGGTGCAGGACAGCACTGTAACACCGTTTGGCTCTTTGGTTCATGAATTGGGGCTGATTGACATGTGGAGGACGAGGAACCCTGGGAGGGCGTGTTTTTCATGCTACTCGTCATCTCATGGTGCCCTGTCCCGTATTGATCTGGCTTTGGGGAACGAGTTAATGGATGCAGGGGTTAAAGAAGTGGAATATTTAACTAGAGTACTTTCAGACCATAGTCCAATTCTCGTCTCATTTGGGGATACAATTACACGTGAGGGTGTGGTACGAGAGTGGAAATTACACCCGGAATGGTTGCTTAATATAGATATGGATCATATCTCCCGGGAAGTAGTGGAATACTTTGCTTTCAATGCGAATAGCGCTGATGCTTTAATAGTCTGGGACGCTATGAAGGCCTATCTTAGAGGTTTGCTATTCCGGGATATATGCAGATGCAAGTCACGCAATAAGAGGGAGGAAATGGATTGTTTGGAAACTCTGAGACGGACGGAATCGGAGTTGGTATTGCAATGCACACCAGCTACTAAGCGGAATATGAGATTGGCTCAGGAAAAGATGAACCGTGTCTTATTAGAGAAAGAGACTAGGAGACAGGCCTTTCAAACAGTGAAATTTTTTGAGGAAGGAGAAAAAGTGGGACATCTGCTCTCTGTGGTGGCAGCAGCTCAGAGACAGAACTCATTTGTGCGTAGTCTTCGCGCTAATACCGGGACCCTGGTCACTGAGAGTGAAGAAATCTTAAGAACGTTCGCTGACTTCTACACAGAACTATATTCTTCAAGAGGGGGGTTAATGATGCAAGATCTGGCTAATTTCTTGGGGGCAGTGACGCTTCCCAGACTTACAATAGAGGAAAGAGATAAGTTAGATGCCCCTGTTACAGTGGAGGAATTGAGTAGGGCACTCCATGGTATGGCTAATGGGAAGGCTCCGGGGGCGGATGGTCTACCGGTAGAATTGTTTAAACAACTAGAAGAGGTATTGCTGCCTGACCTATTGCGGGTTTTTGAGGAGGCTAGAGAGCGGGGAATACTACCGGCTTCTATGAGAGAAGCAATAATAACTGTAATTCCCAAAGAGGATAAAGATTTAACATTACCTGACTCGTATAGACCCATATCGTTATTAACAGCGGATGTAAAGATTCTAGCCAAGGTACTTGCAAATCGGCTAACAGAGGTAATTTCTAATTTAATTCATTCAGACCAGTCGGGCTTTATGCCTAATAGGTCCACAGCTACGAATATCAGACGTCTATATTTAAATCTGCAGCTGCCCGCGGACAACTCTGGAGAGAGGGTGATTGCCTCGCTGGATGCGCATAAAGCGTTTGATAGTGTGGAGTGGGAGTATCTCTGGGCTGTTTTGCAATGCCTGGGCTTTGGCCCCCAATTTATATCATGGGTGAAACTATTATATGCTCAACCTTCAGCTAAGATTAGAGTTAACGGTAGGTTGTCGCCAACTGTGGAGTTACGCAGGGGGACTAGACAGGGTTGCCCGCTCTCGCCTCTTCTTTTTGCCCTGGCAGTTGAGCCATTAGCGGCCACTATCCGGCAAGACAAGGAAGTTCAGGGATTTCGGTATGGGGCTTTGGAAGAAAAAATCGCACTCTATGCGGATGACATTTTATTGTTTTTAAGGGACCCGGGGCCCTCATTAGACCGTGCCATGTGCATAATTGATAGATTTGGGAGACTCTCTGGTCTTTCTATTAACTGGACAAAATCAAATCTATTTGGGGTAGATGAAGGGGTAAATTGGTCAGACAGTGGAGAGGGGGCCAGTCGGCTGAGCGTTGTGAGCCAGTTTAGATACCTGGGCATACAGGTGTCCCTCCCAATAACGGAGTATCTTAAACTTAATTTAACGCCACTATTGAAACAACTAAAATCTAAAGTAACGGCTTGGAATAAGCTGCGCCTTTCGGTGGTGGGCAGGATCAATCTTATTAAAATGGTGCTGATGCCGAAGGTGCTCTATGTGGTTCACAACGTACCAGTATGGATCCCCCAGGGTCATTTTAAAGGGGTTAACTCCTTATTCAGAGACTTGATATGGGGGAAAAAACAACCGAGACTTAGACTGGAGATCTTACAGAGACCAAAGGACGACGGTGGACTAGCATTACCAAATCCGGGCATATATTTTTTGGCGGCACAGAGCCAACACTTGCGGGGCTGGGTGGATCAGGACATGGTGGCTCCGATTCAGAGAGTAGTGGGGTACATATTGAATAGGTCTCCTTTGGTGCTGGGGTTGGAGGATGGTTCATTCCGCCGATTGGGGAGGTTATATCCCACCCTGGATCTTGTACATAGGGTTTGGACTAAGATTAAACAGATGAGAGGAGTTACAAAGATGACTAAATTTACACCAATATGGGAGAATAGTAACATGCCAGAGATCGAAAAAATAGGTACATTAGTGGAATGGGTACGAAAAGGTATCATATATATGTCTCAGATCCTTACTCGACGGGAACTGAAGCCCTTCACACAGTTAAGAGAAGAGTTTGGATTATCTCCCTCTGAGTGGTACCACTACGGACAACTGAAACACGCCATTTTGGCGCAAAACGCGAAGGAAAGCCTGTCGTTGCAGACAGATTTAGTTCTAGATTACGTCTGTGGTGGTGGCCTCTCGAAGGGGGTCATCTCCAGCACCTACAAGGATCTACTGCACTCCTTCTTACTCAAACACCCGATTAGAACTAAGTCTAAGTGGGAAAGAGAAGTGGGGCACATCACTGATGAGGTTTGGGAAAGCGTGTTGGAGGGAGTGCCTCAGCTGTCTGTGAGCGAACCGGCCAGGTTGTCTCACCTGTATGTGATACATAGGGTGTATAGATCCCCGATACTGCTATTCAAGATGGGTCTGCGACCTGACTCTGCGTGTCCACGATGCATGGGAGACGAGGCGGGTATTTTTCACATGATGTGGTCCTGCCCCAGACTATCAGCCTTTTGGATCACAGTTCTTAACAGGATAGAAGGCGCTTATAGATGTGTCATACCCAGGGAACCACTGGTTTGCTTATTGGGATACGTAGAGGAAGTGGTGATCGATAATACATTTAAAACTGCTTTGGCTAAATTATTATATGTGGCGCGTAAATTGATCGCCAGACGCTGGATACAGCAAGATCCACCAACTAGAGGGGAGTTTATATCTTGTGTTAACCAAATGATCGGACTGGAAAGAGGAGTCTATAATAAGAGAGGGAGAACTCAATTTTTTGAGAAGATATGGTCACCATGGTTGCAGTATGGCTAAATTGAATAGTTATAAAGGGAATGACGTTGATTCTCTCCGCCTATAGTGGTATGTTGGTTAAAGATGTTCTTAAATGCACATATGTAATTATGCGCTTAATGCTATAAAGGGGTGGGAATGTACGCTGTTTGGGAGGGGGTGGGACTGCGGGTTATAAACTGATGGAAATACCTTATATTGTGAATATGCTGATTGTGGTGTATATAATATTTTCATTTTGAATTTTGAATAAAAATTTATCTGATTAAAAAAAAAAAAATAATATATAGCAGGGGTGACAATGGACATCCCTGTCGGGTCCCGTTTGCAATTTTAAACGGGGAAGATAGGGCTCCCCCATCTTCACCTTGGCAGATGGGGAGGAATAGAGGGCCATAATTCCGTGTATAAATCGAGGGCCCAGGCCAAGTTGAATCAGCGCCTCCTTCATAAACCCCCAGTGGACTCTGTCAAAGGCCTTTTCAGCGTCCACAGAAATCAGACCAAGTGGAGCTGAAGAGCTTTTGGCCTTAGCTACAAGGAGGAGGGTTCTAATTGTGTTATCCCTAGCCTCCCGGCCTCTGACAAAGCCCACCTGGTCCGAGTCAATTACGGAAGGGAGGAGCGGAGCTAAACGGTCCGCTAATATTTTAGAAAATAGTTTGACATCCACGTTCAGCAACGAAATCGGTCTGTAGTTTGTTACTGAAGATGGGTCTTTCCCAGGTTTGGAGATGACGCTGATATGGGCTTCTAAAGACTGAGGCACGAAATCAGAGCCCCTCAAAACAGCATTAAAGGCCTTTAACAACGTGGGAGTCAGCTGGGTCCTAAGCATTTTATAAAAGTTGGGTAAGAAACCGTCTGGCCCAGGACATTTCCCTGATGGGGTAGATTGGATCACCCGCAACAATTCCTCTCCTGAGATCTCCTCCTCTAACATTGTAACAGCCTCTTTAGCCAATGTTGGGATTGCGGTTTTAGCTATATAACTCTTAATCCTTTCCGACTGTTCCAGGGGCTGTGTATCGGATAACTGTCCTTAATATTGTAGAGATCAAAATAATACTGTCTAAATTCCTCCAGAATTTTGTCTGGAAAGAACGTGTGACCCCCGGTTTTAATAGAGATGCATGGGACAAATGTCGGATTCAACCGAGGGTGGAGCAGTCTGGCCAAGGGACGTCCACACTTATCTGAATTGGAATAAAAGTAACTCCTAGACTTCTCAGAATATCTACGACATTTTTGATCTATCAAATCCTTAAGTTCCTTTTTCTTTAAGGTCAGGTCAGTGAGGGTCAGTGTGGATAAGGTCTGTTTATGGGCAGTTTCCAATACATGAATCTGGGAATGTAGGTCCTCTACCATTTTCGTGTTGTTCTTCTTCAGACGAGAGCCATGTTTTATGAATACCCCTCTCAGGACGCATTTCAGGGTTTCCCACTTAGTGGGAGAAGGGGTAGGGTGAAAGGCATGGTCTTGGTCAAAGGACTGTATCGTCTCTTTAACCTCAGTCATGCACACCTCGTCTTTCAATAGATGATCATTAAGTCTCCAGGTCCAGGGTCTCTTGCTTGTGTCAGGTAAAGTAAGGGTCTATTTTACAATGTTTTACCACAGCATGCAGCTGTGAGTCCTCCAGCCCACCCCCGCTTCCAGACCGCTCCCTGCTCGTGTCCTGGTTCCCGTCGCTGTGAGCGGTGCCGCAGATGCACGTAGACCGGCACCGCTCTATATTTCAAGCCCCCGCCACTGTCCTGGCCAATCACAAGCCAGAAATTGCCCTGCGGCCAATCACAGGCCATTCGCTGTATGATGTCAGCTTCTGGTCTGTGATTGGCTGTCCATTTGGCTCCTGGCCTGTGAATGGCTCGGCCAGTGACACCGTACACCTATGGCACCTGCGGCAAGGAGATGAGAGTGGTGCCGTCCTCCTTGCAGCGGCGAGCATCGGGACAGCGGCGGGCAACCGAGAGCGGCGCCGGAATGCAGCAGGGATCGGTGAGAAGTGTCCCTGTCTGTGTGTGTGTGTGCTCCTGTGTGCGTGCCCCTGTGTGTGTGCCCCTGTGTGTGTGTGTGCCCCTGGGTGTGTGCCCCTGTTTGTGTGTCTCCGTGTGTGCCCCAGTGTGGCCCTGTGTGTGTTTGTGTGCCCCTGTGTTTGTGTGTCCGCGTGTGTGCCCCTGTGTGTGTGTATCCCTGATACCTTATTGGGGGATGATGGGGTTACTTTATTGGGGGCCGCAAGAGGATGATAAAAGACACCCCCCGAAAATAAGACATGGTGCATCTTTAGGAGCAAAAATTAATATAAGACGCTGTCTTATTTTCGGGCAAACACGGTAGTTTTGCAACTTTTAACATGACAATCGTGGAGCAGGGCTCACATAAATGTTGCCTAAAGTATCGCTCATAAAGCTGGAAGAGCAGTCACTTAGCTAGTATCTTTCCTTTCTGAGTTGTAAAGTGAATTTGAATGCAAAAAGTGTGGGGGATATCATAGTTAATTTATTTCAGTAATTCAATACATAGAGTGAAATGTATACACCATGTTCCAAATTATTATGCAAATTGGTTTTAAGTGTCATAGGGTTTTGTTTTTTTTTCAATGAAACCCATTGATGGTATTGTGTCTCAGGGTACTTTGGATCACTGAAATCAATCTCCTGTGATAATTAGATTTGGCAGGTGAGCCCAATAAAAGGAAAACTGGATGTTCCACAATATTGAACAGGCCACAGTTTATAAGTAATACGGAAAAGAAAAAGGATCTCTCTGCTGCCGAAAAGCAACAAATAGTGCAATGCTTTGGACAAGGGATGAAAACATTAGATATTGCACGAAAACTTAAAGGTACCATTACACGCTGCAATGTCATAACGATCTCGCTAATGATCTCGTGGGCGCGCGGTCGTTAGGACATCGTTTAGAGACAGTTGGTGAGATGTCACACGTCTAGATATCATGCACGACGCACCAACGATACAGCGATCCGGACATCGCCTGAACGAGACAGTGAACGATCTTGGCGGTCGCTATCACGTTGTCACACAGCAACTATGTGAACGACTCCAACCTCAATGTGGGCGTAGTTTCAGACAGAGGCTAAGAAATAGGCGTGCGTGATTGTGTTTTACCGCGCCCCTACTACTCCGATTGGTGGCCACAACTGCGTTATCATTGGTCAGCTACACACAACACGATGTACATATGTGAATTCGGATGCATGTAGTAAGTATGTGTCTGTGCATAGATGTATGTAAGTGTATAGGGATGTGTACAGACCTTCAAACCTACATTAATTGAAGTGTATATGTATGTGTACAGATACCCATGTGTCAATATATCTATATGGAGAGGGATAGAAAGCAAATAGACTTTTTGTGTTTTAGGAGCGCTCACACAAGGAGTTCAGGAGTTTAAAAGATTACTTAGCTTTATTTGATTCACAACGCGTTTCAATGGCGAGCCGCCATCTTCATCGGGTGAGGGTTCGGAGCTGCCATCACAGGAGCTGCACTTTCCACACACCGGACCTGTCCCTACGTCAGAGCCTGGTCACTTGACAGCCCCATGTGATCGGAGGGCGGACGCAAGCTTTGGAATCACTGCTCACACAGCAATTCCTCCATCCACGCAGTACCGAGGTTGTGCGGGGACAGCACAACCTCACAAGGTGAGAGACCACCTAGTGACCTCTCTTCCCATCCCCCTGAAAGGCAGCGGGTCCCTCTCATTAGCGCCTCTCTCTCCTTATCTCTTCACATATATCGAGAGGGAGACACAGAAAGGCCATAAAGTGGTGCCCAGAGGGCTTGACCTGTGTACCGGACATTTGCAGTGAATGGTGTAGGGACCCTTCAATAGAATTTGTGTGATGCCACTGTGCACAACATACTGCTATGTGGTTTTGTCCATATGTAGAAAGAAATTAGTCTCACAGGTTAGTCTGATTAGAAACAATATTTTCTCAAGATAAGCAAATCAAAACATCAAAATACACAAATTATAATAAGTGTTGATATCACACAAATCATAATGTACAACAAACAGAGAATATAATTTATTAAGAAAAAAATGCAAAAAAAAAACCCTACACTATGTGATGCTGCCATGTGACAGCACCAGGGCCATTGAAGTAGGAGCAGTAGCTTTCTCTGCTGAACCTGGCATCCTGCTGGCTCAACAGCTGGAGTGGCGCTATGCCAGGGTCGTTTGCACGCCACTACCCCAGCATGAGTTCCCCATTTTTGGGGTCCACAGAGTCCACATAACTTGGTGGCGTGTATGATGTAGCATCCCTACAATGCAGAAAGTTATGTAGCACACAACACGCCAACACTACTACATCAATAGATTCCAGTTTCATATTTAAGGCAGTATGAAACAACAAGCGAAATCTACTGGCCATGATCACAAACGCATTTTCAACCACACGGCATGCCCGGGATAATCGGTAGTTGAAAGTGCGTTGTTCAGGGGTAAGATTCCTCTGGGGATATGGCTTCAGTAGGTTCTCGTGAAGTGGAAATGCTTCATCCCCCCACAAACACAAAGTTAAGATGTCCAGTGGTGTCAGAATTTGGGGGCAAGTGGAGGGCACAATTCTTCAGGTTCTGACCGAAGCTGGTGTGGTCCAACACCCCCCCCATCTGATACATGCCTGTTCATTCCCAACATCGATGTTGAGGAACTCATATTTGGCATTGACGAGGACCATGAGGATCACACTAAAATACCCTTTGTAATTGTAAAAAAAATAATAGCTGTTGGAGGGTTGTGTGATCCTCACATGCTTGCCATCCAATGCCCCCCCACAGTTAGGGAATTGCCACTTTTGCTCAAACTGTGGCAACTTGCAACCATTGTGCAGGTGTTCTGGGAAACACCATATAGGATGGCACCAGACACCTCACAATGGCCTTATAGGTCTCGGGGATGAGGCGGCTCAGCAGTAGGCGCGAGACTGCAGCAGAATACTGCAGGTCCGTCATCAAGTGCCCTGTTGCCAGGAAGCGCAAAGTCACAGCCAACTGCTCCTCTGGTGGCACAGCAACACGCATCACTGTGTCCTGGCGGGCAATAAATGGGGTAACAGCTTCTAAAAGGAACTTGAAGGTGTCCTCTGACATCCGGAGACAGTTTCTGAAGTCATGCGGATTCCTGTCCTCCAGCTGATGGACAAGCCGCATGTGAGTCAGGTTTGACCTTTGCAGAAGCCATTCCCGACACCACATGCGCCGTCGTCTACGCCTCCACAGCCTCTCAGATCTCTTCTCCAGCCAAGTAGCCTCCTTCAGCAATGCTGCAGCCACAACTGCACGCTATGCAGGATTCATGATCGATAAGCTGTGTTTCCAAACCTCTGAAACAAAGAAGAAAACAGGAATTTATGAGTAAAACAGAAATATGTTTGTAACAAATCCAAAAACTGTAATATTTCCACACTAACATTTAACCCCAAAAACAAACAGTTATGCTGCTAAGATGTGAGGCCAAACCAACCCAAATTAATGTGCCCATTGTTTTGTGAAAGCCCTGCAGTGTTGCTTGTCCCGACGCACCAATATTAAATGTGCTTACCCATGGTACTCATTATGTGCACACACCAAATAATGTCCATACAGTATGGGTGTAGGGTCCCCCCATATGCTACACAGGGATGGCTAAGGCAAAACTCATGGACACCGATGGAAGGCAAGGTCATGGCTCCCTTGGAATTGTTGAGGCAACATGACACTGTACCATAGGGGTATGATAGCAGATGCATGGTGATGTACATACAAATGTGAAACACTTGGTCATAGTGACCAGAAAACATACACGGAATGTAACAGTGCCACAAGGCTCCAAAATGTCCTGGTGTTGTGCTGAACACAATAGAGGCGACTGAATGTCATCACAATATGCCCTAGTGACTCCAGCGTGGTTTCTAACACGTCTGAATATGAATACTTACTCAATGGCTCTGTGTAGCAAACACGAAAATGCTTGTACGGTGCTGGTTTTAGTGCATAAACCAGCCAATCACATCGCAGCTGTGTCATCAAATTTCCATCTTGCCCTTTGCATGCCCCTACGCTTCTGATTGGCGGACGCAACGGCGTTCTCATTGGTCGGATAGTCTTTAATGTACATTGAGGCAAAGGTTGACCTGTGTTCCTGAAATAATGTGCTCCCAAAAGTGCCAAGAAAACAAACAGAGCCCAGGTAGTGTGTGTGTGTAGAGGACATCACAATTCTGCCCTTAACAATTGTATGGCACCTACTATAAACATGTCTGTTCAGGCTGTGCTGGAGCCTCCTACTGCACCTACATATTGGCTTGATGTCACCCAAACCGAACAGATGACATTACTGCTTACTCTGGGAAAAACATGCTCCATCAGCTGAATGTGTGTCACTGGCCCTGCATACCCATGCCCTTGATATTGTTTGCCAATAGTGGATGTTTGATGCCTTCAACCCTACTTTCATGTATTATGCTACAGCTGCACAATGGAGTCCACCAGCCTCAGCCTCTCCTGTTGCCTCGGGATCCCCACCAGGCCCAGCCTCTGCTGCTGCCAGTGGGTCACCACCAGCCTCCGCTTCCCTTGCTGCCAGTGGGTCACCACCAGCCTCTGCCTCCCCTGCTCCCACTGGGTCACCACCAGGGCCAGCCTCCCCTGCTGCCACTGGGTCACCACCAGCCTTCACCTCACCACCCGCGTTGGCATCACCAGCTGGCACATCAGCCTTCAGTAAGAAAGAGGGAACCCCACCCCAACCACACAGCCCTCCACCTGACATAGCCTCTTCAGAGTCATTGCCCCTGATCAGGCTGGAGCAAGGCCTTTTGGTAAGTGCATCAAATGTGTGAACTGAGTAGTAGGAATCAATGTGTTTCACCAAAAAAACATAGATGTAGTGTCACTTTCAGCTTATTTTATTTGTTTGGTTTCATCAGCCCCAGGAGCCACTGATGGCGGGTGGCCATTAAGGCCATAACCATCCCCTGAAAGGGTCAACGTGGGAGATGAGGAAAATCATAAGTAACATTGGACATTCACATAGCTTGGCCACCCAGCCATGAGCATCTTACTGATTGTGTTTTCTCATCACTATAGGTGTACCATCATTGGGGGAGCTGGTGGCCTCCCACCAACGGGCTCTGGTTGAGCTTCTGCGCCTGGGTGGCCTGAATAATAGGCTGATTGCAGCCCAGCATGGTTCCAGCCCCTACGCTCCAGTAGACCGCAGCTGAGTGGTTGGGCTGGGTATGTTTTGTGTTTTTTTTTACTGTTTTGTTTACTTTCCCTTTTTTGTCAAAAAACACACATATGTTTGTTTACCCTTTAAAAAAAAATAAATTAATTATCAAGTGAAAAAAAAAACCTTTTTAATAGGCCCAAAAAAACAACCAACCAAAAAGTTTTATAAAAATAACAAAAAAAAGCAAAGCTTTTTAAAAGACCAAACTAAAAACTAAAAAAAAGGTTTCAAAACAACCAAAAAAAGGAACAAGGACCAGTTGTCCAAAAATAAATTTTATGAGAATAAAGTTTTGTAAAATCTCATATGTGCCTCAATAATCATTCATGATGAACAACAGGTAACACACGACTAAACAAAAACTTGGTCGTTGGTTTTGACTCAGCAACACTGGGGGAATGTGTTGAATTTTGTGAGGACAGATAGATGGGTTAATAGCTTGGTTTGCAAACTCCAGAGCTGGAGGAACGCAGACAGTGCATATGTCAACAACCACATTTGGACTTGGCAATTTGCGTTTGCTTTCCCAAATGCCAAATGCAATGGAACTGTTTAAACAAACAGTGTTTGCGGCCCACGAGGGCTGGAGTTACATACCCCTGGGTTACACATTCAACACACAAGTAGACAAGAGTACTGCAGTTACCAAATAAACAATGTTGTAACACACTGTAACAAAGGATATTAAGTCATAAACCTCACCATGTGATAATGGACAAGGGCCCTGATGGTGGCCTTGACTTGGCCAATGTGCGTTCAACCACCTTAGTAGACTACATGACAAGTATTACAGGGAAATACATCAACATGACACACGTTTAAGTGTTTTTTTTTATTTCTAAATCAAACCAAACACATGCTTTGTCAAAATATTGTACTAAAAAAAGGGGGCTCACAAGCACTACAAGGAGTGGTAGGGTGTCTCCGCAATTGGATAGTCAGGTGCAGGAGCTGACGAGGCAACCAGTCCCATATTCCCATAGGAATATAGGGCCGGCGTATGCAGAGGGTGAGATGAATTAGGAACTCTCTGCATTTCAGGAGCTTGTCCAGGCACATACATAGGTGACCTTCAAAGCAGGGAGAGTGGTGGCTGGTCCAGGTGGGTCGGCAGGGTGGTTGATGCATTCACTCTCCCAGCCCGGCCCTCGTCCAGCGCTAGGTGGATGGCCCTCTCCACGTGAGTAAAGTGTACACCCTCCAGCTGGGGCACCACTCGTTGATCAGGTCGGCGATGGCACAGTATTTGTTTTTCCCTTGCTCCTCCAGCACCCTCTTTGCCAAACCTCCAAGCTACCTATAACTTGCATGGTAATAGGGCGGAATTTTTAGATACCTGCTTAACAGGTGAAGCCTCCACTGGTAGGATAGTAGTGGATCTTTATAGAAAACCTATTTCTGGTAATTCTCTATTATGTGTGGACAGCTGTCACCCAGCACATACTATTGAAAGTCTACCTGTGGGTGAATTAACTAGGGCTAGGAGAGCATGCACAAAAGGGGAGGACTTCCAGAGGCAATGTAATGACATAGAAAGACGTTTATATGCTAGGGGGTACAATCCTTGGATGGTTAATCGATGTAACAAAATCGTGGAATCCAAAGATCGGGCATCTTTGTTATCTTATACTGAACCAGTGAAGTGCAGGAAGGGGGATACTAATCAATTGGTAACTTTTTCCACTCCATATAGTGCGGATTTCGATAATATTACTAGCATAATGCGCACATTCATCCCTATGTTGTACCAAGACCCAGATTTATATGAGATTCTTAAACATGGATGCAGATATACACCTAGAAAAGGGAGAGACTTAGCTAGTTTTGCGTCACCGAGGATGTTTGGTAATTTTGAAAAAAAACGCTCCAACTTGGCTCAAATACACAGGCAACTTTAAATGTGGACAGGTTAAGTGCGGTCTGTGTAAATATATGAGCCAGACTGATTCTTTTCAGGGCAGCACAAATCATATAAAATCACAAATTACATCAACTGCTCTTCAACTTATGTGGTTTATATGGCTTCATGCACATCGTGCAATTTGAGTTACCGTACATAGGCTGTGCTAGCCGTCCCCTAAAGAAACGTCTGTCAGAGCACATTACAGCTATGGATTCTTCCACAGCCAGTAGTAAGAGATCCCTTTCAGGTTTATCTAAACATTTTCTAGAGACCCATAACGGCAGGCTTGGTAGCCTAGTGGTAAAAGACATTGAACTGGTGAGGAAACCGGTACGTGGGGGAGATTGGGTTAGAAAACTGCATAATAAGGAAAATTTCTCGATACTAAGTCTCAATACCAGATTTCCTCATGAATTGAATAATAAGAATGATTTAAGGTATTTTTATTGAACATACTTGTTATTTGTTTTTTAGTGAATTTTCTCTATTCACTATGCGACCCAACCCTCAATATCTATACATCTTGGTCATATACTCCTTTGGAGAACATATTTCCTATATAAAAACAACCCTGGAGTCAGGCCAAAATATAATCAAAGTGCTCTTTATTAAAATCACTGCATAATTACTGCAATAAAAGTAATGAAGAGGAAAACAGAAAAGGTTTTGTCGCAAGAGATACTGGGAAAAGGAGAAGGACTGGAGTGGTAAAACCCTCCACATCTAACCTTCAGGTAATTAACCTATCCGATAGGAATCTCACAAAGGATCAGATAGAAGTGCTTAGTCTGGGCTTAACGTTTTCACCTTCCTGCCGTTTTGATTGCTTTGCAGCAATAAAGGACTTGCACTTATTCGCCCCAAAAATTAGTCCTTAACAAACTACATGAGAAAACAGAGGGCGACAATCAGTTATGGACGACACAAGAATTAGAGGCGATTAAAGTATTAGAAGAAATAGGGGAAGAAATGGATAGAGATGAATCAAGGGGTAAGTTTCACTTTCCTAAAACTAAAAGGTTCCCTGCCTTAAATCTGTACTCTAATATTGACCTTTTTGTCAAAATGGTAACGGAGGAATTCCGACGAATTCCGAGCAGGAATTTCGGTGAAAACATCTCTGAAGGTCAGAGGAGGGCTATTAAAGAACTTAAACAAATGAGAGATGTACTTATTAAGGCCTCAGATAAAGGCGGAAATGTTGTTATCTGGCCGATCAAGTTGTATGAAAAGGAGGCAATGCGCCAATTGGAAGATAGATCTTGTTATACCTCTTTGACGTTTAACCCAACTTTCTCTTTTCTTAAGGAACTTCAGGCACTGGTGGAGGAAGCATTTGTTTTGGGCACTATCAGCAGGGAAGTCCGAGATCGATTGGTTCCCGCATCACTGAAGACAGCCTGCTTATATTTGCTACCCAAGGTACATAAATGTACACAAAATCCACCCGGGTGCCCCATAGTGTCGGGGATGGGTAGCTTATGTGAGCAGATGGGCAGGTATTTGGATCACTTTATGAAACCTATGGTGGAAACACTGCCGGTATATTTGCGTGATACCAACGATTTCCTCAATAAAATTGAGTGGGTTGTGTTGGAGGAGGATATGTGGCTTGTGACAATGGATGTAGAGTCTCTCTACACCTCCATACGTCACAAAGATGGGATAGAAGCCACAGAGATGTACTTATCTATGTCTGATTTGGACTCCTCCCTGACACGTTTCTTGGTGAGCTTACTGGAATTTGCATCGTCACATAATTTCTTCGTGTTCCGTAGTAAATACTACCTCCAGAAACAGGGTACGGCAATTGGGGCGGCTTTTGCCCCCTCATATGCCAACCTATTTATGGGGGCATGGGAAAGGGAGATATTTGTGATTAATCCTACTGAGTTGGGTGACAGAGTGGTGTTGTGGACACGCTTCATCGATGACGTTTTTGTCATATGGCAGGGCCAAGAACATGATCTGCTGAAATTCCAGGAGGAACTGAATAACAACTCACGTAATATCAGACTGACCATGACGTACAGTAAGATGGAAGTCGACTTTCTGGATGTCAAAGTGAAGAGAGGTGAGGGTGGCCACTTGGTGACTGATCTGTTCAGGAAAAGTACGGCTAGTAATGCAGTGCTGCATGCCACTTCTGCTCACCCGTCCCACCTGATTAGGGGGATTCCAATGGTACAGTTTCTACATGCAAGGAGGATTTGTTCCAACGATAATCTGTTTCACCAATAGGCTGAGGAGCTGACAAACAGATTTTTAGAGTGTGGGTATTCTGGACGGATGGTCCAAAAAGGATATCGGAGAGCAGCCCAGGCTGAGAGAAATACTCTACTGCACTCGAAGTATAGGAAGAGCCAAGAAAATCAGGTGAGAATGATCACTGGGTTCAGTAATCAATGGCAGAAGATGGAGGGGGCTTTAAAGAAATTTTGGCCATTGTTGACGTCTGACCTAGGGTTAAAGAAGCATGTACAGGGTTACCCAACGGTAACATACAGAAGATCGCCTAACCTTAAAGATATGCTGGTACATAGTCTATATGAAGGGCCTAAGAAAGAAGGACTATTTGGCACTAAGGGACCCAGGTGGGGCTTTTTTCCATGTGGGAAATGTGTCACATGTCCAAATCTGATACGTGCCACTGAATTCTATTCATGTGATGGCTTGAAGAAATTTCTGATCACTCAACATATCAATTGCAATTTCACTGGTGTGGTGTACTATGCTACGTGCCCCTGCAAGTTGGTGTATATCGGCCTGACCTCCAGACAACTAAAAGTGAGAATTAGGGAGCATGTACTAGACATCATAAAAGCGGAAGTGGAAGATGACATCTCCCTCTTGAAGCCAATAGCCAGACATTTTAAGGCGGTTCATGATTGCAATGCTAATTTATTAAAGGCATTTGGGATCGATCAGGTCCATGTAAATATACGTGGGGGTGACCTGAAGAGGACTTTAGCCCAGTTGGAAGCCAAATGGATAGATAAAGTTGGGAGTGTTCGTCCCCACGGTCTTAATGACGTTTTGAGCTTTGCCCCTTTTTTGTAGATGGTGTGTGGGAATTTTTAATAAAATTGACTTTTATCTAATTTTGTGGTTGTATTTTAATTTCTTTTTTTTATTGTAGGAGAAGAGTTGGAGTTTGGAGGACATAAAGACTGGGATGAAGATAGTACTTTAACATTGCACTTGCACTTTATATTTTATATAATTGTGTGTCCCTTGGGACACAGTTTTCATATAACAATTTCAGCACTTTGGGGTAGTGATAGTCCCCTTATATGTATATTCACTTGTGTTTGGTATGAATGTGATGTGGTGTGTGACACCAGCCGGTGCAGTATGGATGATATAATATTCTTTTGGATGTTGCACCATGCACTTTACACCTGTTTGTGCTACATTATCCTTATTATATGAAATCTCATTATCTCCTCCAATATTTTTATATATTTCTATATATACACGTACACCTCCACGTAATTACATCTGTGCTTGTATTATTTCGGGAGTTACATATGGCGACTTTGACATGCTCTATATTATAGCTATGTTATGACAGACTTGTGCCGTCTACCTTTATAGAGCTGATAGATATTCTTGCACCTATGTGGCTCCTTGTTTATAATGACAGATGTGGTTTCTGCTTGTAACCGCCGATCACGTGCCTCTGGGAAGTCATGTGATGAGTTGCGGTCATGTGATTGCGCCTGTTGATGTGAGGGCGGAAGTGACGTGCCGCGGCGCTCACAGACTGCTCTGTATCTTGTGTGGTCTCTAAGCAACAGAATCAACAACGGAGGTGACGTAGCGGCAATCGTCATTTCCGGTCTAGCGACCGGAAGAAATGACAGACGCCGAGACTCCGGTCTCCTGTATATAAGGATCTCATTCTCGCTCCATGGTCACCCCCCTCGGAAGAAGCCTTAGCGAAACGGTAGGGGGCGGTGGCCACGGACAGGTAATATATTCTTGACCCATGATATGATTTTCGGTCTATAGTTTTGCGTATGTGTATGATGTGTACCCAGGTTTTGGGGCACCTACTGGCTTTTGCAAGTTATGTGAAGCATTGTATCTAGCTACCATACTCATATGTAATTTTTTCATGTGGTCACCTGTCACGTGTGCCGCCTGGGCATTACTTTTATTGCAGTAATTATGCAGTGATTTTAATAAAGAGCACTTTGATTATATTTTGGCCTGACTCCAGGGTTGTTTTTATATAGGAAATATATTGTGATTGGAGGGCCCTTCATTTCTATAAGGGAGTTTTTGATCCTTTGGAGAACAATACGTTACACTGCATGATTAACATTATAGGTTTATTACCTTTATGTATATAGTAAGTACGTTACATGAATTTATTTGGTTTGAATGTTTTTCATTAAAACTTTAATAACTAATGTCCCATGTGGTGTTTTAGCAGGTATTTTAGTTGTCAGCTAATGATTAAATTTTGTAAACCATGTTTCCTGTAGATTAACAGCACATGAGATTCTTTGTTAATTTAACTGTATGTGGTGAAGTTGTAGCACATGTGTATTTCATCTGTAATCACATTGCCTGTATATATTATTTGTAAATCTTTAGCAATGTGTCATTGATAAAGGTTGTTTTTAACCGAAACGCGTCTGACATGGCCTGCGAGCCTAACTATGATGCTTTCTTTTAAGATGTTTTGAGCACTTTAATAAAAGAATCTTGTAGAATTGGAATCAGTGTGCCGGACCTTCACATCCTTCACTGACTAAAGTTAACAACCCAGTGGCTGCCGCAGGCTCTGGATTATTCCCTGGAGTCCGGACAGATCGCTGTTGAAAGGGCGCACAGAGTGGGTCCGCCAAGAGGGGAGAGAGAAAGACGGACCACAGCATCTTGCAGAGGCATGCTATTCAATCCAGATTGCGTTTAGTTGGACCATCATTTATTATTCAACAGGACAATGACCCCAAACATACATCCAGGCTGTGTAAGGGCCCTTTCACATCAGTGGTAATTTCAAATCGCGGCAGACTGCCGTTTTTTTCGCGGCCGCACCTGCCGCAAGTGCAAAACCGCACTTGCCGCACCTGCCGCAAGTCCGCCTATACTTTGCATGGCGTTTACCGCAACCGCGCCGCAAGTGCAGCCGGTATGCGGTAATCGCGGCAGATACGGTTTTTTCACCGCATCTGCCGCGTTTTGAAATTACCACTGATGTGAAAGGGCCCTAAGGGCTATTTGACCAAGAAGGAGAGTGATGGGTGCTACGCTAGATGACCTGGCCTCCACAGTCACCAGACCTGAACTCAATCGAGATGGTTTGGGGTGAGCTGGACCACAGAGTGAAGGCAAAAGGGCCAACAAGTGCTAAGCATCTCTGGGAACTCCTTCAAGACTGTTGGAAGACCATTTCTAGTGACTACCTCTTGAAGCTCATCAAGAGAATGTCAAGAGTGTGCAAAGTAGTAATCAAAGCAAAAGGTGGCTACTTTGAAGAACCTAGAATATAAGACATACTTTCAGTTGTTTCACACTTTTGTGTTAAGTATATAATTCCACATGTGTTAATTCATAGTTTTGATGCCTTCACTGTGAATCTACAATTTTCATAGTCATGAAAATAAAGAAAACTCTTTGAATGAGAAGGTGTGTCCAAACTATTGGTCTGTATTGTATATATTGCAGACGTTCTTATTGTTTATGCTGTTATGAAACCCATGCAGTACAATGTACAATACCATGGGAAAGGAAAGGGGAGTTAAGATTTTTCTTACTGTTGAAAATAGTATGTTTAAAGGTGGGGGGTTTGTAGGGGGAAATCTCTGCATTCATTTTGAAGAAGCGCACATCATTGGGACTCCGGGGCCTACTCGCTGGGATGGGTGGGGGTCTCACTTGTATTTACTTATCTTTCACATTCGGATACCTCATATGGGTACAGGTTAGATGGCAGCAAACTCAAATTTAAATTATCTACACCAGAAAAATGTCCATGTGGTTCTTCTCCAGGAGACCACTGGATAAAAAGTAATCACCCGATGCTCCGCAGCAAAAAATTATCTTCATGTGGGGAGGCTTCATACTCCAAACAGCATTGGGGGGTGGCCATATTGATTAATAATAATGTTAAATATGAGGTACTGGATACAATAGAGGATCCTGCGGGAAGATTTTTCTGTGCTAAACTAAACATTGAGGGGACAACTTATAGTATTGTCAACATTTATGCACCGAATTCACCAGACCCACAATTCCAGGCTTCCGTGTTGGAACACATTACAGACTGGGACACGGCCTCCCTAATTGTGGGCGGGGATTTTAACGAGGTACATGACGCAGACATGGATAAATCTAATCACCAGCCATCACTTGCACGGTCCTTGGGGAGATTCCTACAATCCCTCTCAGATCACTTAGATTTAGTGGACATACAGTGCCTACAAGTAGTATTCAACCCCCCGCAGATTTAGGTGGTTTGATAAGATGCAAATAAGTTAGAGCCTTCAAACTGCAAACGAGAGTAGGATTTATTAACAGGAGCATAAATCTTACAAACCAAAAAGTTATGTTGCTCAGTTGAATTTTAATAAATTTTAAACATAAAAGTGTGGGTCAATTATTATTTAAACCCTAGGTTTAATATTTTGTGGAATAACCCTTGTTTGCAATTACAGCTAATAATCGTCTTTTATAAGACCTGATCAGGCCGGCACAGGTCTCTGGAGTTATCTTGGCCCACTCCTCCATGCAGATCTTCTCCAAGCTATCTAGGTTCTTTGGGTGTCTCATGTGGACTTTAATCTTGAGCTCCTTCCACAAGTTTTCAATTGGGTTAAGGTCAGGAGACTGACTAGGCCACTCCATCACCTTGATTTTTTCCCTCTTGAACCATGCCTTGGTTTTCTTGGCTGTGTGCTTTGGGTCGTTGTCTTGTTGAAAGATGAAATTACGACCCATCTTAAGATCCTTGATGGAGGAGCGGAGGTTCTTGGCCAAAATCTCCAGGTAGGCCGTGCTATCCATCTTCCCATGGATGCGGACCAGATGGCCAGGCCCCTTGGCTGAGAAACAGCCCCACAGCATGATGCTGCCACCACCATGCTTGACTGTAGGGATGGTATTCTTGGGGTCGTATGCAGTGCCATCCAGTCTCCAAACATCACGTGTGTGGTTGGCACCAAAGATCTCGATCTTGGTCTCATCAGACCATAGAACCTTGAACCAGTCTGTCTCAGAGTCCTCCAAGTGATCATGAGCAAACTGTAGTCGAGCCTTGACATGACGCTTTGAAAGTAAAGGTACCTTACGGGCTCGTCTGGAACGGAGACCATTGCGGTGGAGTACGTTACTTATGGTATTGACTGAAACCAATGTCCCCACTGCCAAAGAGATCTTCCCGGAGCTCCTTCCTTGTTGTCCTTGGGTTAGCCTTGACTCTTCGGACAAGCCTGGCCTCGGCACGGGAGGAAACTTTCAAAGGCTGTCCAGGCCGTGGAAGGATAACAGTAGTTCCATAAGCCTTCCACTTCCGGATGATGCTCCCAACAATGGAGACAGGTAGGCCAAACTCCTTGGAAAGGGTTTTGTACCCCTTGCCAGCCTTGTGACCCTCCATGATCTTGTCTCTGATGGCCTTGGAATGCTCCTTTGTCTTTCCCATGTTGACCATGTATGAGTGCTGTTCACAAGTTTGGGGAGGGTCTTAAATAGTCAGAAAAGAGATAATTAATCCACACTTGTGAAGCTCATTGTTCTTTGTGCCTGAACTACTTCTTAATACTTTAGGGGGACCAAACAGAATGCTGATGGTTGAGGGGTTGAATAATAAATGACCCTCTGAATTAACTTTTAACGCTTAAAAAAAAAAGTGCATTTCCCACTTCCAGGCTGATCTACAGTCCAAATGTCACAATGCCAAGTTAATTCCGCATGTGTCAACCAGCTAAATCTGCAGGGGGTTGAATACTACTTGTAGGCACTGTATGGAGAGTACAACACCAATTAGAAAAAGACTTCTCCCACTATTCACACACACAGCTCTCTCACGCTAGAATTGATTACTGGCTTTTGAGCACTGCATTATTGCCTCTTGTTTAACAGACGAAGATATTAGATATCTACATCTCAGACCATGCACCAGTCACCTTTCATCTCAAACTAATGCAGACTATTCAATGTAATAGTAGATGGAGATTTCCCTCATACTTATATCAGTCAGAAGACTTTAAGAAACACAATTAGCATGGAATACATTTAAAGCCGACAATTCATAACATATTGAGACACCACACCTCTTTCTGGGATACCTCTAAAGCGGCCATCACACGTTAAGATCTAGCTAACGATTTCGTTAACGATGTCAGATTTGCACATCGTCCGAACAACGTGTGAGATCGTTCATCACAACGCTACACCCACAGACATCGCTCAGACGATTCTCCGATGCAGCGATCCAGCGGTCGTCTGAGCGATGCACTTATCATCTGTGGACGTCGTTCAGCAAACAGTCACACAGAAACCTCCTAAACGATGTTGTGGCAAATGTGGGCGTTTTCCAATGTTTAATTGGAGCACATAGGCGTGGTACATGGTCTCCAAGCTGCGCCCCTCACTACACCATTGGTGGTCAGTACTGCGTCCTCATTGGTCAGATGTCCTTTGAAACATGGCGGCCTCATCTCCAGAATGTCCTGTGATGTTGGTCGCAATGTACATGTGTAAACACGATGTGCTGTACCCCAAAAATAATTTTGATTGATGAAAAGGTAGAAAACGCTATCCCCCTTGGTGCGGCGTGCAGAATACGATCACTTATGCGTTGCTCAATTCTTGTAGTTTTAAAGATCTGTTAATTAATCACCCTGTAGCGAGCTGTGTGTGTGGCATGAGTGTTTTTTTTTCCAAACGCCTGTGAAACGCATGTGTGTTTGCTGTGTGCTGTTGCTGATGTTTGATGTAAAGGGTGTGAGAAAGCGCATGTGTTGTCAAGCGGGATTGTGGGGAAAATGTATGACAACGCAAAGGAGGCAAAGCGCCTCTCAACATTCATTGTTCCAGGTGCCCTAATGTTTGTGTACTCTGTACTGTGCTTTGCAACACTTGTGTTGGGACCACCATATATGTGGTCCAACATATGCGTGTGTGTATGTAATCCGGTTTCCGACAAAAACAATGTAGCAAATAACAAGTTCTCCGTCAAAAATCAGGGCCTTTTGGTTTATACGTTTTTGACACAAAACGCACATTAAGCTGCCTCACCAACGTCACGGTAGGCCCTGGTCGAGACAGTCCTAACTCTGTCCCTAGGTGCTCCCAAACAAAAATGTGACCACTGTCACAAGGGCCTTTGGGGAGGTATGTGGGTCCTGGTCCCACCCGTCTCTCACAGGACCCATAAGCCGGGCCCTTCAACACAAATAACAAAAATAGTGCCAGCATGCACCAAGAAGCCAAATCCCTGGCTCATGTCACAGACAAGAGGTATGTCTGCAACACATAGCTCCCCTGAAATGGCCAAGGCCTGGCCCTCTTCAAAACATTAACTGAAATATCCCTAAATCTGGGTATTTAAAAACAAATTCAGACCTCTTCACCAAAAAAATAAAGGGACACATGTCCTGCCTCCAACCCGGAGCTGCAGGACACAGTGAAACTGTGCAATGCAAAAGTCCCCATGGCACACTAATAATTAGGGGAGGTTGTGTTGCCAGCTCACAGCCCCTGGACCATTAAAGTACTGGCAGTAACGGTCCCTCATCTCCTGTGCCTCCTGGCGGCTGCTTCCACCCCCTAATGGCTGTAGTCCTGCCATCTGTGGGGCATCAGCACGCCAGCCCCCCAACACCACCTCACCATTGCTGGAGTCAATGCGGTCCTCAAAGTTTGGTGGTGTGTAGGCCTGGCGATCCCGGCGTCTCAGAAAATTGTGGAGCACACAACAGGTCATAACTACAAGGTCAATCGATTCGAGTTTCATATTAATGGCCGTGTGGAAAATGCGGAAACGGCTAGCCATAATGCCAAAGGCATTCTCCACCACTCGCCGTGCCCGGGAAAGCCTATAATTGAAAATGCGTTGTTCGGCATTTAGGTGCCTCTGGGGGTATGGCTTCATCAAATTAGGATGTAGCGGAAAGGCCTCATCCGCCAGGAACACAAAGTTCATGTTGCCACAGGTGCGATATGTGGGTGGTAAATTGAGACGTCCAGTTTTCAGTTTTTGACCAAACGACGATTGGTCAAAAACCCCGCCATCAGAAACCCTCCCATTTGTGCCCACTGACACCGACACAAATTCATAATTCGCGTTCACCACTGCCATCAAAACAATACTAAAATAGCATTTATAATTATAAAAAAATGAGCCACTGTTGTGGGGTTGGGTGATCCTAACATGTTTCCCATCAATGGCCCCACAGTCACAGTTTGGGAATTGCCACTTCTGGCTGAAGTCGGCGGCAGTGGCCAGCCATTCTTCAGGGTTTTGCGGCAAACGCATGTAAGTTGGAGCTAGAGCCCACAGTATAGCCTCACAGGTCTCCGGGATGAGTTGGCTAAGGAGGGGACGTGATATAGCAGACGAGTAGACCAAGTCCTGCATGGTGCGACCTGTTGCGAGAAACCGCAGTGTGGCGGCCAACCTCTCCTCCGCAGGCACTGCTGGACGCATAACTGTATCCTGACGTCTGATGAGCGGGCACACTGCTGCCAACAAGATCTGAAAGGTCTCATCTGTCATCCGGAGGAAGTTTTGGAAGTCACGTGGGAAGTCGTCCCTAAGTTGGTGCAGAAGGCGAATGTGGGAATGCTGATCGCGGTGCTGCAGCCACTCCCTGGCCCAGATGCGTCGTGGTCTCCTCCTGCGTCTCTCCACCCTCTCCTCTTCCACACGTGCTGCCTGCACCAGTAAAGCAGCACCCACCACGGCACGTTGATCTGGATTCATGCTGTTTAGAGGCAAAACTATGTTTATTATGCTGCCTACGCACAAAGGTGGTTTGACGACAATGTGAACATCCAAAATGAAACCACTAATGAGCATGACATTGCCAAAATATGTACAGGTGCAGTACACATGTGGAAAACATGTACTAAAACCCAACAACACCTACAGTATCAATGAAGGTGTTGAGGAAGGCCACATGTTTTTACATGGCTAAATGCCTTGCACAACAAACTACAATACACAAAAAGCCCTACACACATTGAGATCACAACCAACATCACACTTCCTACATCATGAACAACGCAAACACCATGAACATCAGACACATGGAGGACCATATGTATGGAAAAAGCTACACTACAGACACACAATAATAACTCACATGCAGTGGTCGCTGAGATGGGTGTCACTCCAATGTCAAGGCACCGAAAATACGAACTATGTCCCGATGACTTCAATGCCACAAGGTAATGATTCAGTCCTTGTATTTTGCTATATAACGATAAATGTAAACCAAAACAAAAAAAAAAACATCATGGAAACAGCAGAGGGGGGCAACAACACAAACCCCGTCATATCTCTTTTGACAACGCTATAGTGACCCCCATTCACAGTGTTTCACATGCGGACTCTCCAAGTACATACCGGCAGCAACTCCGCAGCAAAGACATTGTGCATCTCCAGGAAACTCTATATATACACGCCCGAGCCAATGACAAGGCGAGACGTCCCCCTACCAGGCGTGTCTCCTCCACGCTAAACCACACACCCACACGATGTTACGCCCTCCAAACAGGTGTGGTGAACCATTGTGCCACACACAACGCCGGGGCTATGTTCCACGGCAGGCGTGGCAGAAACTGCATGAACACACCCAGCGCAGCAGTTACGTCCTATACCGGGCGTGGTAATTGCGATGTCTATGCATATCGCACCTGTCATGTCCAACAGCTGCCGGATCAATTTGGATAAATAGTGCATTGTGAACATGTGTGTTGGACCTGCTGTTTTGTGTGTCCCTTGACACAAGTGTGAGTGACAGCAGACAGGCGGCCAGCATATTTTGTGCTTTCAAAAGTCTTAAAAGTCTACACACTGTGTTGGATTAAGTCAAGGTATGTTCACATCATTTGATGAGACTGAGCCATCTAAACTTCAGGTTATTATATGGTACTCCAGGCACAAAGTTTGGACTGTCACTGTCACAACAGCACACATCCCAGTGACTTGACCAACATTGTTGGTCTAAGCAAGTGTGGTGTTGTGTTATTGAGCTGGGGCTTTTCACATTGATCATGCCAGGTGACTTATAATCCTGTGGCTGTTATTTTACACATGGTTTGGACCATGTGCCACAGTGATTTTTACTGATTGCATTTCTTATTTGTTTTGCAGATGCCCCGGCCAAATAGGGAATATATCAGTGCCCTGATTGAGGCCTACAGGGAGAACCCCTGCCTGTGGCAAACTCGAGCGGTTGGGCACACCAACAGGGCCCTCCGCAATGCGGCTTATGAGAGGCTCCTGGTGGTCGCCCGGCAATATCTGCCAGGCCAGGAACTCGACCTGGACTACATTAAAAAGAAGATCCAGCACCTAAAGACTGTGTTTGGGAAGGAGCACAAAAAAGTTAGCCAGTCCCGGCGGTCAGGCATGGCAGCGGGGGATGTTTACACCCCAACGTTATGGTACTATGACCAGCTCCTCTTCACCATGGAGCAGCAGGAGCCACGGCCACCGCTCGATAGCGACGATTTCACCGAGCCCCAACAGGCCAATGTTGTTGATGCCGTGGAGGGGGCAAATGTAAGTCGGTCACCTAGGCCAATCTTTAAAAATGCTCACAGCATAAATATTCTTGCCAAAAATCATAGCCAAGTTTAAAATGTAGAGAAGGCAACAATAGACCCGATGGTCCTCCCATCTTGCTTAAGGCTTTTCAAACCACCTCCAATTTTAGCAAGCAATCGATTAGCACACAAGTAGTGAGTGTTGTGTTATTGGCACAAGCTGTAAGGCCCTGTCATGGAATTTGCTAGGACATCAGGCACAATGTGGGTTAGTGACATACATGTAACTTGATCCTTTCTGTCAAAATGACCACCTAAAGTGTAATGGCATGTGTGCTCATGTGTTCTTCCTTTCAACTTGTAGGATCCGCTTGAAGGTCCCTCTTCCGGGTCGGTGTCGGAGTCGATGGAGCAGCCTCCATCTCAGCCGAATGAAGAGGGTGCGTCAGCGCCCAGCCGTCCCCCTATGCAATTTTCACGCCCCCGGGCCCGGCCACGCAATGCACCACCAAGCTCAGGCCCTGACCTGGTCGCACTGGCCGAGCAATTCTTGACCCAGCAGGTGCGTGAGCCACAATGCCCCTTTGCTGCGGTGGTGGCTGAGCGTCTCCCCACGTTTTCCATGGAGCAAAGGGAGCATTGTGAGCGCGTGATCCTGCTGGTGATGGACCAGGCTCGTTTGGGTAATCTGACCGCAGATTCCACCTTCCCTGCTCCCCTTCCCCAGCCACCAGCCAACCCACCCGCCTGGCAGTACATGGGCCCTCCGCCCCAGGTTCTGCAAGCACCACCACCTGCCCAAGCCCAGCCCATGCCTCGCAGAGGGCCTTTGAACCAACCGCAGCGGCCGGACAACCGCTTCTACCCGGAAGGGGATCATTATTTTCAGCCCCATTTTCAGAACTTATAGTTTTTTTGGTTCATGGCTTCTTTCCCGGTTTTTATTTTATTTTTTTTTTCTGGCTAATTTGCCATTAACCACTCTGGTTTTTTTTGTTGTTTGTGCCCTTAGTGCAACAATTGCACTTTTATTTCTGTTCACCAAATAGTGTTACTATTTTATTTCAAACATTGTTGTGAACGGAGATTCCGGCTTTTGATTTAAAATAAATATATTTTATGTTCACACACCTTAAATATGTTGTCCCTGATTTTGCCATGGTGTTTGCAAGTTGACCAAAAAAATGTTTGGCGCTGACCAGGTATAGTAGGCCACATGATGGATCCAGCAACACGTACATATGTAGAGGGCAATTATACTTAACCCCTAGACGACAGCCTAACGTCTACAGACGTCGGAAAAAAAGGGTACTAAAGCCTAGCCGACGTCTGTAGACGTTGGCAGGAAAAAGCTCTATAGCGCCGCCCCTGGAGCTAATATCTCTAGGGTGTCAGTGTACCGATTGTAGCTGACACCCTAGAGATTAGGAATTAGCTGATTTTGTACCCGCACCTGTGATGTGATGACCGGTAAACACCGTTTACCGATCATCACATCACAAACAGTGACAGTGCCGGTAAAAAGTACTTTCACTTTAATCCGACATGAAAACACATGTCGGATTAAAGTGAAACAGCAACCCCTCACTGCCCAAAGACCCCCAGTACCCCCAGTACCCCCAGATCACCCCCCCCCCCACCCCCATCCCTCCCCCACAACATCCAAAATGGTGGCGCATGTAAAAACGCCTCCCCTGCAGCTGCATGCGATCTGACATGTCACAAGTCAGATCGCATGACTGACACATCCCCCTGTGCCCCCCAACACTTTCTGCAGCCTCCGACCCCCTCCAGCCCCCCATCTCCAGCTCCTCCAGCCCCCCCAGCTTCGCTCCTCCAGCCCCCTCCTTGCTCCTCCAGCCTCGCTCCTCCAGCCCCCTCCTTGCTCCTCCAGCCCCTTCCTCCAGTTTCCCTCCGCTCCTCCAGCCCCGCTCCTCTGATTCCCACAGCCCCCCATCTTTACCCCCTCCAGCCCCGCTCCTCTAACGCTCTCCGCTCCTCTTATCCCCGCTCCTCTGCTTCTGCAGCACCGCTCCGGCTCCCCTCCTCGCTCCTCCGGCCCCGCTCCTGCAGCACCGCTCCTCCAGCTTCCCTCCTCCTCTCTCTCTCACCCGCTCCTCGATCCTGGGGTCCCGCTCCTGGATCCTGGAGTCCCGATCCTGGGGTCCCGCTCCTGGATCCTGGGGTCCCGGCTCCTGGATCCTGGAGTCACGATCCTGGGGTCCCGCTCCTGGCAGTGGCACCAGCAGTCTGACTCCTCTTCTGTGCGCGCCGCTGTGTGCGCGCACTCTCAGGGGAATGATAGGTCATGAACTTACAGAGTTCATGACCTATCATTCCCCTGGGGTCACACAGGGGTTAAGTGATCTTCATGGTGATCTGCTTTAGAGATCATGAAGATCAGTAAACCCCTGTGTGGTCCCTGGATTGTGATGGGTCATGACCTTAGAGTCCATGACCTATCATTCCCCTGAGGTCAAACAAGGGTTAAGTCATGAACTCTAAGTTCATGACCCATCACAATCCAGGAGTCACACAGGGGTACCTTTACACGCCGTAACCGTGGAGAGAAATATTGACGGCGATATGTCGCCTTGCAATAATCGCCGTCAAAATCTCTCCCAATTGCGGCATGTAATTGGGGAATTTGGTGGCAAAATGTTGCCTCGCCACGGTCGCCTGATCTCTGTGCACTGCTCTGAAATCAGGCGACCGTGGCGAGGCGACATATCGCCGCCAAATTCCCCAATTACACGCCGCAATTGGGAGGGATTTTGAACGGCGATTATTGCAAGGCAACACATCGCCATCAATATTTCTCGCCGCGGTTGCGGCGTGTAAATGTACCCTTAGAGATTATTATGTGTGACCCCAGGATCGTGATAGGTCATGAACTTACAGCGTTCATGACCTATCATTCCCCTTGGAGAGTGCCTTATTATAGCATATGGGGGATGCCCCCATATGCTATAACACCGAGAAACATCGCGGAACCTCCCACTGGACTACGTCGGACATCACCGCCCACTGGACTACGTCGGACATCACCGCCCACTGGACTACGTCGGACGCCACAGACAAATAAAGATGGGGTCTAAATTGTGTTTGTTTTTTTTCTAATAAAAAAATCTTTCTCTGTGTTGTGTCTTCTTTACAATTTACTAGAGATTCCTAATGGCGGGTCTAACATTGGCCCTATATTATGAATCTCGGGCTTAGTGCCAGCTGCCGAAAAGCTGGCATTAACCCCTTATTACCCAGTCTGCCACCGCTACACGGCAGCTGGAAGAGCTGGATACAGCGCCAGAAAATGGCGCTTCTATGAATGCGCCATTTTCTGGGGCGGCTGCGGGCTGCAATTCGCAGCGGGGGGGGCCCAGAATGCTTGGGCCTCCCTACGCTGAGGATACCAGCCCCCAGCTGCCTAGTTGTACCTGGCTGGCCCAAAAACATGGCGAAGCCCACGCCGTTTTTTTTTTTAATTATTTCATGAAATAATAAAAAAAAAAAGGGCTTCCCTATATTTTTGGTTTCCAGCCAGGTAAAACTAGGCAGAAGGGGTTGGTGGCAGCCCGTAGCTGCCTGCTGTACCTGGCTGGACCAAAAGTGTGGCGAAGCCCCACGTAATTTTTTTTTTTCAAATTTAATAAAGAACTACTAGAAAAAAAATGCAGGAGAGGAGACGACCAGGACACGGTGTTTCCGGATCTTGTGCACATGCTCTAAGGCTGCTTTCACATCAGCGGCTTTAGCCGATCGCGGCAGATGTGGTGAAAAAAATACATCTGCCGCGATTACCGCATAACCGCTGCAGTTGCGGCAAGCCCCATGCAATGTCTATGGGGCTTGCGGTAAGTGTGCGGCACGAGCGGCAAGTGTGGTTTCGGCACTTGCAGCAGGTGCAGCCGCGAAAAAAAACGCGGTCAGACTCGTTTTTTTTTGCGGCCGCGGTCAGACATTCTATGGGGCTTGCCGCAACTGTGCCGCAAGTGCAGCAGTTATGCGGTAATCGCGGCAGATGCGTTTTTTTCACCGCCTCTGCCGTGAACGTCAAAAACCGCTGATGTGAAAGTACCCTAAAAGTGAGAAATTGTGTGAAAAAAAGAAAATGTTCAATATGACGTTATCAAATTCTGTGAAGTAGCTGTAGATTCTAAATGCTCACTATACCACTAGATATAATCCGTGAGGCATCTAGTTTCCAAAATGGGGTCACTTGTGGGGGGGCTCCAATGTTTAGGCACACAGGGGCTCTCCATACGTGACATGGTGTCCGCTAACTATTGGAGCTAATTTTCCATTCAAATTGTTAGCGGACACCATGTCGCATATGGAGAGCCCCTGTGTGCCTAAACATTGGAGCTCCCCCACAAGTGACCCCATTTTGGAAACTAGACCCCCCAAGGAACATATCTAGATGCATAATGAGTACTTTCAACCCCCAGATGCTTCACAAATTGATCCATAAAAATGAAAAAAGAACATTTTTGTGGAAAAGAAAGTACTTTTTCATTTTTACGGATCAGTTTGTGAAGCACCTGGGGGTTCAAAGTGCTCACTATGCATCTAGATAAGTTCCTTGGGGCGTACAGTTTACAAAATGGGGTCACTTGTGGGGGAGCCCCAATGTTTAGACACCCAGGGGCTCTCCATACGTGACATGGTGTCCGCTAACAATTGGAATTGTAAGTTGATACTATGTCGTGTATGGCGATCCCCTGTGTGCCTAAACATTGAAGCTCCCCCACAAGTGACCCTATTTTGGAAACTAGACACCCCAAGGAATTTATTTAGATGCATAGGGAGCACTTTGGACCCCCAGGTGCTTCACAAATTGATCCGTAAAAATGAAAAAGTACTTTTTTTTCACAAAAATCTTCTTTTATTTCCTTTTACGGACTAATTTGTGAAGCACCTGGGGTATAAAAGTGCTCACTATGCATCTAGATATGTTCCTTGGGGGGTCTAGTTTCCAAAATGGGGTCACTTGTGGGGGAGCTCCAATTTTTAGGCACACAGGGGCTCCCCATATGCGACATGGTGTCCGCTAACAATTTGAATGGAAAATTAGCTCCAATAGTTAGCGGACGCCATGTCGCGTATGGAGAGCCCCTGTGTGCCTAAACATTGGAGCTCCCCCACAAGTGACCCCATTTTGGAAACTAGACATCCCATGGAATTTATTTAGATGCATAGTGAGCTCTTTGAACCCCAAGGTGCTTTACAAATTGATCCGTAAAAATGAAAATGTACTTTCTTTTCCACAAAAAGTTTCTTTTTTCATTTTTATGGTTTCATTTGTGAAGCACCTGGGGGTTGAAAGTGCTCATCACCAATCTAGATAAGTTCCTTGGGTGGTCTAGTTTCCAAAATGGGGTCACTTGTGAGGGAGCTTCAATGTTTAGGCACACATGGGCTCTCCATACGCAACATGGTCTCCGCTAACAATTGGAGCTAATTTTCCATTCAAATTGTTAGCGGACACCATGTCGCGTATGGAGAGCCCCCGTGTGCCTAAACATTGGAGCTCCCCCACAAGTGACCCCATTTTGAAAACTAGACACCCCAAGGAATTTATTTAGATGCATAGGGAGCACTATGGACCCCCAGGTGCTTCACAAATTGATCCATAAAAATGAAAAAGTACTTTTTTTTTCACAAAAATCTTCTTTTATTTCCTTTTACGGACTAATTTGTGAAGCACCTGGGGTATGAAAGTGCTCACTATGCATCTAGATATGTTCCTTGGGGGGTCTAGTTTCCAAAATGGGGTCACTTGTGGGGGAGCTCCAATTTTTAGGCACACAGGGGCTCCCCATATGCGACATGGTGTCCGCTAACAATTTGAATGGAAAATTAGCTCCAATAGTTAGCGGACACCATGTCGCGTATGGAGTGCCCCTGTGTGCCTAAACATTGGAGCTCCCCCACAAGTGACCCCATTTTGGAAACTAGACATCCCATGGAATTTATTTAGATGCATAGTGAGCTCTTTGAACCCCAGGTGCTTTACAAATTGATCCGTAAAAATGAAAATGTACTTTCTTTTCCACAAAAAGTTTCTTTTTTCATTTTTATGGTTTCATTTGTGAAGCACCTGGGGGTTCAAAGTGCTCATCACCCATCTAGATAACTTCCTTGGGTGGTCTAGTTTCCAAAATGGGGTCACTTGTGAGGGAGCTCCAATGTTTAGGCACACAGGGGCTCTCCATACGCAACATGGTCTCCGCTAACAATTGGAGCTAATTTTCCATTCAAATTGTTAGCGGACACCATGTCGCGTATGGAGAGCCCCCGTGTGCCTAAACATTGGAGCTCCCCCACAAGTGACCCCATTTTGGAAACTAGACACCCCAAGGAATTTATTTAGATGCATAGTGAGCACTTTGAACCCTCTGGTGCTTCACAAATTGATCCGTAAAATGAAAAAGTACTTTTTTTTTCACAAAAACTTTCTTTTGTCCTCAATTTTTTAATTTTCACATGAGCAACAGGATAAAACGCATCCTAAAATTTGTTGGGCAATTTCTCCTGAGTACACCGATACCTCATATGTGGTCATAAACCACTGTTTGGGAGCACGGCAGGACTCGAAAGGGAAGGAGCGCCATTTCAATTTTTGAATGGAAACTTAGCTCCAAAAATCAAATTGCGCTCCCTTCCTTCTGAGACCTGCTGTGCGCCCAAACAGTGGTTTATGACCACTTATGAGGTATCGGTGTACTCAGGAGAAATTGCCCAACAAATTTTAGGATGCATTTTATCCTGTTGCCCATGTGAAAATTAATAAATTGAGGCTAAAAGAACATTTTTGTTGGAAAAAATTAAAATGTCCATTTTTTGTTTCCACTTTGCTTTAGTTCTTGTAAAGCACCTGAAGGGTTAATAATCTTCATGAATGTAGTTTTGAGTAGCTTGAGGGGTGCAGTTTTCAGAATGGTGTCACTTTTGGGTGTTTTCTTTCATGTACACCCCTCAAAGAGACTTCAAATGTGATGTGGTCACTAAAAAAATGGTTTTGTAAATTTTGCTGGAAAAATGAGAAATTGCTGATGAACTTTGAACCCTTATAACGTCCTAACCCAACATTTTTTTTTTCCCAAAATTGCGCTGATGTAAAGTAGACATGTGGGAAATGTTATTTATTAACTATTTTGTGTCACATAACTCTCTGGTTTAATAGAATAAAAATTCAAAATTTGAAAATTGTGAAATTTTCAAAATTTTTGCCAATTTTTTTATATTTTCACAAATAAACACAAAAATGATTGACCTAAATTTACTACCAACATGAAGCCCAATATGTCACGAAAAAACAATCTCAGAATCGCTCGGATCCAATGAAGCGTTCCAGAGATATTACCTCATAAAGGGAGAGTGGTCAGAATTACAAAAAACGGTCTGGTCATTAAGGTGGAAATTGGCTCAGTCACTAAGGGGTTAAACCTTTCGTATGCAGCATTAGCCTTCACTACTTATTGGTGTACCCACAAGGCCGCAGAGGTGTCCTTACCATCATTGTATGTGGTGTAAAACATGGGACAATATTAATGGTGGCAGGATTCAACAGCTGGCAGATCTGAAAGTCTACATCCACATTTATGGTTGATGGTGTCACAGCATTGGCAAAATTTTAATATCACTTTCCTAATAAAGGTTGGGTGGTTGGTCGACAGACGGCATGCTGACAATGTGCACCTTGTGTTACAACATGTGTTATGGATCCCTTCCTCTACCTCAACCGGTTGAGGCAATTATTTGGCCATGATGGCCTTAAAGACCAGCAGAAACCTCTCATAACATGGAAATAATTGTGTCCGTTCAGAAAGACACTGACTTACAGATTGGGTTTAGACATTTAATAGGTTGTTTAAAAGGGGCAATACCAAGCAAAACAAGGACGCATTTGTGTTTCAGTGTAGGAAGAACCACAACTGGCTTGGGAGTCTCCAAATGTTGGACACTATAAGAAAAGAGCCCAACATGGTAGCCCCAACACATTACATATGGTCCAAATGTTGGACACTATAAGAAAAGAGCCCAACATGGTAGCCCCAACACATTACATATGGTCCAAATGTTGGACACTATAAGAAAAGAGCCCAACAGGGGCAAAAAAACAAACAAATAATGCCAACATGGCAGAACAAAAATATTTCGGTATCCAACATGGACAACACTCCATCATGTCCGCATGGAGCGTTAGAGGGTCCCATTCCATCACCCTTATGGGAGCCCACCATCTTGTTGCTGGCGCCCACCCAGCATGTAAAGTAGGCGGCCCAGCTCTCACAGATGCTGTTGAATGGCTGACTGCAGCTGTTGTAGGAACTGGATCTGGGCCTCCAAATCCTCCACGACAGTAGGGACACCTGTATGTTGATGAAGAACACTTTTACTGTGGGACCGTACATGGTTTTTTGTACAAAGTCCAAATCAATGTATGGTACTTATGCTCTTGCTCCTCACCCTCACCACTATCAGGGGTGGATGGGGATGGACTCAGACTCCATCCAGCTGACCCTGCACGTTCACCATCTGCACAAACATTTATGAACACATATCAGTTACACCCTTGCCAACAAAACTCTGTCGCTTAACACAATCATAACGCCACTATGCAGGGTGTAGACCCCATCAATACACACTTACCACCATAGTCTGGTAAGTCTGGGGCCCTATCCTCCTCAGCCCTCGCCTCCTCCACAGGGCCAGTTGTGGCCCGCACATCATCCCCGGCTGGCTCTGGGGACATGTCCACCCCTGGGCTGGGCACAGAGCTTGAAATGCTTGGGGGTGGTGTAACGGGCGGGCTGGGGCTCTGTGGCCAGATGATGTGGCCTGTTGGCAATAGAGGGCCCGGGCTGGACGGTGGCCAATCATCCCTCCCAGGCAATTCCTCTTCCTCCGCAGCATCCTGTGTTGAGGGTGGTGATGGCAGGTCGCTATCGGAGTGCAGCCAGTCCTCCCATGATGCTGCATCAGCCTCCTCCTCCTCATTGCTGCTGGGCGAGGGTGTCCCTGCTGGCTGCTGTAGGGGTGGGTTCTGGGGGGCAACTCCAGATGGTCCAGGGTGTTGATCATCCTCAGAAGACGATTCCTCGGCATCTGGTTGAAAGCACAAGGTCAACGTTTGGAACAGACAGGTTTTCCAATAGTGTTTGGAACTTTTCATTGTGTGCCTCCTGTCTTTAGCCCATTTTAATGAATGCCTCAACCTCAGGTTGGATGCATAGACTAATGTTGTAAGCATGTAATGTGTGTGGGACACAAAATTATTGTTTACACGAGGGACAGTACACTGGCAACATATGTGGCCATGGTTACTAAAAAACAACACATGTGCAATGTATATTTTTGGTATGCATAGTGGACACATTAGCCAATGTGGCTTGCTGCATGGCTGCTTTTACCTACATTTCAAGTAATATTGTAGTTAGGGGTGCAACCGCAGGCTGGGTATTCATTTTCACCTGTGTAGGGTGCAACATCTGTGGGCCATTGTGGCATGTGTGGGCTTTAGATCTTACCTATTTAGTGTATGATGGTCGGTAATATGTTGTGTTGTCTTTTCATTTTTCACACACGCATGTTGGCGACGGCAATTTGTCCCCCGAAACATAAAAACTGCAGGGCTTTGATATAGCGACCCATCCATCCCTATTGCAATTGTGCCAAATTGGATGGCCACTAAATGTCATACAAGTTTACACAATCCAAATGGCTATCAGTTTAAAATGTAGCCTAGAATAGGAGGATGGACAATACTTTGCCACACCCTAAACCAGCATGACACATTTCCGGATTCCTAATGGCTGCCATTTATTGACCGGCAATATGTTATTTTGGCCATACACCAGCATGTTGCCATATTTGGAGACTAGGCTGTTTGATTTCTAGGGCACACCATCGGCTTGGCCATAATTTGTATTCAACAATATGCATGACATGGGGCCCTATGGACCAGCTTCTGAGAAGACATTGGCGGTGTCCTTGGCCCCGATTTGGATGAACAGACCATGGTCAGTACGTTAACACTTGCCCAAACTGGAAGGTCATTGTTATTAAAATTAGCCAAAGGTTGCCAGTACTGTGACTGAGCACCCGCCATTTGGCAGGGCCTCACGGTTTGAGAAGAGGTCTGCCACTGCAGTACAGCACCTGTGCTGCCGTCACAGTCACGTTAACACAGTTTACCATCGTTTCAACAGCGGATATGTGACTGTGACATCAACGCAGGTCCTGGCCACAGGATCCACACCTATGGCAAATACATGATGCCCCAGCAACCGGCAGGTGTTTCGTGAACACCTGAGAACGCACAATTTTTATTTAGCAAAGCGGGACAACAGGGAATAGGCTGCCAAGTTATGGGGGACATGAGGTGCCCACACACGGAAGAAGAGGGCTGAACACAGGGGACTTGAGGGTATCACACACAGGGTTGAACATGGGTGGCCAAGAGGTGTCAGTAGGGGCCAACATAGTGGTGTTGAGGGGATACACCAGGGGATAACAGCTGGGACAGTCACATCAACTGATCCTGGTGAATGTCGGTTGTGATGGATGTTTTGGATCCAACTGCAGGGATCAGTTAGATCCAATGCAGGCTGTTTAATATTGGTCAGCCTGATTGCGGTATTGAACTGTGAAAGTAGCGTGATCCAATAAAATAGTGAGTTACGCTGGAGTCCTGCCTCCCAATTTGTGCTGGCCAGGAGTTTGGCCTATTCGTGTTAGTGGGCACACCACCAGGCGACACATTGTTGGCACATCCACATGGTGGGTCCAAACACAGTTTCCAAATGTTGTTGGCTGAGCATTCTTTAGGGATTGGCCATTGGACAAATGTGTGTGATTTCCCAGTGTGGCCAACAATTTCTTATACTGACAGGTGTTATGCAGCATGGCAAGGGGAGGGAGTGTACAGTCCCCTGGACTATATGTCACCTGTACTCCCCAGTCCATCAACTTGCCATGCTGCCTGTGACCTGCATTGAATGTCTTTACAACTGCACAATGAAGCTTGTGACTAATTTTAGGTCCTGAGTTACATTTGGATGTACAGCTTTTATGAGGTTGGACAACCAGGCCGGAGTGTTCGCCCTGCATCCAAATTAGGCAGAATATATGCAAAAACATTGGTGGGGACAGGCCGGGGACCACACTATCCTTGGAATCTGTTGTGAGACATTGCTGTGTATTTTGATACATGTACATGTGCAGGTGTGTGTTGGGCCCCAACATTTACTCACCACGCAGCCTGGCAATCCGGGCACGGATGTCCACAATTCGGCCAGGGCATTTATATTTAAGATCGGCGATCTTGTGCTGGATCGCCTTCACAGCCCTCTCCACACACAGCTGGCGCCGCAGGGCCCGCTGGATCTTAAGCACAGTGCTGCGGTTGCGCAGCCTCGGATGCCGGTGGGGGTGGTGGCCCCAATAATCTAATCGATCGCAATGATCGATTAAGATCATGAGTTCCGCCATCCCCCACGTGGCAGCGCGGCGTGTTGCGGCCATAACTGAGCTGCAATGTGCAGGGGAGGAGCTAGCACCTTGCATGCGGAATGAAAATGAAACCAACTTCATTCCGTGAGGACCGCCCCTTGCGTGACGTAACAAGACTTAAAGGCGACCTACGCGGCGTTAACAGGGCAATAACCACTTTTTGTGTCACCTACGGGACAATATCCCATGGGCGTGACGTAGCGCCGCGTTGTGTGTGCCGCGCCTGGCAACATTGTTTGGGTGTATGACAAGGTGGACACTATAGCAGGGTCATGTACCACGCAGGTTCTATTATCAGGTTGACGCACTTGTGGGTGCACAGTTCTACATGAGAAATTGTGCAGCCGACGCCTATGTGTGGTGCTGAACACAGCTCTTCAAAAATGGCGCCCTGTGAGGACAGCCAATGGCAACGAATCATCCTCCACCAATGCAAGCTAGTGGCGAAGCAGCCAATCCGAAACCATTACGGTGCACGAATCACAACTGAGGAGGCGAGGCAATGGGAAACTCCTGGCACGCCTACGTGCTAGATTTAGGCATCGCGCAGTTCCTACACGTGCATACGATCTCGGTTGTTTAGACACGCCGATTCTGTTCATCTTATGAGTCGACATCGTCAGATCTGAGGTCCGAGGCTCAGATCGCGATCTTGCGATTTGATCAGGTATCGTTCATCGTATCCTGCCGTCACACGCACAGATATCGTTCAAGCGATGTTAAATCTGGCGCGTTCGAGCGATATCTTTCAAGATATCGTAGCGTGTGACGGCCGCTTAAGGCAGTAATGAAAGGGCAGATAATTTCCTTTGTGAGCCATAAAAAAACAATCATTTATGTCTAACTAGAATCGCAAAAAACATTAACTCTTGCATACAAAAGATTCAAATCTAACAACACTCCCCTTACGAAAACACAATACCTAGAGGCGAAGGAGGCGGCGGACATTTTGGCCCATGAAAGAGCCGTTTTTAATCTTGACTACCAAAAACAAAAATATTTTAAGTGGAGCAATAAACCTGGCAAATTACTCGCATCACCCAATAGACCTTATCGCAAAGCCTCGAGGATTCACAAAATACAAAATAAATGTCACGCCCTAGGGCGTACCCTGAGGTGTGGACCCACTGGACCGCAGCTATTGCGGATGCCGATACCAGGATGACAGAGAACCGGACAACTGAATATTTTTAAAGCTTTATTTAAACCAAAGGCAAATGCAAGGTGGCCCCAAGGGAAGGCCGCAAGGATACAACACAAGTACCCCTCAGTAAGGTGCCCAGGATAGGTGACCCCATAGGACAGGGATATCACCTGGACCCGCTAACCGAGGTGCCCGGTGCAGCGTTACTTGCGCATCACCGACCCAAGGGGGGCAAAACATAAAATGCAAAATCAATGAACTCAAAGAGCGGACCCAGAAGTAAGAGGAGCAGTCAGCGCCAGGACCCGAGTTTGCACTATGAAAACCGGACCAGAAACAGCAGAGGAACCAAAGCAAGGTCCCTCGAGAGATAACAGAGGAGCAGCACGAGGAGGATCCGGGCACAGCAATGGAACAGCACAACTGCAAAAGGAACAAAAGACAGGTATTAGATTAGCAAGCCAATAAACAGACTAGCAGGACCAGGACTGGCAGCTTCACAAGGAATGAAGTTGCCCCGGCGAGGTCTGGCAGTGAATGCAGGGTTTATAATCCTGCAGCAGAGCAATGATTGTCCAGGGGGCGGGGCAGACTGATCAGCACCCAGACTCTATAAAAGGAGCTGAGAGAGCGGCCCCGCCTCCTAGTGAGATCCCAGAGAGGAAGCAGGAAGCACATTCAGAGCTGCAGGCAGATGTCAGGGCACCCTGGAACCCCAGAGCCGCCTGTGGATGACCGGCACCCTGGAACCCCGACCTCGGGAAGGACAGGTAACAGATCGGGAAGAGGGGGAAACAGGGTGTGGAGTGGGGACCCCGGACAGCGGGGCGGCTACAATAAACATGGCATCGTCTGGACTAGTAATGAGGAAATCATTGAAGAATTTAGAGCCTTCTTTGAGTCTCTCTATAGTGTAGCACAAAAGATGGGGAACGATGCCCCTGGGTTTCTTACGACCAGAAGTGCTACCTAAATTGACGGAGGAGCACAGAGAACTCCTTAACGCCCCGATAGCTATAGCGGAAGTAGTCCAAACTATTAACACCTTACAATTATCTAAATCCCCTGGCCCTGATGGATACAGTAATTAGTATTACAGAATAATGGGAGGAACATTGGGTCCACATTAGGGATGGGCGAATCTACTCGCTAGGACTCGTTACTCGGCGAGTAGTAAGGGACTCGCAGGACTCGGTACTCTGCGAGTTTCCCAGTGATTACTCGCACGAGTCCAATGCAAATCAATATCAATCCTAGTTTTGTCAGAAACGCTGACAAAACTAGGATTGCCATTGTTTGCATTAGACTCGAGCGAGTAATCACTGGCTACTGTGCCAGTGATAGCAGGGAAACTCGCAAAGTAACTGCTGTTTCTTTGCGATCCGAGTCCAGCTGTCTTCTCTGTGCAGCTCCAGGGTCCTAGAGCCCGCCTGCTCACAGACATGATGTAGCAGAGCTGAGATTGTTCTCAGTCTGCTCATTCCCTGTGCATAGACATCTATCTATTCACAGGGATGAGCAGAGAGGACATCGCGTTTTGGACTACGTCGGACGGAAGAGGATTTTTTTAATTAAAGATGGAGTCCCTAATGGCTTTTTTTTTATTTCAAATAAAAATTTTTCTCTGTGTTTTTTTAACCCTTTATTGGAGATTCTTAGTGGCTGGGTCAAATGACATTAAGAATCTCGGGCTTAATACCAGCTTGTATAACAAAGCTGGTATTAACCCCTTTATTACCCAGCGTGCTACCGCCACCAGGGCCGCTGGAAGAGCGGGGTTCAGCGCCAGAGGATGGCGCTTCAATGAACGCGCCATCTTCTGGGGCGGCTGCGGGCTGCAATTTGCAGTGGGGGGTGCCCAGAAAGCTTGGGCATCCCTGCGCTGCGGATTCCAGCCCCCAGCTGCTTAGCTGTACCTGGCTAGACATAGAAATTGCGCGGAGCCCCACGCATTTTTTTAAAATTATTTCATGAATTTCAGAGTCAGAGTCTCAGAGTCAGAGTCAGAATCTCAGAATTTCATGAAATAATTAAAAAAAAATGCGTGGGGCTCCGCGCAATTTCTATGTCTAGCCAGGTACAGCTAAGCAGCTGGGGGCTGGAATCCGCAGCGCAGGGATGCCCAAGCTTTCTGGGCACCCCCCGCTGCAAATTTCAGCCCGCAGCCGCCCCAGACGATGGCGCGTTCATTGAAGCGCCATCCTCTGGCGCTGAACCCCGCTCTTCCAGCGGCCCTGGTAGCGGTGGCACGCTGGGTAATAAAGGGGTTAGGGCCAGCTTTGTATTATCAGCTGGCCCTAAGCCCGAAATTTATGGCGGTCACGCCAATATTAGACATGACCGCCATGAATTTCTATTAAATTGTTTTAAAAAAACACAACACAAAGAAAATTTTTTATTAGAAATAAAAAAAAAAGCCGTTAGGGACTCCATCTTTAATTAAAAAAATCCTCTTCCGTCCGACGCAATCCAAAACGCGATGTCCTCTCTGCTACATCCCCTGTGCATATATATAGATCTCTATGCACAGGGAATGAGCAGACTGAGAACAATCTCAGCTCTGCTACATCATCTCTGTGCACAGACATTCATGTCTGTACACAGGGAATGAGCAGACTGAGAACAATCTCAGCACTGCTACATCAGGCAGCAGGCGGGCTCTAGGACCCTGGAGCTGGGGCAGCCAGAACACAGAGAAAGACAGGATCTTATCTGTGCGAGTCAGCGATTACTTACAAAGTAAACGAGTCCAATGCAAATAAATGACAAAACTAGGATTGCTTCAGGCTGAAGCTTCCGAGACACATCTGCGATTTGTAAATCTCACACTACTCGCTATTACTCGCTTCCCCATTCATTAACATTGGACTCGCTAGACTCGCAACGAGTAGCGAGTCCTGTGCTCGGACTCGCTAGAGTCAAGCGATTCCGAGTAATTTAGGATTCGCCCATCACTAGTCCACATCTGTGCGCGGTCTTTAACCAATTTGTCCAGACGGACGGGAAGTTCGCCTGATGGGTTTAAAGATGCAGACATAATTGTACTCCACAAACCAGGCAAAGACCCATTACAGGTAGATGGATATAGAACGATTTCTCTGTTAAACTCAGATTTCAAAATATTCACAAAAATATTAGCAAATAGAGTCCCACAGATAATCTCCCAATTAATCTCCCCCCAACAGAATGGCTTTGTCCATAGGAAATCCATAACATACAATATACGCACAGCTTTGGCGGTCATCTCTCCCGGGAGGGCGAGTGGAGAAGTGGGGCCCATTGTGGTCAGCATGGACACTTTTAAAGCATGCGATCGGGTTGCTTGGGACTACCTTCATGAAGTTCTGGCACTTAGAGGCTTTGGACCGTAGTTCTGTGAGGCTATTAAAATTATATATCATGAATCGGTGTCCAGGCTGGCCATAAATGGAATACTATCATCGCCATTTAAAATTCAGAGAGGTACCCGTCAGGGATGCCCCTTATCACCCTTATTGTTTAACATAGTCTTGGACCCACTAATTAGGACCCTACAGAATATGTCAGAGTATAAAGGAATAATAGTCGGAAATGCTGCACTTAAAGTTGCTGCGTTCGCCGATGGCATCCTCTTATTCTTTTCAAACCCGACCAAGGCAATCCCCGCAATAATAAAAACACTTAATAATTTTGGTCAATATTCTGGCTTTAAAATAAATTATGCTAAATCATTAGCATTAGCTTTGTTTAAACAGGGGAGACCGATGCAATAGTTTACCTTCAGATGGTGCGCCTCCTCCATAAAATATCTAGACATTCATCTCTCGGCAGGTCTAGCCAAATTATATCAGATAAATATTGGACCCCTGATCAACTCAATACTTCGAATTCTAACCTCCTGGAAACATTACACTCTGTCCTTCTCCGAACAATGCCATCTGATCAAAATGGTTATTTTTACAAAACTTATGTATATCTTCCAAACTTTGCCCCTACTGTTATCTAAAGCGGACGTGCATTTACTAAACAAAGCCTTCAGATCATTTATTTGGGGAACAGGGAGGAGAATCAGAATTGGTGTAACAAAACTACATGCCCTGAAAGAGGAAGGAAGAATTAATTTCCCGCACATTGGACGGTATAATCTGGCATCAAATCTAAAATATGCCATTGACTGGTTGCGGGGGACTTCCCACTTTGCAAATGTGAACTTAGACCAGCAACTCTGCCCACACATCTCGCTTTCTGCATTGTTACACTTAAAGGGGATCTCCAGTGAGAGAAAACTTTTTAGTACAGTTCCTGCCCTCCTACATGATGAAGCAGAGCCGTACACTGCAGTTCTAGGATCTATAGATCTTTTATAAATCAATAAAATCATACCTGCTCCTCAGCTCTAGCCCCCACCTCAGGAAATCAAAATCTCTGTCTGAGAGCTTCATGCAGAAGCAAAAAGTGGTGTGTGTCAGGGGCGTGGATGCTGGGAGCTGCAGGATCAGCCTACACTCACGCCTCCTCACATTTCTATATGGAGAGGGCATGGCATGGGGACGTGACCGCCAGCCCCATGCTCCACACATACATTCCAGCCCCTGATATACCATCCTATGTGACAGCACAACACTGCAAATAAACACAGCATGAATGCTAAGAAGAATGCAAAAATAAACATGGGAGAGCTGACATCCTGCAGATCTTAAGACATGCTTTGTAGGTTCATATCTGCAAGGGAAAATAAGCAGCAGCGTGACCATGACATTGTAGGAATCTCAATCACTTTCCTGGTTCTGTGAAATGCCGCATTTTTGCATGTTTTGGGCTGCAGAACTGCATGGATAAATTGCCACAAACTGAAGCTTGTGAACACATAGTTGTAGTGCATGTTGCAGTTCTTTACACATGGTCCTGAGGTGTCACATACGGTAGTCTAAAACTGCCTGGATACAAGACCATAACATGAACAGAAAGTGCCTTCACATGTATTCCTACATTTAGATTGATATCATATAAGACAATCTATAATTGGGAACATTGAAATAGCTTTTTAGCTGTTAATAGATATTATGTGATGATACAGGTGTGTACTATAACATGTGTGTAACAGATGCTGCAGACTGTGGATGCCTTGATGTGCCTATTACTGAGAAGTGATGATGATCCATTGAAAGTTACAAGGACAGGAATCTACCATGTTCCTATGGGGAAGAGGAGACCATGCAGAGCTAAATTGATCAATGTAATTTGCCCTCTGCTTGTATCCTCACATTAACAGTACACATCATGCATCATCATACAGCAGAGGAACACAGCATGTATTTGTATCTACTTGGTGACATGATTGCTATTTCAAACCTGGACCCCCGTCATATAGAATGGTATATCAGGGGCTGGCGGTCACACCCTCTCCCCATACAGAAATGTGAAGAGGTGTGGATGTAGACTCATCCTACAGCCCCCACCATCCACGCCCCTGACACACCTCCTGCTTTTTGCTTCTACATGAAGCTCTCAGACAGAGATTTCGGTTCCCTGGGGTGAGGGCTAGAGAAGAGGAGCAGGTATGATTTTAATGATTTATCAGAGATCTATAGATCCTACCGTGTTTCCCCGAAAGTAAGGCCCTGTCTTACATTAAATTTACCCCCAAAAGTCCCACCCTGCCTTACTTTCGGGGGAGGCCTTACATTAGACAAAAAAAATGACACTTTTTGTTTAACAATAAAATTAACATTTATTAACAGGCTGAACAGTATGGCCAAACAAATAACAAATGTCTCAAGAATATCTTGCTACTACTGTTTTAATACGGTATTTCCATGTATAACATGCAAACAATGAACAATGAACAGTCAGGAACAGTCTCAATACCGTATGTAACCCTGTAACACAAAGCAAGATTATTCAATGACAACCATGTCATCCTCTTCTGGAACATCATCAAACACATCCAAATGTTGAGGTTCCTCTGGAATAGCTTGGGACTCAAGTTCCTGCAGAATCATGGGCCCATATCTGTCATGTGTAGCCACGGCACTGTCCAGAAATGAGCAGGTCTTGTCCAGGTAGCCAGCTCGTAGGGCATTTTGAATGCAAGTGTCCGTGATCTTAGCCCATGAATTTTTGACCCAGTTCACAATCTCTGGCAGTTTAGGCTTCACAAAGTTTCCACGGACATTCCTCTCCATTCTGTTCTCAATGTAGTCATTGATCTCAGCACGGAGATTGTCCTTGAAGGGCTTGTTAATGCCGATGTCGAGAGTCTGGAGATACGCCGTCATCCCTGCAGGAATCATGATCTGGTCAATTCTCCGCTCATGAAGGAAGTTTTTCATGTCCTTGGCACGGTGTGTGCTGGCTGCGTCCCAGATCAACATTCCTCTTTGGCTCCCTCGCATAACAAGCGGCAGCATTAGATCAAGCCACTTCCTTATAACCGCCTGTGTGGCCCAGGCTTTCTCAGTTTCCAGCACATAAATGCCGGAAACCCTTTCAATTTTGTCCTTCTTGCCCTTTGCAATCAGTAACGGTGGGACTTTAGTGCCATCCAGACGAATAGCAAGAATACAGGTGACACGGGCACTTTCATACGCAGTGGAGGGAACGTATACGGAGGAGGCACCTCGTTGCTCAATGGTGGTTTGAGCTGCTTGACCCATGAACACTGCGGTTTCATCCATGGCGATCATGTTGGCAAGACTGTATTGTGAGAAGTCTGTGTCATCCACAAACTTCTTGTAGGCAAAAGTGCGTTTAATAATCTCCGCATCCTCCAGCCTAAAGAGTGTAGTGGATCTTCTCAGTGACAGGTCATTGTGCTCAAGAAAGTTATCCACCCAGTGCTGTGACGCCTTGAATTCCTCAGGGGAAATGTCAAACTGAGGGGCCACTGCAAGGGCGTATTCCTGGATCTGAGCCCTGGTCACCACCAATGTCTTTGCTCTCCTGTCAGCGACCCACTCAGAGACCAGGCTTTCCAGCTCGGTGTACATTGGTTGGCGACCACATCCAACTTTCCGCATTTTTGCCTTTCCGGTCTCTGCTTGTTCAGTGAGGTGATCATAATCAGCTCTCCATTTGCGCACCAAACGTTCAGTCAGCATTTTCTGCTTGCAGAATTCAGCAAGATTTTTGCCCCGGGATTCTTCCACTATCCCTTTTTTGTACTCCACGGAGTAGCTCTTTCTTTTGCCTGAACCGGAAGTGCTCATCTGGGGTAAAAATATACTGTATCAGCATTGTTTCTGGTACAGTATCCCCTGCAGCCCCCCATTGTTGTGCAGCATCCCCTGCAGCTCCCCCATTGTTGTGCAGCATCCCCTGCAGCTCCCCCATTGTTGTGCAGCATCCCCTGCAGCTCCCCCATTGTTGTGCAGCATCCCCTGCAGCTCCCCCATTGTTGTGCAGCATCCCCTGCAGCTCCCCCATTGTTGTGCAGCATCCCCTGCAGCTCCCCCATTGTTGTGCAGCATCCCCTGCAGCTCCCCCATTGTTGTGCAGCATCCCCTGCAGCTCCCCCATTGTTGTGCAGCATTCCCTGCAGCTCCCCCATTGTTGTGCAGCATCCCCTGCAGCTCCCCCATTGTTGTGCAGCATCCCCTGCAGCTCCCCCATTGTTGTGCAGCATCCCCTGCAGCTCCCCCATTGTTGTGCAGCTTTCCCTGCAGCTCCCCCATTGTTGTGCAGCTTTCCCTGCAGCTCCCCCATTGTTGTGCAGCATCCCCTGCAGCTCCCCCATCCCTGTGTGCATGATCCCACTGCAGCTCCCCCATCCCTGTGTGCATGATCCCACTGCAGCTCCCCCATCCCTGTGTGCATGATCCCACTGCAGCTCCCCCATCCCTGTGTGCATGATCCCACTGCAGCTCCCCCATCCCTGTGTGCATGATCCCACTGCAGCTCCCCCATCCCTGTGTGCATGATCCCACTGCAGCTCCCCCATCCCTGTGTGCATGATCCCACTGCAGCTCCCCCATCCCTGTGTGCATGATCCCACTGCAGCTCCCCCATCCCTGTGTGCATGATCCCACTGCAGCTCCCCCATCCCTGTGTGCATGATCCCACTGCAGCTCCCCCATCCCTGTGTGCATGATCCCACTGCAGCTCCCCCATCCCTGTGTGCATGATCCCACTGCATAGTGCACCCCCACTCTGCCCATGTGCTGCCACCACCCGCGCGCAGCCCCACACACACACACACGGTTTAGCTATACTTACCGTTCCGTTGCCGTACTTTCGATTCCTCTGCGGTGCCGGTGGGAGCCTTCTGCTGCAGGAGATGCTGGGCCAATCAGCTGCGAGCCTGCAGGGCAGTGACGTCGCGGCTGATTGGCCAATCAGAGCTCGAGCTGATGGCCAATCAGCTGCGAGCCTGCAGGCCCGTGACCCGGGGCAGGAGAGAATGGCGGAGCCGGCCACAAGAAGCCCGCAGGCAGGCGAGAATGCATGGAGGGGCCAGAACAAAGAGGTAAAATGCGGCCTTACATTCCCCAGCTACCCCCCACCATAGGCGGCCTTACATTCCCCACAGACCCCCCCGAAAGCGGCCTTACAATCGGGGGGTGCCTTACATTGGAGAACCCTGGGCACCCCCCTACCCTGCCTTACTTTCGGGGGGGTCTTATATTCGGGGAAACACGGTAGAACTGTAGTGTACAGCTCTGCTTCATCATGTAGGAGGGACTGTACTAAAAAGATTTCTCTCACTGGAATTCCCCTTTAAGCAATGACAGTCTCACCCAGGGGCGGAACTACACTGGTGCAGCTGGTGCAGCTGCACCAGGGCCCCGACCGGCTGGGGGCCCCTTCAGGCCTGGAGGGGGGCCCCCAGCCGACCCCCGCAAGCCGCCGTCAAAGGAGAGGAGGGTCAGGCAAGGGAAGCAGAGAGCTTCCTGCTTCCCCTGCCTGATCCCGCCCCTCCTCTCCTCGGCTCCTCTGGCCCCTAGCATACATCCGGCGCGGCTCCCAGGTAGGAGAGCATCGCGCCTGCGGCTCCCAGCAGCACCCACCCCCCCCTTCCCGGGCCGCGCCGACGGCCAGCGGCACCCCTCCTCCCCCCGGGCCGCGCCGACGGCCAGTAGCCCCGCCCCCCCGGTCCTCTCCTGCATCAGGGCCCCCGGGGGTGACGGTCCGCCCCTGGTCTCACCACAGATGTAGATCAACACCCCACCGTATGGCAGACTATATGGGTATGGTGAAAATGTAGGAAAATATGTCATATGAACACTGGCTCTTCACCTTTTATGCCATTTTTAGGCAACCCCAGGTCTTACAAGGCAAACCATCCTCACTTTAAGTGGCTCTAGCTAAACAGGGGGTGCACAAAGGCAACTGACTTGTTAGATGATAAATTCACTTCACTTACATTTAACAACGCGGCACTTCGCTTCCCCATATTTGCTAACAGGCCCTTTCTTTCCCTACAAGCATGAAGCTTAGCTCAAAAGGGTTTGGTGGACAGTCAACAGAAGGAGGGGGTGAACAAAATAAATAACTTCGTCAGAAATATAAAGACACAACTAGCGTCAACTAGCAGCACCTATGCACTGATACGCAAAAGATGGTCATGGGAGGGTAGCACCACAAAACTGGCAAGATGGGCAAGGGGGATTCAGGATATAACGGTCAGCGACATATTGGAAGCCACCAACATTCAGAGACGGACTGTTCCGTCTATCTGTTATACAGACATGGCCCTATTGCTCCTTCATAGAGCCTATATCACTCTATATACTAAATCTAGAATGTCGCCCTTGGGCAAATTCGCTTGTGCCAAATATGGTATGAAAAACACAGACATAATGCATCATATGTGGGGATGCACAAAAATCCGCAAACTCTGGTAATCCATACATACAGAACTCCAGCATATGTGCGGGATCACATTCTCACTCACTCCCCAATGGGCGCTCTTCAACATAATTGACCATGCTCAGGACACACTCCCAAAACATATAAAAACCATACTGATACTATGGGCCTCCGCAACTAGGAAATGTATACTACAACATTGGTTGAGCCCAATACCTCCACCCAAGGCACTCATACAATCTAAAATAATGTTCCTTTTCCGCATGGAATGGCTAGATACCTTAACTAGCAAAGAGAGACTGGCAGGGAGATTCTTAACCACATGGTCGTTATTTATGCCAACACTTCCTCAGGACACTAGAGACCAACTCAGAAATCAATTTGAAAACACTCAGTGGTATCTTCTTAAAAAGATCAGCGGTCATACACCAATATTGTAATCATCTAAAGATCCACCAGAATGCAGAGAATACTGGGGGGAAGGGGGTTAAGGAGGGAGGGGAGGAGGGAAAGGGCAGGGCATTTAGGAATACACGGATTATTAAAAAAAAAAAAAAAAAAAAGTTTTTGTATATTCAAGAGACTTGTAGATTCTTAAATTATCTGGAAATGTTTTTTCTAATCCTGTATGTTACTAACATTAATAAAATATATTTAAAAAAACAACCTTGAATTTCTCACTTAACACTGATCTCCGTAAGCATCGAATACCATTTGCTATGCTGGTGCCAGTAATTAGAAAATCAGGAAACAAAATGATATATCTGGAATCTCTGTCTATAGTCCATGTATTTGGTGGCGTCACGTTTCCCTCTAGGTGAATAATATCTCCTGACTTCACAGCAAGTCCAACCCTGTGTGGGGAGAAGTATTGTCTGTATGAGGCCAAATCCTGAGAAGACGGTGAGGCAATTAGCAGGCGAGGGTACACGAATATATATTAAATAATAGAATTATTCTTACCGTTAATTTGGTTTCTAGGGCCTTCCACGACAGCATAGGAGGTTGCCTCTTCACGCCTTATTAGGGACAGGAAGCACAAGAGAGGTTAAAAGGACCCTCCCACCTTATACAAGCCAGTGTCTTACAAAGAACCATAGCAGGACAATAGCAATATCATAAATTCCAGGGAAAACCAAGGAAAAGAGGTAGGGAAATAAGTGCTGTCATGGAAGGCCCTAGAAACCGAATTAACGGTAAGAATAATTCTATTTTCTCTAGGCCCTTCCATGACAGCATAGGAGGAATACCAACGAATACAAACTAGGACGGGACCACAGTCTGCATTACTTTCCTGCCAAAAACCAAATCCCTGGTAGAACCAAGGTCCAAACGATAATGTTTCATGAAAGTATGCAGGGAGGACCATGTAGCAGCCTTGCAGATCTGCTCTGGAGAAGCTCCTGCCTTCTCTGCCCAGGAGACCGAGGTAGCTCTGGTGGAATGGGCAGTAAACCCAGAAGGCGCCGGTAGCTGTTGGGCTAGATAGGATTCTGTAATGGTACATTTGATGCAGCTGGCAATGGTACTCTTAGCTACTTTCTTACCCTTATTTTGACCAAAGGGTTGAATGAAAAGATTGTGATCAATGTGCCAGGTCGCCGTGACTTCAAGGTAGCGTAGCACCATTCTGTGAACATCCAAAGAATGGAACTCTTCCTCCTTTGGAGTTCGAGGACACTGGCAGAAGGAAGGAAGGATGATTGACTGGAAGCAATGAAATTCCAAGACCACCTTGGGAAGAAAGGGTCCAGCTGAAGGACAATGCTGTCATCACGGATCGTTAAATATGGTTACCAGATGGACAAAGCCTGGAGTTCCCCTACTCGTCGTGCAGAAGCGATTGTGTCGAGCCCACTGGGACGGGGGTACTCGGTACCGGACAGGGTCGCTGCTGGGTGGATGTCATGGAGGTAATAGTCCGGACCGTGTCCCGGGCCCTGGCAAGTAAAAGGGGAATATTTACAGGGGATTAGATGTTTGTCGTGACGCCACCCACGGCTTGTGGTCAATAGTGGGACCACCGCTGCTGCAGAACCTCTAGGGATGATGTTAAAGCAGCTGTAGATGGAATAGTTCTCCGCGGGTAGAACTTAGTTCCCCAGGACAGTGATGATTAAGGTGTACGGTGTAGGCTTGCAGTAGGTGCAATTCACTTACTCTCCTGCTGCTGCAGCCTTCCTTCATTCAGTGTCCAGAGCTGACAGGCTGTGGCTCTCCAGGCGGGATCTCTCTGAAGTCCTGCTGGAGGGAATCATGCACGGGCAATACAGTTCTGTCTTAATCATGCAAGGGAGTCAGAAGCAGGGTTCACCATGTTTTGCAGTTCTTTTAGTACAGCAGTTTAGGTACACTTCTTACACGGGTTACAACTTTCCCCTCCGGGTTCCTCTTTACTCCCTGCAGCCAGGTTGTTCCTCTCTTGGACCCCTCACTCTTTCTCTATCCTTTCCAGGCTTTACTCTCTCTTTCTCTCTCACTGTGTGCGTGTCTCCGGACAGTTTAGTGGTAGCTCGGACCCTGTGGGTCCTCGTGGTCGCCACTTAGCTGCCTGTCCTTGGGGTAGGAACTCTAACATGAAGTTAGAGCTCCCCGTCGGTGAATCTGGGGAAACTGGGTGAATCGTCGGTCCCCTTTAGAGCCGATATTCTGCTTCTAGCCTAGCCTCCAATAGTCCTTTCCTTCCAAGGCTCTATCAGGCTCCCTTCTAACTGTGTGACTCTGATTCCATACAGAAGGCTACTCCGCCAGTAGTTGGTTGTCTCGGCTGTTTCTAGGACCCAGTACCACTGGTCCTCTCTTTCCTCACATTCCTGGGGTGCTGGCTCTGGATGGGCTTTCTCTCCGTGGCTACACTGGCTCTTCGGATTCTGCACTCCATTCACCCCACTCCTCCAGGTCGTGTGCCTCTGTGCTGTACTGCTCAGCCTACCTCGGCCTACTGACTCCTTCCTGCTCCCCTTCTCTATTTCTACCATCTATCACCTGACCTGCTTGCTGTCCCATCCACTGTTCTCTAAACCCACCACCGCTTGCCCGCCTAGAGTCCCGGGCTCCGGGTTGGCTGCTGCCCTCTAGTGGTGTGTGGGATGCCTGTGAGGGTGTTTGTGTGAAACTGTCTTCATTTCCTACCTGGCTGCAGTTGCCTATGTGGCCTCCTGGTCGCAGGGGCGCCACAATTGCCACTAGAAAGGCCGTTTTGTGAGACAGTAACTGGAGATCATAAGATGATAGCGGTTCATAGGGGGAACGGGACAGTCCAGTCAAAACCACGTTGAGATCACAGGCGGGAGCAGTAATGTTCAAACGTGGACAGATTCTAAAAGCAGATACAACAAATCTGCGAATCCAGCGATGATTTGCTAAATCTGCATCAAAAACGGAGCTGAGAGCCGAAACCTGCACTTTTAACGTGCTGGGCTTAAGCACCAGGTCCAACCCATTCTGGAGAAAATCTAAAATTTGCGAGATATCAGGATGGAGTGGGTCAGGAGGACGAGAACCACACTAGGAGGAGAATTTCTTCCATATTGTATTATAAATTGCATTAGTGACTGGATTACAATTTTTTTGTAAAGTAGCCACCACTTTATCACCTGGGCCTCAGAAGCCATGCAGCTAAACTGAGCCTCTGTGGATCTGGATGAAACAGCGGACCTTGGGACAGCAGATTGGGGTCTGGGCTCAGAACCACAGGACAGTCGGATCTGAAGAGACAGAATCAGAATGTACCAGCTCCTTCTCGGCCAGGGAGGAGCCACTAGTATTGTCGGAACCTTTTCTTCCCTGATCTTCTGTAGGGTCCTTGACAGGAGGGGAACAAGCGGGAAGTCATAGGGGTTCAGGTACGGGGGACTGGAGGAGAAGATTGCACTATACGCAGATGACCTGCTCATGTTCCTTGCGGACTCCGGTAGCTCACTGTGTAACACAATGCGTCTCCTTGACCTGTTTGGAGCTGTCTCAGGCTTGATTATCAACTGGGACAAATCTGCACTCCTCCCTCTGGATCGCGTTTCAGTGCCCATCAGTATAATCCCTTTAGTGACGCAGTTCAAGTACTTGGGCGTTATGGTATCTGACAGATTGACGAAATTTGAACGGTTAAATATTTCACCCTTACTGGCACGAATCAAGCTGAAGGTAAAAGCATGGGCAAAATTGCGCCTCTCTGTGGTGGAGAGAGTAAATTTGCTCAAAATGGTGGTCATGCCACAACTTCTTTATGTCCTTCAAAACTCTCCCGTCTGGCTGCCTCAGAATAGATTTTATAAAATAAATGTTCTTTAGAGAATTTATTTGGCTAAAAACTAGGGCGAGACTTAAATTAGAACATCTACAGAAACCTAAAGATGAGGGAGGGCTAGCATTTACTAATCCGTGGCTGTACTATATCTCCTCCCAGTGTCAACATTTGGTAGGGGAATTGGACAATATCTCTACTGAGGGGAGGGGTAGTAGGGGATTCTACAATTACTGGTGGGTGGAGGATCAACACTATCTGGTTTGGAGGCCGGGAAGGTCCAGGCATGGGTGGCGGGGCTACCTACAGTCAAGCTTATGGTTAAAATATGGGAAAGGTTAAAACAGATGAGAGGCATCACTGGTCAGACCAAATACTCCCCTATCTGGCACAATTTGCATTTACCACAACTGCGCAAGCTTTCTGGATTTGCACAGTGGAGGCGGATCGGCATATGGTGGGTGTCGCAGTTGACGAAGGGTGTAGTGTTCAGATCATTTGAGGAACTGAGAAGGGATTTTCCGTTATCACACAATGTTTTTTCAGTATTTGCAGCTGAGGCATGCCTATTTCTTGCAGACCAGGACGCAGGACATGTCTGTACACCAGGATGCTGTGGTTAACAGGCTGGGCATGCAGCTACCCACCAGGGGTTTGACATCCTTTATTTATGGAGCTCTGCTGTGTGTGGATCGGTTGAGACATCCAATGAAGGCATTGACGAAATGGATGCAACAGCTGGGTCCCATTACTGGAGATCAGTGGGATTCTATACTTCAGATTGTTTCCAGACTGTCTTTAAGTGAGCCTGCTCGTTTGTCTCAGTTGTATCTTATATACAGAGTATATCGGTCTCCTAAGTGGCTCTTCGTTCTGAATCTGCGGTCTGACTCAGGATGTCCTAAATGCGGTATGGATGACGCAGATATTCTGCACATGATGTGGACGTGCCCCTGTCTGCAAATTTTTTGGATTCTAGTGCTCAATTTAATACATTTGACTACGAGACAGGACATCCCCCGAGACCCGGTAGTCTGTGTGTTGGGATTTGTGGAGGAGGTGGGGGGGGGATGAGTGTCTGAAAGTCGCAGTGGCCAGGATGTTGTTTGTCGCTAGAAAACTTACAGCGTCCTATTGGATATCGGATAAAAATCCCTAATGTACCGAATACATTAATAAAATTAATTTTCTGCTATGCCGGGAAAAGGCTATTTACACCAAGAGAGGTTGTCCTAACATCTTTGAGAAGATTTGGGCGGGATGGTTGGATACCCCGGGCCTGTCCTCAGGGAATTTGTATGTGTAGTGATTGCTGTCTATATTAATATGCTTTATGACCTACTTTTACTTTGTTTTCCCTTTTTTTTTTTTCTCTTCTGCTCTGCTTTCCTTCTTATGTTAGATGCATTCCGCGTGCTTATAATAATGTCGGCATATACCGCATATACTCGTGTATAAGCCGACCCGTGTATAAGCCGACCCCCCTACTTTTGCCCCCAAAACCTGGGAAAACTTATTGACTCGTGTATAAGCCGAGGGTGGACCCCAGCACAGGTATACAGCCCCCAGTAGTGTGGTATACAGCAACCTCCTCAGTGGTATATACAGGCCCCAGCAGTTTTACAGCAGCAGCCCCAGTGGTATATACAGCAGCAGCCCCAGTGGTATATAAAGCAGCAGCCCCAGTGGTAGTATACAGCAGCAGCCCCAGTGGTATATACAGCAGCAGCCCCAGAGGTATATACAGCAGAAGCCCCAGAGGTATATACAGCAGCAGCCCTAGAGGTATATATAGCAGCAGCCCCACAGGCATACAGGCCGCCCGCCCGCCACCCCCATCAGTATAGAGGCGCCCCCCCATCAGTATCCAGGGCCCCCCCTTGCTGCTGCAAACCTGTAAAGTAAGATCATTATACTTATCTATGTGGCCGCCGCCGCTGCTATGCACCGCGCTCCTCCGGGTCTTCATGCCTCTTCCGCCTTCCTCCTCTGGCGCACAGACAATGACGTCATTGCCTGCGCCCACCGGAGGAGGAAGCCGGAAGAAGCCGGATGAAGCCGGAGGAGCGCTATGGCGGCGGGGATGGCCACAGGGATAAGTATAATGATCTTACTTTACAGGTTTGCGGCAGCAAGGGGGGGCCCTGTATACTGATGGGGGGGCGCCTGTATACTGATGGGGGTGGCGGGCGGGCGGCCTGTGTACTCGCCGTATGACTCACGTATAAGCCGAGGGGGGGGACTTTTCAGCCCAATTTTTGGGCTGAAAAACTTGGCTTATACGCGAGTATATACGGTAATTTCACGGTATGTGCTTATTGTATATACGATATGAGACGTTTCTTTACTCTACAAGCTGGTTCTTAGACCGAGCAAAGGGGGGGGGGGGGGTTGTCAGTGCGAGCTGGATATGCTCCACTTGCAATGTCATGTTTTTTTTTTCTATGTATGTTTTTGTTGGAAAACTTTAATTAACATTATCTGATTAAAAAAAAAACCAGAGAGTTATGTGAAGGCCACGTTACACACACAAATATCTGTTCAGATATTGGTCACAGATCTCTGGTTGCAGTGAAATCATGGACACATTGTTACATTTGTACACAGCCACAAAATGGTACAATGTGTCCATGATTTCACTGCAACCAGAGATCTGTGACCAATATATCTGTGTGTGTAACGTGGCCTTGACACAAAATAGTTAAAATCACATTTCTTACATGTCTACTTCACATCAGCACAATTTTGGAAAAATAAAATGTTTTGGGTGGGAAGTTATAAGGGTTCAAAGTTCATCAGTAATTTCTCATTTTTCCAGCAAAATTTACAAAACCATTGTTTTAGTGACCACATCACATTTGAAGTCCCTTTGAGGGGCGTACATGACAGAAAACACCCAAAAGTGACACCAATCAAAAAACTGCACCCCTCAAGCTACTCAAAACTACATTCAAGAAGATTATTAACCCTTCAGGTGCTTCACAGGAACTAAAGCACTGTGGAAGGAAAAAATGAACATTTTAATTTTTCCAACAAAAATGTTCTTTTGGCCTCAATTTTTTTCATTTTCACATGGGCAACAGGATAAAATACATCCTAAAATTTGTTGTCCAATTTCTCCTGAGTACACCGATAAACCACTGTTTGGGTGCACGGCAGGGCTCAGAAGGGAAGGGGCACCATTTGACTTTTGGAGCTAATTTTCCATTCAAAAAGTCAAATGGCGCTCCTTCCCTTTTGAGCCCTGCCGTGCACCCAAACAGTGGTTTATGACCACATATGAGGTATCGGTGTACTCAAAAGAAATTATCTAACAAATTTTAGGATGCATTTTATCCTGTTGCTCATGTGAAAATGAAAAAATTGAGGCCAAAAGAAAATTTTTGTGAAAAAAAAGTACTTTTTCATTTTTACGGATGAATTTGTGAGGGTTCAAAGAGCTCACCACCCTTCTAGATAAGTTCCTTGGGAGGTCTAATTTCCAAAATGGGGTCACTTGTGGGAGAGCTCCAATGTTTAGGCACACAGGGGCTCTCCAAACATGACATGGTGTCTGCTAACAATTTGAATGGAAAATTAGCTCCAATTGTTAGCGAACACCATGTCGCGTATGGAGAGCCCCTGTCTGCCTTAAACATTGGAGCTCCCCCACAAGTGACCCTATTTTGGAAACTAGACACCTTAAGGATTATATCTAGGGGTATAGTGAGCATTTGGAACCTACAGCTACTTTACAGCATTTGATAACTATACATTTGCCCCCAAGAAGGCTAGTGCGGCGGTGGGTCTACAACTTAGGACTTTCAAGGAGGTATTAGAGGATAGAATTAATAAGAAATGCAAGGCTATAATGAGCAACAATACACACCCGCTCTCTGAACTGTTTGCGAAGCAGAAGAGCACATTCAGCAAGCGTCTAATCCAACTAATGTGTAAAAAGGAAAGATACAGAAAATCGTTTGTTCGACAGCTGTGGGGATGTTTAACAAATGTATAAGTGTAAAGCGTCCCAAGACTATGTGAAGTTCTAGTTGTATGGGGCGAAGAGGTGAGGTACATGTACCAGTCTACCCACATCTGCTGCCCATATAGACTTATTTGGTAAAGTGTGTAATGTTCCTGATCTTTGTTCTGCTGCTGTAATACTGTAATTTCCTCAGGGATCAATAAAGTTTATTTTATCTTATCTTATCTTATATCCCATATAACCAGGGGTATATTATGTTACCTAAGCATTTTAGGAGTGGAATGAACGTGAAATACCTGCAAATAATAGGAAAATGAACACATATCCCATATAACCAGGTGTATGTGTTCATTTTCCTATTATCCACAGATATTTAACGTTCATTGCACACCTAACATGCTCAGGTAACATAATATTCCCAATTCCCAATTTCAGCACTGCTACATTACTCTGCATAGACACACATGTCTATGCAGAGTGATTGCAGTCTGAGAAATGAAAACAGTCAGGGTTCACCTCAGGTCATAGCCCAGGCTATGACCTGAGGTGAACCCTGCTGTCAAAGCCGAACTCTGCCGATGGAGATTACCGACCGTCGGCAGAGCAACTTCCGTTTTATGCACTGCTCTGCCGGCACCCCCCGCTGCGAATGGCAGTCCGCAGCCGCCCCAGAAAATGGCGCGTTCATTGAAGCACCATTTTCTGGCATTGAACCCAACTCCTCCAGGGCCCTGGTGCCGTGGCTCACTGGGTAATAAAGGGGTTAGGGCCAGCTTTGTATTATCAGCTGGCCCTAAGCCTGAAATTCATGGTGGTCACGCCAATAGTAGACATGACCGCCATGAATTTCTAGTGAATTTAAAAAAAACACAACACAGAGACAAAATATTTTTATTTGAAAAAAAAAACAAAAAGACACTTAGGGACTCCATCTTTATTTAAAAAAAATCCTCTTCCGTCCGACGTAGTCCAATCCAGGGTTCTTCTTTAGCTCTGCTACATCTCTGGTAGAGAACTTCCACCAGAGACGTAGCAGAGCTGTGCACCCTGGGAAAGTTCATGTGAGTTCATGCAGGGAATCCGGTTTTCACTGATTGCTGTAATAGCAGCCGTATTTTGCGGCCGCCGCAGTTCTATGCGGCTGCTGTCGCAAAGCAAACGCACAGAAGAAGACGGCGACCGCGGAGGACGGTGAGTGAACCGGCCACCTTGCCCCCGAACAATAGTGACAGTCAGCCACTGCTAACAGCAGGAACCCCCGCTTTCCCCCGCAGCCTCCCCACCCGATCCTGAGTCGTCATTCCACACCTAAAATGCTCAGGTAGCATAATATATCCCATATAACCAGGTGTATGTGTTAATTTTCCTATTATCTACAGATATTTCACGTTCATTCCACACCTAAAATGCTCAGGTAACATAATATTCACCTGGATATATGGGATATGTGTTAATTTTCCTATTATCTACTGATATTTCATCTTCATTCCACACCTATAATGCTCAGGTAACATAATATACACCTGGTTATATAGGATATGTGTTCATTCCTCTATTATCTACAGATATTTCATCTTCATTCCACACCTAAAATGCTCAGGTAACATAATATACATCTGGTTATATGGGATAAGTGTTCATTCTTCTATTATCTACAGATATTTCACGTTCATTCCACTCCTATAGTGCTCAGGTAACATAATATGCACCTGATTATATGGGATATGTGTTCATTTTCCTATTATCTACAGATATTTCATCTTCATTCCACACCTAAAATGCTCAAGTAACATAATATACACCTCGTTATATGGGATATGTGTCCATTCTTCTATTATCTACATATATTTCACCTTCATTCCACACCTAAAATGCTCAGGTAACATAATATACACCTGTTTATATGGGATATGTGTCCATTCTTCTATTATCTACATATATTCCATCTTTATTCCATACCTAAAATGCTCAGGTAACATAATATACACCTGGATATTTGGGATATGTGTTCATTTTCCTATTATCTACAGATTTTCATCTTCATTCCACACCTAAAATGCTCAGGTAACATAATATTCACCTGGTTATAAGGGATATGTGTTCATTTTCCTATTATCTACAGATATTTCATCTTCATTCCACACCTAAAATGCTCAGGTAACATAATATACACCTGGTTATATGGGATATGTGTCCATTTTCCTATTATCTACAGATATTTCATCTTCATTCCACACCTAAAATGCTCAGGTAACATAATATGCACCTGGTTATATGGGATATGTGTTCATTTTCCTATTATCTAAGTATATTCCATCTTCATTCCACACCTAAAATGCTCAGGTAACATAATATACACCTTGTTATATAGGATATGTGTTCATTTTCCTATTATCTGCAGATATTCCATCTTCATTCCACACCTAAAATGCTCAGGTAACATAATATACACCTTGTTATATGGGATATGTGTTCATTTTCCTATTATCTGCAGATATTTAATCTTCATTCCACACCTAAAATGCTCAGGTAACATTATATACACCTGGTTATATGGGATATGTGTCCATTCTTCTATTATCTACAGATATTTCACCTTCATTCCACACCTAAAATGCTCAGGTAACATAATATACACCTGTTTATATGGGATATGTGTCCATTCTTCTATTATCTACATATATTCCATCTTCATTCCACACCTAAAATACTCAGGTAACATAATATACACCTGGTTATATGGGAAATGTGTCCATTTTCCTATTATCTACAGATATTTCATCTTCATTCCACACCTATAATGCTCAGGTAACATAATATACACCTGGTTATATGGGATATGTGTCCATTCTTCTATTATCTACATATATTCCATCTTCATTCCACACCTAAAATGCTCAGGTAACATAATATACACCTTGTTTTTATGGGATGTGTGTTCATTTTCCTATTATCTACAGATACTTCATCTTCATTCCACACCTAAAATGCTCAGGTAACATAATATACACCTGGTTATATGGGACATGTGATCATTCCATGTCTCATTCTTCTATTATCTACAGATATTTCATCTTCATTCCACACCTAAAATGCTCAGGTAACATAATATACACCTGGTTATATGGGACATGTGTTCATTCCATGTCTAAGATACCCAAGAAACCTTTTTTACATCTGCACAATCTTTTGGTAATAAATTATTATCTTCATTCTTTTTATTTATTCCTTTTCTTCATTCTTTTTAGTATGTCCCTCCTCGGAGGCCGCAGGACACTGATCACTGGGAGGATCCATGGCTGCTCCACCGTGCACAGGACTCAGACGGACCGGCCCCCTTCAGTCGGTGCCCGGCGGATACATATTGACACTGTCACTTACACCAACACTCAGCGAGTCCGACCACTCAACCATCCCGCGCTGTCAGGACGGCGGCCCGGAGGGGGCAAAAAGTGAGAGCGCGAACAGCGTGTGTGAGAGAGTGGGTTGTGCACAGAACAAGAGCCGCCTGAGGAGGAGGGGATAGGAGGGGAGGAGAGGGGAGCGCAGGGGACTGCAGGAGGGGAGCATTGGGGAGAGAGGAGCACAGGGGACAGCAGGAGAATGGGGGTAGGGGAGCACAGTGGGAGGGAGGAGAAGCACAGGTGGGCTGCAACTGCAAGAGGGGAGCATGGGGGAGAGGAACACAGGGGGTCTGCAGGATGGGAGCACGGGGGGAGAGGAGTACAGAGGGGCTGCAGGAGGGGAGCACAGGGGAGAGTGGAACGCAGGGGACTGCAAGAGAATAGGAGGGAGGAGAAGCACAGGTGGGCTACAGGAGGGGAGCATGGGGAAGGAGCATATGGGGGTTGCAGGAGGGGAGCATGGGGGAGAGGAGCACAGGGGGGCTGCAGGATGGGAGCACGGGGGATAGGAGCGCAGGGGACTGTAGGAGGGGAGCACAGGGGGAGGGAGTAGGAGCACAGGTGGGCTGCTGGATGGGAGCACGAGGGACTGCAGGAGCATGGGGGGAGAGGAACACAGGGGGGCTGTAGGTTTTGAGCACGGGGAGGGAGGAGAAGCACAGGTGGGCTGCAGGATGGGAGCAAGGGGGGAGGGGAGCACGGGGGACTGTAGGAGGGGAGCATGGGGGAGGAGCACAGGGGGCTGTAGAACTGGAGCACGGGGGAGGGGGTGAGTAGAGCGCAGGAGAAGTATCTATGAGACAACCCTATTACCAAACCTGTGAGTAACAAGAAAAATTCACAAACAAAAGCCCATTATTTTAAACAAAAAAAAAACATCCTCTGTCATCACTTAATTAATCCCCCAAACTTCCTGGTGGATCAGAAGTAATCCATACATGATGTCCAGCGAAGATCTCGGCTCTACATCCAGAGGCCACGGTTAGCGTTAAGATTACAAGCTGTGACCGTTCACCAACTCCTCCAGATCATGGTAATAAAGCCAGAGCCTGAAAAGAGAAGCACAGTTGCTTTTTGCTTTTTTAACCCTTTGCAGCATGCTGTTCTTAGCTTACATAGCTGAAACCTGCAGATAGATTCCCCTTAAATAAAGGTTTCTAAAATTTTTGTAAAAGAGGCATTAAAGTTGGTGGCTTTAGTTTATATTATTATTATTATTATTATTATTATTATTATTATTATTTATTTACAGTCATATGAAAAAGTTTGGGCACCCCTCTTAATCTTACTCATTTTTTTTGTTTTTAAATTTGGGTTTTTGCAACAGCTATTTCAGTGTGATATATGTAATAACTGATGGACACATTAATATTTCAGGATTGAAATGAGGTTTATTGTACTAACCGAAAATGTGAAATATGCATTATTTCAAAATTTGACAGGTGCAAAAGTATGGGCAGCTCAACAGAAAAGTGACATTAATATTTAGTAGATCCACCTTTTGCAAAAATAGCAGCCTCTAGTCACTTCCTGTAGCTGTTAATGAGTTCCTGGATCCTAGATGAAGGTATTTTTGACCACTCCTCTTTACAAAACAATTCCAGTTCAGTTAAGTATGATGGTCGCCGAGCATGGACAGCCCGCTTCAAAACATCCCACAGATGTTCAATGATATTCAGGTCTGGGGACTGGGATGGCCATTCCAGAACATTGTAATTGTTCCTCTGCATGAATGCCTGAGTAGATTTGGAGCGGTGTTTTGGATCATTGTCTTGCTGAAAGATCCATCCCCGGCATAACTTCAACTTTGACACTGATTCTTGAACATTATTCTCAAGAATCTGCTGATACTGAGTGGAATCCATGCGGCCCTCAACTTTAACAGGATTCCCCGTGCCATCATTGGCTATACAGCCCCAAAGCATGATGGACCCTCCCCCAAATTTGACGGTGGGTAGCAAGTGTTTTTCTTGGAATGCTGTGTTTTTGTGGCGCCATGCATAACGCCTTGTTGTATGACCAAACAAATCAATCTTTGTTTCATCAGTCCACAGGACCTTCTTCCAAAATGAAACTGGCTTGTCCAAATGTGCTTTTGCATACCTCAGGCGACTCTGTTTGTGGCGTGCATGCAGAAACGGCTTCTTTCGCATCACTCTCCAATACAGCTTCTCCTTGTACAGTGTGCGCTGTATTGTTGACTGATGCACAGTGACACCATCTGCAGCAAGATAATGCTGCAGGTCTTTGGAGGTGGTCTGTGGATTGTTCTTGACTGTTCTCACCATTCTTATTCTCTGCCTTTCTGATATTTTTGTTGGCCTGCCACTTCTGGCTTTTACAAGAACTGTCCCTGTGGTCTTCCATTTCCTTACTATGTTCCTCACAGTAGAAACTGACAGGGTAAATCTCTGAGACAACTTTTTGTATCCTTCCCCTCAACAACTATGTTGAACAATCTTTTTTTCAGATCATTTGAGAGCTGTTTTGAGGAGTCTATGCTGCCACTCCTCAGAGAAGATGCAACTAGGAGAACAACTTGCAAGTGGATACCTGAAATAGCTTTTCTCATGATTGGATACACCGGGCTATGAAGTACGAAGCTCAATGAGGTTACCAACCCAATTTAGTGCTTCAGTAAGTCAGTAAAAAGTAGTTAGGAGTATTCAAATCATGAAAATCAGAAGGGTGCCAATACTTTTGCACCTGTCAAATTTTGAAATAATGCATATTTCACATTTTTGGTTAGTACAATAAACCTCATTTCAATCCTGAAATATTACTGTGTCTATCAGTTATTACATATATCACACTGAAATAGCTGTTGCAAAAACCCAAATTTAAAAACAAAAAAAATGAGTAAGATTGAGAGGGGTGCCCAAACTTTTTCATATGACTGTATATAGCGCCACTAGATTCTATGGCGCTTTCCATAAGGAATAGATAGATGAGGACAAGTACAATATATGTGAACAATCAAGTCATACTGGTACAGGATAGAGGGCCCTGTCCGTGAGTGCTCACAGTCTATGAGGGACAGGTGGGGATACAATAGGAGGGGGTAGTGTTGATTGTGACACGGTGTGGTGGATCGGGTCTCGCTGTAGGTCTGACGGAAGAGGTGAGTCTTCAGGTTTCTTTTGAAGGTTCCCAGGGTAGGCGAGTGTCTGATATGTTGGGGAAGAGGGTTCCAGAGTATAGCTGATGCACGGGAGAAATCTTGTATGCGGTTGTGAGAGGAAGTAATAAGGGGAATAGAGAAGGAGCTCTTGGGAGGAACGTAGGTTGCGTGAGGGTAGTAACGGGAGACCATGTCAGAGATGTATGGAGGGGACAGGTTGTAGATGACTTTGAATGTCATGGTTATGGTTTTGAAGCTGGATCTCTCATAAGTGGGGAGCAAGTGAAGGGATTGGTAGAGGGGAGAGACCAGGGAGTAGTGGGAAGAGAGGTGGATTATTCGGGCAGCGGAGTTTAGGATAGATTGGAGTGGTGCGAGGGAGGTAGCATGCTGACCAGTTAGCAAGAAATTGCTGTAGTCAAGGCGGGAAATGATGAGAGCATGAACAAGTGTTTTAGCCATGTCGTGGTCAAGGAAAGTGTGGATCCAGGAAATTTTTTTGAGCTGGAGTCGGCAAAAGGTGGCAAGGGCTTGGATGTGAGGCTTGAAGGAGAGGGAGGAGTCGAGGATTACCCGGAGGCACTTGGCGTGGGGGACTGAGGCGAGTGAGCAGTTGTTGACATTAATGGATAGGTCAGGTAGAGGGGGAAAGCGACTTGGTGGGGTGGGGGGGGAAGACGATGAACTCAGTTTTGTACATGTTCAGTTTGAGGAAGCAAGCAGAGAAGAAGGAGGAAATGGCGGACAGACATTGTGGAATTTTAAATAGTAAGGAGGTGATGTCAGGCCCAGATAGATACGGTAGATCTAGGTGTCGTTGGCATAGAGATGATACTGAAGGTCGTGGGACTCGATGGGGGTGTAGATGGAGAAGGGTATGGGTCCCAGAACCCAGTCTTGGAGGACACCGACAGATAGGGCAAAGAGGAGGTGTGGGAGTGGGTGACGGTGAAAGTCCGGTCTGTTAGCTATGAGGAGATCCAGGAGAGGGCAAGGTCAGTGATGCCAAGAGATTCCAGAATCTGGAGTAGGAGAGAATGGGCTACGGTGTCAAAGGCGGCAGATAGGTCAAGGAGGAGGAGGACGGAGAAGTGTCACTTGCTCTTGGTGGTTAGTAGGTCAGTGGTGACTTTGGTTAGGGCTGTTTCAGTGGAGTGATGGGAACTGAAGCCGGATTGTAGGCGGTCAAAGAGGGAGCAGGAGGAGAGGTGGGAGGACAATTCAGAACGGACGTGTTCAAGTAGTTTTGAGGCAAAGGGAGATATGGGGCGATAATTAGAAACAAATGTTGGATCGAGGGAGGGTTTATATTGGGAAAACCTGGTGTCAGGTTCTTTTTAAACGTTTATAATGTAGAGGGAGATTTACTGGATCTATGTTTCAATTTCTGTAAGCCCTAAAGAATAAAAGGAAATATGAAATTTTATTGTATATTGTATTCTTGTAAGGCTGGCTTCACACCACAGTTTTTCTCTATCAGGATCGATCAGGTTTTGTGTGTCAAAACCAGGAGAGGAACCAGGAGAGGAACTTGCAGAGAAAAACTATAATTGAAAGATTGACACCTGTTCTGAGTTTTGGAGACACTCCTGGTTTTGATACAGAAACCTGATCGAACCTGATCAGGGAAAAACCGTGGTGTGAAGCCAGCCTAAGTCTGTGTAGTGTATATATGGTGTTTGAAAATATTCTGTATATATGTACAGTATGTGACCCTATAATTTAATTTCATTTTTTTAATATTTTTGTATAATGTACTATTTTGTAATATATTTTGTATTGATTTTGATTTAAATATTTTTTGGCTATTTAAGCACTGAGAAAGAAGCTGTGCGCATGTCCAAGGAAGGAGCACACCCTCAAAACATTTTATCAAGATAGCGTGTTGTGCTACACGTGAAACCTTCTCTTCCATTTGCTGATGCTCGTCAGCTATGCAACTGATGGTGGATGTTCTCTTAAGAGTCATTTTTGCTGCTCGGGGTGAATATAACTTCTTTTCATTGCTCAGTTTTTGCACTATAGTGATGTTTGAATTTACATGATCAATAATAAGTATAATTGAAAGAAAAAACACTTGTCTTTATTTTTTGTCTGTGAATATTGAGAAGAGAAACTTAAGTATATCCTGGTTGTAAAGTTGCAGTTGAGGGAGGTGTGGAAGGTCTGGATATTTCTTTTGGACATATCCAACTAGCTCTCTACATGGTTAGAAATGACTAGATCCAGCTTTACAGTAATATAGCAGAAGCCACCTCATTATGGGGGGTAAATGCTACATAGCATAGCTTATTAGTTAATTCTTTGCAGGAAAAGTGGTGTAGTTACTCACGACAACCAATCAAATTAACTTTGAGTAGACAGCCTGATCTTTCTTTCATTATTCTAAGGTAGATCATATGTTAATTAAATTACTTTTCTTCAGTTTCATTAGTCTCATCTAAAGGCCCCGTCACACCTTACAACATCGGCTGCCATGTCAGAAGCAATGCCGCGGGTGCGCGCTTGCTTCCGACATCGCAGCCTAGCTGTCACACGGCAAGATGTTGCCGGTGACGGCGTTGCAATGTTGGCGCAGTGATCACTCGCTGGGCTGGGATCAACCCAGCAAGCGATCCGCTGCAATGCAGCGAATAGGCGGGATCGGCCGTAGCATCGCTATTGCGGTGTTACACTGAATGATGCCGCAGGTTGCTTAAGTTGAAGTTGACAGGTTTTCCTGCATGCAGGAAAACCTGTCAACTCCGACTTGAACAACTATTGTTGTTGAATCGTGCGTTTACACGCAACGACGCAGCAACGATGTTGTTTCAACATCGTTCCTGATGTCACTTTTGAACGATGTCGGAAACGATGTTGAAAGGTGTAACGGGGCCTTTAGTCATTTTAGACTTCCACTATACTTTGTTTTTGTAAACAAATCACATTATACCCCATGTAGAATGAGACAAAGTGTTTCAACTGATAAACAAGTGATTTGATTTATGTTCCATATCATGTGTTATGACAATTGTCTGTTTCTTATTCCTTACATGTAAATATTGTCACAGTGAATTACACTGAAGAAAGCCCATTGGGCTGAAAACGTTCTGTAATTCAGTTGTTATGCTTTGATCTTTAAAGTGTGAAAAGAGACGATACTAATAAAAAAGACACATTCAGCAAGATTCTACTTGTGAGTCTACATTTTTTCTATTGGTGTGCCAGAACTAATATATTACAAGTCTTTCTTCTTCTGTGCACCCACAAAATATAATGAGCAAAGCATATAATATCATATATATAATATCACATATATAATATCATAATGGCACCATGGCCTTTGCATGCACAACCTTACATCTGACAGCCATCAGTACAATGGTGCTATGGACAACGCATGCGCACTGACAGTCTTCAGGACAATGGCACCATGGGCGGTGCATGCGGACCTGACATCTGACAGTCTACAGCACAATGGCACCATGGATGGTGCATGTGGACACTGACATTACATTTGACAGTCTTCAGCCTAATGGCACCACAGGTGGTGCATGTAGACACTGACATCTGACAGTCTTCATGACAATGGCACCATGGGCGGTGCATGTGAACACTGACATCTGACAGTCTTCAGGACAATGGCACCATGGGAGGTCCATGCAGACACTGACATCTGACAGTCTTCAGCACAAGGGCACCACGGACGGTGCATGTGCACACTGCCATCTGACAGTCTTCAGCACAATGGCACCACGTGTGGCATGCTAGTGCAAAATTTTAAAAATAGCCTCTTACAAACGCGAAAGGGCCGCTGCAGAGCTGACTTTGAATTGATTGTTTTCCTTACAGGTTTTTTGCACCCAATGTTTATAGATGAGGCTGTAGGGTGGTTAGGAACTTAGCTTCAATTTTGCCCCACCCATAGTGAAAGAGTTGCGGCTCGGCTTATTGCTAGCCTGCTTTCTTCCCCCCCATTTGCTGACTTTAGGGTCTCTCCATTGGGGGATGTTCCCAAGAAAGATCCTGGGTCTTTTCGTATTATCCACCATTTTTCATTTCCAAGGGGCAGCTCCCTGAATGATGAAGTGGATACGTCTGTTGCCTCAGTTAAATATAGTTTGTTTGATTGTACGGTTGAATTGCTCATCAGGTCGGCCTTTCATCTGCTGCCTGGGCACCCATCTGGTTTCAGTTCCCTCGGTTTTTATTTAGACAGGTCGTTTTATATGGATCGCTGCTTACCAATGGGTTTTTCATTATCTTGTTTTTATTTTGAAGCACTTTCAATGTTTTTAGTGTGGACAGTGAGTTTGGGATTTCTGGTGGTGGAGTGTTACATTACACGATGATTTTTTGTTTATAGGTCAGGGAGATTTGGATGCATGCCATTTGCTGCTCTCTTGTTTTATCAAGTTAATGGAATATTTTGGGGTGCCACTTGCAGTAGAAAAGACGGTTTACCCGTGCCACAGGTTGGAGTATTTGGGATTTACGATTGATTCGTCCAGGATGGAATTCAGTTTGTCGGTTGAAAAAATTTCCAGGCTAAAAAGAATAGTATACGCTATGCCGTCATAGGACAAGGCAACGTTAAAAGAATTTCAGTCCCTTTTGGGGAGCTTGAATGTTGCTCTGCAGATTATGCCTATAGTCCACCCTTTTTTGCGCTATTTGTATGATACTACTATAGGCGTGACGTCTTCGGGATCCCACATACCGGTCACCAAGTTTTTGAAGGAAGACGTGGCAGTATGGTCTGAGCTTTTAAGCAAGTTTAACGGTGTTTGTTGCTTCCAGGATAGTTGTTCATCTGCGGAATCCCTTGGTTTGTTTTTGCATGTGGACAATTCAACGGGTTTTGGGTTACTTTTTGTCACTGAGTGGTGTTTTTTTCTCTTAGCTAGTAGGCTTTTTTTGAATCTGGCTTTTGCAAAAATAGGGTCTTGCGGGAGATTTTTTCTGTTTTTATCTTGTTTGAGATTTGGGGTAAGCGTTTATTGAATAAGCGCATTTTACTACACTTTAATTCTCAGTGTACGGTCATGGCTATCAACACCCTTACATCCAAGGTTGATCCCTTCAACAGAATTTTATGTCACCTTGTTTTTACATGTTTAAAATTGAACCTATGGCTGAAAGCCGTATATGCTGCAGAGTTGACCAACATTTCAGCAATTTTACTTTACCATTAGCAATGGTCAGACTTTTGGGCTTCCTTTTCGGCTGTGGTGCAAGAAGGTGTATCTTGCCCTCCCAGTTTATGCACAGTGCCTTTTGACTAGTGCACACCTATGTAAGGAACTCACTAGCACCTTTAAGTTGGCGGCTTACACAGCCACATGGCAGGACTGGTGTAATTTCTGCACCTCCAGGAATTTTTCTATTGTAAACAAATGTTTAGACTGCGCTTTGCTTTTCTGTGATATGTTAGCTGGGAGAGGTTTGAGTAATTCGGGGTTGGCCAAATCACTGTACGGTGTGTTTTTTTTCTTCAGCTGTTTGGAGGGGTGTCACTAACAAGCTTTTTCCCAGTTCGCCAATTTTTGGAGAGAAAATTTCACTGTACTTCGGACTCTCGCCAACCTATTTCTTTGGATATGTTACAGAAGTTGTGGATACATTAAATGATGTTTGCTTTAATAACTACAAAGTTTCTTTATTCTGTTCTTGCTTTATTAAGGCATTCTTCAGTGCTCTCCGGATTGGCGAATTGGTATGTTACAGCAAGCTCAGAACCTCTGGTTTGCGAATTGTCGATGTCACGGTCCTTGATTCAGCTGTCGTATTGTTCATTCGGTAGACCAAAACAGACCAACTTGGTCACCTTTATGTCCTTTCGCAAACTTGAAATATTAGTTGTCTCTTAGTCCTCCGGTTCAGGTCCTTTATTTGTACATAGAAATGGAGAGCCAGTAAATTCTTTCCAATTTTCTGCCATCCTTCGAAATTGTCTACGTAGATTAAAATTGGACCATTTGAAGTTTTCCTCTTATTCATTAGGAATTGGAGCTGCCACAGAAGTGGCGAGAGCTGGCTTGGGATCACACTACATGCAACATTTAGGACATTGGAATTCTCGTAGGGCAAACTTATATGTGCGTCCTGCTTTGCTGGTTTAACGTGTTAATATCTTTTGTAGGTCCACTTATTGTTTGGATCGTTGGACATTCATGCATACATTGGGCCCAGAAAGAGGACTTCGGTTCGAAGATAAAGCAAAAATCTTCCATTCACAGTTCTGAGGTGTCCATTTACTGGCATGGAGTGAGAGGAATGCGGATGTCTCAGGTATGTCAGTGTCTTAGGCTTCTTTCACATCTGCGGTGCAGTGCAATTTGCGGTAGATCCAGCAGATGTCGCCGCATCTGTCAGAACTACCACGTAACGGCTGACCTGCACCAACCCGGCAAGCCCCATTCATTCTCTATGGGGCTTGAGGTTGGGTGCAGCATGTGCGATACTGCCAAATTCGGCACTTGCGGCCTGCACGAAAAGCGGCCGCAAGTGCCAGATCTGCCGGATTCAGCAATACCGCACTTGCTGCACCCAACCGCAAGCCCCATAGAGATTGAATGGGGCTTGCCGATCAGTGCCACAAGTCGGCCGTTATGCAATATGCAGTAGATGTGACAGGTGCGGTGATATCTGTCTGATCTACCGCAAATTGCACTGTACTGCAGATGTAAAGGAGCCATCTTAGTCTGCTTTCGGCATAATTCCCACTTCCTGATGTAATTATCCTTCACATCGGCGGGAACAATATTAGCAAGATCCCGACCTTGTACCTGCTTTGTTATTTTAAGAGGGATTTTAAATTTTAAGTTGATAAAATCAATGTTTCCTGGGTCCAGGTTGGTCTTTTCTGAGATCATTCCTCGCCTCATTTGGGGTTGTGAAAGTTTTAAGTTCATGGAGGTCATCAAGAAGCAGGTGAATCGGTTGCTGAAAAGGTTTTTGGATTCAATTGTTGATCATTCTTATTGCCATTTGGATCTTGAGAGTTTTCTTCCAGGCCTGTACAGGAACGATGGGGTACATCTTGGAGATGTGGGTGTGGACATTTTTTTTTCAAACTGTAATGTTTATTAAAGTTATATATGGCATAAAAACCAGCATAGAACAATCTAAAAGGTTGTCAAAGCAGGAATACAATGTCAAGGAGATCCCATCCGTGCTCCTCCTGATGCAGGGGGAGGGCCGAGCAGGGTTATATGAACCAAGCATAACACTACAGAGTCTAATCAAATAGAAAGGTAAATCAAGTAACAGCAAATACAACTAAGGCTGGTTTCACACTACGATTTTAGCAGTTCCGATGCTGTCCGATAAAAATCGAACAGCATCGGAACGATTTTTGCCCCCATGCAGCCCTATGGGCATCGGACCGAATCGGATGTGCACTAAATGGCATCCGATTTGGTCCGATTCTGTCGATTTTTTTATCGGTGCAAAAATCGGAGCATGGTTTAAAGATATGATTATATTTTTACATTTTATGGTTGGTATTAAAAGAATATTTATTAACATAATTTAATATATTTTTAACCTTAATAAAACCTCATGGACAGTTTTTATTCCACCCTAGTTTTGAGTCCAAGTATTTTTTTCTTAATTACTTAAGAGTTTAAGTGAGTCTTGTGTTCCCATGGACCATCTGTGTCGCTGAAATTTCCAAATCTGGATGCTACACACATGCTATGTTACACACACACTGTATGTTACACACAGACATGTATGTTAAGCGGCCATCACACACACAGATATCGCTAGCGATATTGTAAGCGATCACGTGCACGCGCAATCGCTTACAATATCGCTCACATCGCTGGTGAGATGTCACACAGACAGACTCACCAGCGATGTGGAGCCGCGATCTCGCTGGTTACTATGGTACACATCGGGTTACTAGGCGCCGCGCGGCGCTTAGTAACCCGACGTGTACCATAGTTACCATCTCCCAGCATAGGCTCTGCCGCTGGGAGATGGTTCATCGTGGTGTTATACACTACGATGAAGCAGATCGTGACATCGTTCATCGCTAGATCTGAGCTCCGGAGCTCAGATCTGCGATGTCACGATCAAGCGATTTTACATCGTAAATCGCTTGATTACATGCAACGATTTTAAGCCCGATATCGCTTAAGCGATGAAAAAGGAGATCGCTTAAACGATATCGGGCAAGAAATCGTTGCGTGTGACGGCCGCTTTAGACACATAAATACACACACACACTCTACATGATACACACACTGCAAGTTACGCAGCACATAGTATAAAGGACATAGTAGACTGCTTCAATTCAGCTCATCCACACTCTTGCAGGGTGCATGAATATCTGTCAATACTATAATACATACAGTATATAAAACTTTATATAAAGGACATTGTGCCCATTATAGAGGGTTTCCAAATTACATTCACCTATCGCTATGAATACCGTTGTCATAGGAATAAACTGTCATGAGCCTGTAGGATGTGACATCACACGACCATATAAGGCGCCACTCTGCTGAATCTTTCAGTTGGTTGTGTTGGAGGTAAGTACACTGTTTTTATGGCTCCTGTCCTTAGTAATTTCTTCACTTGTGTCAGTTAGATTTGTGCTCCATTATTTACCTCTAACACACGGGTCTCAAACTCCAGGCCTTGAGGGCCGCACACAGTGCAGGTTTTCAGGATTTCCATAGCATTTGACAGTTGGTAATCAGATGACCGACTGTCAAATGCTAAGGGAATCCTGAAAACCTGGACTGTGTGCGACCTTCGAGGCCTGGAGTTTGAGACCCCTGCTCTAACAAATCAATCTCATGACCTAACTCAGAGGTGGGCAACTCCAGGCCTCGAGGGCCATACACAGTGCAGGTTTTCTATATATCCTTAGTATTTGACAGTTGGTAATTTAATCTCCTGCTTAAGATTCCCTTGAGGCCTGGAGCTGCCCACCCCTGATCTAAGGGTGCCTTCACATTTGCGTATGGGAAGGCAGCGTATGCTGCGTTCCCATACGCAGTCAAGCGCATGCGCACTGCGTTCCTATGTTTAACATAGGAACGCATAGTACCTGCGTTTGGCAATGTTTGCTGCGTTCGGGTGCGTATGCGGAAGATATCTGCTCCCTCCAGGGTCCCCCGTCCGCACCCGGGACGCAGCATGTTGCGCTCAGGGACCTTCGAAAATCAGCAAGCTTCCCCAAGCGCACAAAATAATGCATTGGCGTCAATGGGTCCGCAGTGTTCTGCGCATGACAGCGCAGGAGAACGCTGCAGACCCATTGAAATCTCTCCCGGTGGCCGCTGGTGATGTCACAGGAGATCACCGATGGCCACCGGGAGATCAGCTGGAGCCTCTGATGATCTCCTCCTTCCCGCCGCCGGTAATCTCCTAGCAGTGTCGGCGGGTAGAAACGGCTGATGTGACAGCTGCTTGAATCATCCGGCGCCAACATCTCCTCTCGGTGTCGGTGCAGGAGATTCAAACAGCTGTCAGATCAGCTGTTTAACCCCGCTGACACGTCCCGGAGCTTACCGGCGGCCGGGAGGAGGAGATCTCCGCCGCTGATCTCCGGCCCCAGCCCGCCCCCGTACACCGCCGATTGGCTGCCCTGGCTCCATAGTGATGTGTCCGCAGGCGGACATTCTCCGCTGCGGACACATCTAAATGACCCTGCTTTTCACTGCGTTTGTGTCTGCATGCCATCAGCATGCAGACACAAACGCAAATGTGTAGGCAGCCTAACTGAATCTGAACTTTATTCAATCCATTTATCAATTAATTTCTTCTTTATTTCTATCATTTTCCAGCGTGATTACTGAGATTTTGCTGAGTTTGTCTTATTGCAAAATCAGAGAGAAGTCCACTTCAAAGATGGAGCGCGTTGTACATTGGCTCATGGATGTAAGTTACCGTATTAATGAACATCCAGATTGAAGGGGAGACGTCAATGATACTTCATAGAATTCCCATTATACAGTATATGTGGATCCCTCATCACATCAAATATTATTAGTAATAGTATTATCATCATTAATAATAATAATTTTAATAATAATAATAATAATAATACATTTATATTTACAGAATCAAGCTTCCATTGCTGCCGAAGTACTCCTGTAAGTAAATTGTCATAATTGTGTGATCTCTAGAGTTTTAAATATTTTACTATTGATTTTTTTTATGTCATTTTGGTCCCTAAAATTCTCATTATCAATAAATAATTAAATAAAACATATAAAGAAATGAAAAAACAAATCCCCTCATTTGATTCTTACACTTGTGTTTTTATTCTTACAGGACTGATAATAAATATTCAGAAGTCATGTAAGTACCGTATATAATTGCAATGTAGTATATATGACATGTTCGGACTTTGTGTGGCCCCTGAACGTGTTACACAGGCCATGCAGCAGATATAAATCTGTTGTTGGTGGCCGTGCCTGTGTCCTGGAGCTCCGGTGACAGTGAAAAGCAGGTGGTTGTGGGGGTTTCGGGGTTTACACCGGCATTACTGTTTCCCTGTCATCTAGGTGGTTAGAGGCCCCTTGATGTTGGTGCAGGAAAAACAGGAGAGTCAGGAGTCATTTTAAATAATGAAACATGTGGTACTTTACTTGCCAAGAAAGACAGAAAGGGTCATGATGATAATAACATGCTCAGGCGGTGCGGCTCCACAGACCTGATGACTGGCAGTATGAATAGAGCCCATCTTATTACCCAAGCTGACACAATAGCTGTCTCCCTCTACCCCACTGGAGTGGCATTCTCCAGCAGACCCCATGTTTTTGATCCCTCTGACCTTCATGTATAGTATGCTCTCCTGTGTACCCATCTTTTCTATGGGGATCCACCTCCAGACCCGTACTGCTCCTGCCTCCACAGCTTTAAGTTTCAATAGGCTAAAGCCGCTGTGCAGACCAGGTTATTCCATCTGCCTAAAGATGTGCGAGTCCTAAGAGATCCCGTATATATCTTGAGGTCAGTCTGTTCCCATACAGCCCGCATGAGTGGGGTTACTGTTCCCATATATTTCTGATAAAGTGACTGGCCGAGCTCCAACTGTACCCTGACATGACCAGCTTGTCATCCGAGCTACTGCGCCCGCAAGCTCCATCACCCAGCCTGTTACTAGGTTACTACCTAGATGGGAGCTTTACCTAACTGTGTATCTGTGTAATGTGTCTAACTGCTAAGTCATCCTGACTTTACATAAAATAACACTTAACAAATTAGGGAACACTCCAATAGTGCCCGCTCCGGGCCACTACATCATCATGGACGCATGCGCCGCTCAGGGAGCTGCTGGTATCTGGCCACGAGCCTGCGCCATGCGATACCCAGCATCACGTATCAGCAGCACTGTGAATCACATTACACAGGCTCAAGGCCGGATCTCGACAGCTTCCTGACCTCCCTCATAACAGACAGGGTCATAGTCGTGTGTACACGGATGTATTTTCAGTACATTGCCTATACCTGGACATATGTCAGATACATATATGTGACATCATAAACTGGTCCAGTGTTTGGGGCTTATCTGTATAGGGCCATCCACACATGCATCATCTCTTTTTGCACTCCTGCCCACCTAATATCCTTCTTGTACACCAGGTCTGCAGTTTCTTTATGAATAATCGCATTAGACATTTTCTTTCTCATCTTCATCTTTCTTTGACCACCATCACAGTGTTTTCTTCTCAGCTTGCTTTTATCGTAGTATTTTTTCTATTGTACACATGATGATCAGCATTGTATGGCCTATTTGCACTTGCACTGTTATTGAGGTATTGAGGTGACGCCTCACTGGACACTTGTTGGCCGTGTTATTTGTGACCAGACTGTTATATGAACTGATTTTGCAATTGTTGTCTCAATATTCTTTATATTTATTACTCTGACATTTACCTGAGACTTGTACTAAGTTCTCATCAGTATGTATGTATACTAAATATGTCACCTACTGCCTCCATATATGATGAAAGTATAATGTCCTTTTGCACTTTTATTGTGCATGCATATATTTTGTTTGATATGTTGTATAGGACAGTCGCATGAATCTGTAACTTTTATCAATCTTTTCTTTCCATTAATTTTTGCCATGTGCATTATCATAAGTAAATTCAGCCATTGCTTGTCCTTTTCCTCTGTTGTATGTGTCAGCCATCTTTTTCCTTACATTTTGTCTTGGGCTATGTTCACACTGTGCGCTTTTGATCCATTCTTTGTGATCTATTTTTGCATGGAAAACGGATCACTCTTTGTGATGTCCAGTAAAGTCAGTGAGTTTTCAGAAATTCTGTGCAGACGCTGCGTTTTTCACTGGTTCGTTTTTACAGTAGAAAACGCATAAAAAAAAAAAGAATGATCATGTCAGTATTTGATCTGGTTTTTATCCTCGATTTTGTTCCTTGAAACCATTATTAATGGGAAAAAAAACGCAACACAAAAAAAGGGTCAAAAACAGATGATGATTTCCTTTGCAAAAAGCAGATCCAGTTTTGCTGTTGAAAATTCTACGAAGACGCAGCACAAAAAAACAGATCAAAAACAACAGTCTGAACATGGCCTTACAATAAAGTACCAACCATTTTAATACTCTACATGGACCGAAGTACTCCCGTAAGTAAATCGTAATAGAAGTGTGTCATCTCTAGAGTCCTAAATATTTTACCATTGGTTTTAATTTTATTTATGTCATTTTGGTCCCTTTAAATTTTATTTTCAATAAATACCATAATTAAATAAAACATATAAAGAAATTAAAAAAAATAATTCCCTTCATTTGATTCTTACACTTGGGTTCTTATTCTTACAGGCCTAAAAATGAATATAGAGACGTGATGTAAGTAGAGTATATAATGGCAATGTAGTATATGACATGTTTGGACTATCTGTGACCCCTGAGTATGTTAACCAGGCCATGCAGCAGATATATATATATATATATATATAAAATGTATTCACTAAATAGAGAGGTTTGCTGGTCTACACAGCTGTATCTCTATGTACCAATAAGATGTGCCTATAAAGAGGGAATACAGCGTGTAGAGACATGGCGAGAGAGAAGGTTTTCATATCTTACCCAAACCAGTCTCTGGCTCACAACTGAAGCTACCGTCCACCATTCTAGAGCCTGTGAATTTGATTCCTACCGCAGACCAGACGTCATATAATATAATCAATATTTATAAATTGTACATTAAAAAAATAAAGTGCCTCTTTCTACTTTTTTTTGTTTCTAAGGGCCCTTTCACATCTGCGTTTATTTGAAATCGCGGCAGATGCAGTGAAAAAAACGCATCTGCCGCGATTGCCGCATAACCGCTGCACTTGCGGCGCGGTTGCGGTAATCCCCATTGAAAGTATAGGGGGACTTGCGGCAGGTGCGGCAAGTGCGGTTTTGCACTTGCGGCAGGTGTGGCCGCGAAAAAAACCGCGGCTGACCGCGGTTTTTTTCGCGGCCGCACCTGCCGCAAGTGCAAAACCGCACTTGCCGCACCTGCCGCAAGTCCCCCTATACTTTCAATGGGGATTACCGCAACCGCGCCGCAAGTGCAGCGGTTATGCGGCAATCGCGGCAGATGCGTTTTTTTCACCGCATCTGCCGCGATTTCAAATAAACGCAGATGTGAAAGGGCCCTAAGAAATATGTATTATCATTTATTAAAGGAACTGTCCAGACTTGGGACAAAAGTCTGCGTATTCTCTATGTGACTGCAGACTTTTGACCAATGACAGTGCGCAGTTTGCCCGCTGTCACAATTCTCTGGTATTGCTGATGCAGGCGGGCAGACTTGTGACTTCACGTTCTGCTGCCATTCTGTATTGCTGGCAGCAGAGCCCCAGGAAAGCTCTCTGTCCGGAGATGTGCAGTGCTGATGGGGGTGCACAAAACATTATAATGAGGGCAATCTGACCATGGGCCTCCCACAGCCTTGGGCCCCGGGAGGTGGGGCATATTACCCTCATTATAATCTGCTTGTGATCACAATAAAGATTAAAGAGCTGATCATGGTTGAATTCAACGTCAGAAAAAATATCTGTATAACTATATATACCATGTTATATTTTACAGTCAAAAGGAAGAAAAAACTGGAGATGACAATAAAGACCTAACGTATGTAGAGAGACTTAAAGAGATAATTGCATGAATATTATGTATTGTAAATTACAGAAATGTAATTATAAAAGCAATGATGTATACAGTCATGGCCAAAAATGTTGGCACCCTTCAAATTGTTCCAGAAAAATATTTCATTTACATATGTATTGTTGTACACAAGTTTTTTTTCCTTTGTCTGAATTGGAGAAACACAAAAACAATAGAGAGAAAAAAGCAAATTGGACATAATTTCACACAACTCCCCTCCCCAAAATGGGCAGAACAAAATTGTTGGCACCTTTTCAAAATTGTGGGTAAACAACCTTTTTTCAAGCATGTGATGCTCCATCAAACTCACCTGTGACAAGTAACAGGTGTGGGCACCTGATTAAACGGGGGAGAAATTGACTCAATCTCTGCATTATGTGTCTGTGTGTG
>JARQOC010000006.1:115027998-115068947 GCA_033576535.1 Allobates femoralis
AAATTATGTTTATAGACCCAGGGAATAGGATGCAGGGAAAACAATATCTTTGCGGCCTACCAATAAGAAAAGATAGCATTAAATACTTGGGAATACGCCTAGCCAGAACTCCTGAAATTACATACAAACTGAATTTTTTGCCAATCATACAGCAGATAGAACAGGAATTGACTAGATGGGTGGGACTGCCTCTCTCTCTGTTGAGACGTGGCCATCTACTAAAAATGGTCAGCTTTGCTAGATTGCTTTACCCCCTTCAAACTATCCCCATGCTGTTGAGACATAGTGACATAACTAGAATTAATAAAGCTTTCTCTAAATTTTTATGGAGAGGAAAGAGGCCCCGTCTAGCCTATGCAACCTTGATCCAGTCCAAACAGGAGGGAGGACTACAGCTCCCAGATGTTCGGGGTTACAATCTAGTGTGTATCTTACGCAATGTTCTTGATTGGATCAGAGGCACTGATAGATTCTCAGATACCACATTGGAGGGGAATGGGCCAGACCTTGGGATTTAGTAGCCTTATTACACTCGCCAATGTCCTTCCTGCCCCCTACTTTAAAAAATACGGTGATATATAAGGACACTATAGCAACGTGGAAGGAGGTCAGGAAAAAACTTAAGTTAGCATGGAAAATTTCGAAATTGCTTAACCCCTGGAATTGCCCGTCTTTTCCCCTCGGACGAGAGAACTCATTGTTTAAAATGTGGAGAGACAAGGGTATCAAGACGTTGGGAGACCTCATGAATCTAGAGGAGAAGAGATGGATGTCAGAGACAGAGGTCTTGCATACGTATAACTTATCCCAATTTCACGCGTTGCAATATCGTCAGTTGAGACATCATCTCTTATCACATCTAAGAGATATATCAGGGGAAATAGAGAACTCCTTGTGGTCTGAACTGATATCTATGAACAAAGATGAGGTATCTATTACTTCACTTTACGCCAAATTAAAACAGGTTCTTAGACCGCAGAGAAAGAGAGGCCAATTTAACAAATGGCGAAAGCATTTCACAGATCAGGAGCTCTCACAGAAAATCCTTGAGGGGTGGGGCACGATCAGACAACATATTATTAATGAGAGATGGAAAGATTCTCAATTCAGGATCATGCATGGCACCATTCAGGGCTTTAACATTCCTCCCTCTAAAACCAATCAGGAAAGAAGGGTCCACTGCCCAAAATGCAAAACACCCATGTCTGATTTGGAACACGGTCTGTGGTCCTGTACCGAGACTCAGAAATACTGGAGAACAATTGATGCATGGACTAAAAAGTTTTGTGGAGATATGGGAGAGCTAGATCCAATGAGGTGGATCTTCCATTATCACCCAACTTCCCAAATGGTAAAGCAACCTCATGTATTATGGCACTATATTGCGCTGATAGCAAAGAGGCTCTTACTCCAAGGCTGGCTCAATGACAGGCCTCCAGACCTTGCCCAAGTGAAAATGACGTTACACCACACACTATTACTCGAATCAATAGACACGCTTCGCAATCCGAGTAAATTGGCCAAAAAGTTCTTTTTCAAATGGAGGCGTTTTATTGAGCATGAGTTTACAGATGTAGAAATTAAAAATTTATGCTGCCCTTCCGACCATCGGCATGGTATGCCCTGGAAGAGTTAGAGGGTACATTGGGTAGGCTAAGGTGTTAGGTATAGGAGATGTAATAATCTTGGGTACTAAGAGGGTAATACTTGAAATATTTTCTTTCATTGAGTGGATATTGGTTAATATATGTGGATAATTTCATACGGGTTGGAGGGAGGGAGGGATATGGGGACAATACAATGTACAATACGAATGTTTTGTCTTATGTTTTACTGTTCTACGCAGGTTCCGTGTAGAAAGGCTCTATTTATATGATATAACTGTTTCTTTATCCTGTTTTTGTACAAATATTTTTATGACTAAAACCCAATAAAAATGATGATTCAAAAAAAAAAAAAGAAAATAATTGTTTTTGCATCTCTCTATTCTGAGAGCTGTAGCTTTTTTACTTTTCCATTGACAGAGCTGTACAGTGGCTTGCTTTTTAAGGTACAAGATGACTGTTTCAGTAATACATTTTTTTGCTACATATGACTTTTTTTACTTTTCTTTTAATCCCATTTTATTCCACTTTTCTTCAGCAATAGGATGATAAAGCAGTGTTTTGTAATTTTTGTTGTTTTTTATGGTGTTCACCGGTTAACTTGTGTGACAGTTTTATAGATTGGTTTGTTCCAGAAGTGGCTATCATGTAAGCAGTGTTTCAGACAGCGACCGTATAGGCACAGCTCCTGTGCCTCACATGATCGCTATGACATACTCTTACATCATAGGTTAGGAAGCCCTATCCAGACCATGACATAGGGGTATGGCAAAAATCTCAAGAGGTTAAAATTAAATGTTTGTTTAGGGAACTGAGTGGGGAATGCAAACTCCACAAATTAGGCAGGAAACATTTCACAGATATAACTGTGCTGTTGATCTGGCAGTTCCAAACCCTTGGGTTTATTATAGGACAGCTTAACTTCAACATATTCATGTCCTGTGATGACCCTGGAGGTCGGGGAGCGCAGCGTCTCTTATACCAACACTTCTTAAGACAACCTAGTTATATGGGACACTGGATTTGAATGAGACTAGAGCCTTTTCAGGTAAAATTCCAACTGTAATATTAATTAATTGGCTTTAGTGGGAGGTGAGGGAATAGCAATTCCTACACGGGATCAAACAGTACACCTCATTATGGAAAACTCTGGTTTCTTAATTTACACCAACTAGAAGGGTTATGGGGTTAGAGTTTAAAGGAAATTCATAGACTTCCCAACATTTTAATGGGTGATTAAGGAGTTTTCCCAATTTCAAAGTGAATTTGAAGTATCTCAATGTAAATTAAAAAAAATACCTTCAGCTATGTAATGAAAAGACAGAAGGGCTTGACCTAAAAAATATGACCTAATAATATGATCATACAGAGGTTGACAAACTTGTGATTTTGGCTGACTGATTTCAATATTTTATAGTACTTTGCTGTATGTGGTTTAAAATAACCACTGCAGTGTTTTCTATTTATTTCACCATTGGGTGGGCTCTCAATCTAATTCATCCGACTCCTGTCTTATACCCACCCTCCGGTATAACTGCAAGTCCTGTTGAGCTCTGGAGATTTGTGATCTGTTGGCAGGTCCACCGTTTCATTGAGCGCGCCTGAAGTTACAAATCAAACAAGTCTACGTGAGCCTTGTACTTGCTCTCATAGACTTGTATTGAGCGCTTGTGATGTAACGTCTAACTTCCAGCCAGTCAAAAGTTACAGTTATAGTGCCACAGAACCAGAGCAATGCCGAAAAAGCATGAAAATTCAGGAAGGCTTATACATAAAGCACCACTCGAACACTGAAAACGAGCCAAAATGCTGGTGCTTTAACGAAACACCTGATAAACTCTAAAGACAAATGGGAGAGTGAAATAGGAGAGAGTTCCACACTATATATAGCGAATCTATCAGCACATCTCATATCCCATTTGTATGATACATAGAATTGAATAGAATGCCTTCATTTCTATTTGACATAGGATTGGGGCCAAGCCCACTATGCTCTATATGTAAAGTGAATCCAACAGATCTACTGCACATAATGTGGTCCTGCCCTAACTCACAATCTATCTGAAAAAGGAGTACAAGAAATTATAAAAAGACTATTAGTCTTGTTAATATAACCTGTTCCCCCATACATATGTATATTGGAGTATATTGATTATTTCACTACTGAGGACCATGGCAAGAGAGCATTGTCTCATATGTTGTTTATAGCCAGGAAGTTGATAAGGCAATATTGGATATCCGACCAGGTGTTTACAATCCTAGAAGTCATAAATAAAATCATCTGGTTATTGAGCCAGGAAAGGAATATACACACGTGGTCAAAATTGTTGGTACTCCTCGTTTAATGAAAGAAAAATCCACAATGGTAACAGAAATAACTTGAATCTGACAAAAGTAAAAATAAATAAAAAGTCTATGAAAATGAACAAATGAAAGTCAGACATTGCTTTCCAACCCTGCTTCCACAGAATTTAAAAAAAGAAATTAATGTCATGAAATCGGCCTGGACAGAAATGATGGTCCCTAAACTTAATATTTTGTTGCACAACCTTTTGAGGCAATCACTGCAATTAAACGATTCCTGTAGCTGTCAAGGAGACTTCTGCACCTCTCCACGGGTATTTTGGCGACTCCTCAAGAGCAAACTGCTCCAGTTGTCTCGTGTTTGAAGGTTGCCTTTTCCAGACGGCATGTTTCAGCTCTTTCCAAAGATGCTCAATAGGATTTAGGTCAGGACTCATAGAAGGCCACTTCAAAATAGTCCAATGCTTTCCTCTTACTCATTCTTGGGTGTTTTTAGCTGTGTGTTTTGGGTCATTATCCTGTTGCAAAACCCTGCTACTGAGACCAAGCTTTCTGACATTGGACAGCACATTTTTCTTCAGAATTCCTTGATAGTCTTGAAATTTCATTGTACCCTGCACAGATTCAAGACACCCTGTGCCAGATGCCGCAAAGCAGCCCCAGAACATAACAAAGCCTCCTCCATGTTTCACAGTAGTGACAGTGTTCTTTTCTTGATATACTTCATTTTACCATCTGTGAACATAGAGCTGATGTGCCTTGCCAAAAATTCAATGTCTGTCTCATGTGTCCATATGACATTCTCCCAGAAGCTCTGTGACTTGTCAACATGTAGTTTGGCAAATTCCAGTCTGGCTTTTTCATGATTTTTTTTTTATAAATAATGGTGTCCAACTTGGTCGTCTCCCATAAAGTCTACTTTGGCTCAAACAACAATGGATGGTGCGATCTGACACTGATGTTCCTTGAGCTTGAAGTTCACCTTTAATCTCTTTAAAAGTTTTCCTGGACTCTTTTATTACCATTCGTTTTATCCATTTCTTTGATTTTTCATCAATTTTCAAACGGCAGCCACGTCAAGGGAGGTTGGCTACAGTCCCAAGGATCTTAAATTTCTGAATGATATGTGCAACTGTGGTCACAGGAACATCAAGCTGCTTGGAGATGGTCTTATAACCTTTGGCTTTAACATGCATGTCTATCATTTTCTTTCTAATCTCCTGGGACAACTCTTTCCCTTTGCTTCCTCTAGTCCATGCTGAGTGTAAAACACTCCATGTCACCAAACATTGCAGTCAGTATCTGTAGCCCTATATACAGGTCCACTGGCTGATTACAAGATTGTAGATACCTGTGATGCTAATTAGTGGACACACCTACCTTGATTTAACATGTCCCTTTTATCACATTATTTTCAGGGGTACCATCATTTCTGTCCAGGCCTATTTCATGATTTTAATAAAAAAAAATAAATCTGTGGAAGCAGGGATGAAAAGCAATGTCTGACGTTCATATGTTCATTTTCATAAATGTTTTATTTATTATTACTTTTTTCAGGTTTGAGTAATTTGTGAGACCATTGTGGGTTTTTCTTTCATTAAACGAGGGGTACCAACAATTTTGACGTGTGTATACCTAAAAAGGACTATCATCATAATGAAGTTTGGAAAACTCTTGGTTCCATGGATTGACAAATCAGGTCTGGCATTAAGAGAGCTGCAAAACATATAATTTAGGTCTCCTCTAATACAGTGATAGCTCGGTTTTTATTGATAATCTGTCTGAAAACAGCCAAAACTGAAACCAACGAAAACCGAGGTAATTATTTCCATAGGAATCATTTGTAAATCCAACTAGTTGTTTTAGACATTTCAAAATGCAAAAACACAGTTTATATAGAATAAAGATAATTTTTAATACTAAAGACATTAAGAAGTTAATATAAAATGAATATAATAATATATAATAAGACTGATGTTAAGAATAAATAAACATTTAACATGACATTTATTTTTCTAAACACTCGTTTTGGCATATTGTTGATGATAATGAAGAGGAGAGAGAGGGGAGAGAGGGCTGCAGATTATTTTTTGGAAGGCGAATCACATGGATCACACTTTTATATTGCAAAATTAGTGGTAGGTCATGCATACACACCAACGAAAACCGAGAAATTTTTCACGAAAACAAATCTACAATAACCGACGATAACTGATGTCAACAAAAATTGGTGTATTACTGTATTGGAACTGTTAATTCAAGAACACGCTTTGTGTAAAATATTATATAAGGTCCCTTGAAAATAGTCATAAGAAGCCAAGGAACGAGTGGTAATTGTTTACGGTCATATTTCCAATGATCAAGCTGTTCATACTATAAGCACTCAGATTGGGGGTACCAACAACTAACCAAGGCATTCTCTCGTTTTCTGTACCGTGACATATCTTCTTTATGTCAAATACCTTAATGTGTTATGTTCAGGTCTGGGGAAGGAGTTGAGGAATGGGTGGATTATGTTTCTTCCTTAATGCTCTTTATTATTTAAAGGGATCCTGTCACCCCCAAAACACCTCATAAGCTATTAAAAAGATGTCCCTAGAGCATATTCACACTTATACTACACTCCTTTTAGCTCCTAAATGCATCTATTGAAAATGAAGATAAACGTTATTAAACTACCTCATTAGCGATGTTAATGAGTGACTATTGTATGCATAATCACCCAGGCAGGCTCTCCCTCTTCCTAATATCACGCCTCAATAGGCAAGATCTCCAACTCACATTCAAATGCGCGCCTCCCCGCTCTCCTATGACGGCCGGGGCTGCAGTGTGCGGCTGTATGACGCGAATCGCGTCATTTCCGGCTTTGGGTGACGTATGTACACCCGCGCCGCTCTGTTAGCTTTAAGCCCCGCACTGCGCATGCATGCTGGAGGCATAACAGAGCGGCGCGGTGTACCACGTCACCCGAAGCCGGAAATGACGTGATTCGTGTCATACAGCCGCACACTGCAGCCCCGGCCGTCATAGGAGAGCAGGGAGGCGCGCATTTGAATCAGAGTTGAAGATCACGCCTATTGAGGCGTGATATTAGGTAGAGGGAGAGCCTGCCTGGGTGACTATGCATACAATAGTCACTCATTAACATCGCTAATGATGTAGTTTAACCCCTTAAGGATCGAGTCACTCTGCAGCTTAATGACCAGACCATTTTTTGTAATTCTGACCACTCTCCCTTTATGAGGTAATATCTCTGGAACGCTTCAACGGATCCTAGCGATTATGAGATTGTTTTTTCGTGACATATTGGGGTTTATGTTAGTATTAAATTTAGGTCGATAATTTTTGCGTTTATTTGTGAAAAAATCAAAAATTTGGCAAAAATGTTGAAAATTTAGCAATTTTCAAATTTTTAATTTTTATTCTGCTAAACCAGAGAGATATGTGCCACAAAATAGTTAATAAATAACATTTCCCACATGTCTACTTTACATCAGCACAATTTTGAAAGAAAAAAAAAAATTTGGTAGGACGTTATAAGGGTTCAAAGTTCATCAGCAATTTCTCATTTTTCCAGCAAAATTTACAAAACCAATTTTTTATTGACCACATCACATTTGAAGTCCCTTTGAGGGGTGTACATGACAGAAAACACCCAAAAGTGACACCATTCCAAAAACTGCACCCCTCAAGCTACTCAAAACTACATTCAAGAAGATTATTAACCCTTCAGGTGCTTCACAGGAACTAAAATAAAGTTGAAGGAAAAAATGGACATTTTAATTTTTGTAACAAAAATGTTCTTTTAGCCTCAATTCTTTCATTTTCACATGGGCAACAGGATAAAATGCATCCTAAAATTTCTTGGGCAATTTCTCCTGAGTACACTGATACCTCATATGTGGTCATAAACCACTGTTTGGGCGCACGGCAGGGCTCAGAAGGGAAGGAGCGCAATTTGAATTTTAGAGCCAATTTTCCGTTCAAAAAGTGAAATGGCGCTCCTTCACTTCTGAGCCCTGCCGTGCGCCCAAACAGTGGTTTATGACCACATATGAGGTATCGGTGTACTCAGGAGAAATTGCCCAACAAATTTTGGGATGTATTTTATCCCTTTGCCCATGTGAAACTGAAAAAATGTAGGCAAAAAGAATTTTTTTGTGAAAAAAAAGTGTTTTTTTTCATTTTTATGGATGAATTTGTGAAGCATCTGGGGGTTCAAAGTGCTCACTATGCATCTAGATACGTTCCTTAGGGCGTCTAGTTTCCAAAATGGGGTCATTTGTGGGGGAGCTCCAATGTGGAGACACACAGGGCCCCTCTATACGCGACATGGTGTCCGCTAACAATTTGAATGGAAAATGAGCTCAAATTGTTAGCGGACACCATGTCGCGTTTGGAGGGGCCCTGTGTGTCTCCACGTTGGAGCTCCCCCACAAATGACCCCATTTTGGAAACTAGACCACCCAAGGAACGTATCTAGTTACATAGTGAGCACTTTGAACCCTCAGGTGCTTCACAAATTGATCCGTAAAAATGAAAAAAGAAACTTTTTGTGGAAAAAAAAGATGCTTTTTCATTTTTATGGATGAATTTGTGAAGCATCTGGGGGTTCAAAGTGCTCACTATGCAACTAGATACGTTCCTTGGGGGGTCTAGGTTCCAAAATGGGGTCACTTGTGGGGAGCTCCAATGTTCAGGTACACAGGGAGGGACTCTCCATACCCGACATGGTTTCCGCTAACAATTGGAGCTAATTTTCCATTGAAATTGTTAGCGGACACCATGTCGCATATGGAGAACCCGTGTGCGACCAGCACAAGGGCAACTTGAAGAGTTGGGGTACAGCACCAGAAAATGCTGCCTCTAATGAATGCGCTATTTTCTTGGGTGGCTGTGGGTTGCAATTTGCAGCGTGGGGGACCCACAACATTTGGGTCTCTCCACGCTGAGGATTCCAGTTAGCCAGCTACCAAGTTGTACATGGCTGGCTACAAAAAAATACAGCGAAGGCCTTTTTTTTTATTTCTAGAACTAATTCTAGCAAAAAAAAAAAATGACGTGGGGCTCCGCCATATTTTTGGTCCAGCCAGGTACAACTTGACAGCTACAGACTTCCAGAAACCCCCAGCTGCCCTGTTGTACCTGGCTGCAGCCAAAAATACAGCGAAGCTCATTTTTTTTTATTTCTAGAACTAACTCTAGAAAAAAAATTGACATAGGGCTCCGCCATATTTTTGGCCCAGCCAGGTACAACTAGGCAGCTGGAGCCTGGAATCCTCAGCATGGAAAGGCCCAAGTGTTCTGGGCCCCCCATGCTGCGAATTGCAGTCCGCAGCCGCCCCAGAAAATGGCGCATTCATTGAAGCGCCATTTTCTGGCGCTGTACCCATGCTCTTCCAGTTGCCCTGGTGCCGGTGGCAAACTGGGTAATAAAGGGGTTAATGCCAGCTTTATATTGGCAGCTGGCACTAAGCCCGAGATTCATAATATTGGGCCAATGTTAGACCCGCCATTAGGAATCTCTGGTAAGTAGTCAATAAATACACACAGAGAAAAATATTTTTATTTAAAAAAAAAACACAAACAAAATTCGGACTCCATCTTTATTATAAAAAGATCCGACGTAGTCCACAATGAAGGTCCCACGACGCTCGATCGCCTCCAACGTAGTCCACAACGAAGTTCCCACGATGTCATGCAGGAGGATCGGACTGCAAAGTAGCGATCTGACAGGCCGGGTGCAGTGATCCACTGCATCGGGGCTGTGAGATCGCTTTCTGTAGCTCAATCTGCAAACAGACGGATCGGACTGCAGAGCAGCGATCTGGCAGTTCATGTGCAGCGCAGTGGCTGCGAGATCGCTTTCTGCAGCTCGATCCTCATGCAGGAGGATCGGACTGCAGAGTAGTGATCTGGCAGCCCAGGTGCCATGCCGGGGCTGGAAGATTGCTTTCTGCAGCTCGATCCCCATGCAAGGGGAATCCCCTGCATGGAGAGCAAGCTGCAGAAAGCGATCTGACAGCTTGGGCGCAGTGGTCTGAAAGCCCGGATCACTGTGCAGTGGATCACTGCACAGTTTGGACCACTGCGCCCAAACTGTCAGATTGCTTTCTGCAGCTCAATCCCCATGCATGGGGATTCCCCTGCATGGAGAGCAAGCTGCAGAATGTGATCTGACAACTTGGGCGCCGTGATCCACTGGATCACTGCGCCCGAGCTGTCAGATCGCTTTCTGCAGCTCAATCCCCATGCAGGGGAATCAAGATGTAGAAAGCGATCTGACAACTTGGGCACAGTGATCTACTGGATCACTGCACCTGAGCTGTCAGATCTCTTTCTGCAGTTCGATCGCCATGCAGGGGGATGTGGGATCAGGGATCCCCATGCAGGGGATGGGGATCAGGGATCCCCCTGCTGGGTGATGGGGGATCAGGGATCCCCCTACTGGGTGATGGGGGATCAGGGATCCCCCTTCTGGGGGATGGGGGCTCAGGGATCCCCCTGCAGGGGGATGGTGGATCAGGGATCCCCCTGCTGTGAAATGGGGGATCAGGGGTCCCCCTGCAGGGGATGGGGGATCAGGGGGCGGTGACAGCAGGAGGAGACGAGCGGGAGGCGGTTGCTGCAGCGGTAGCAGCATCGGCGCTCAGGAGGAGGTGAGCGGGAGGCGGCGGCTGCAGCAGCATCGGCGCTCAAGAGGAGGTGAGCGGGAGGAAGCGGGGGAACAAGAGGGATGAGCGGGAGGAATGCACACACAGCAGGTGACAAGGGGGATGAGGGGGGGATGCGCACACAGTGGGAGACAAGGGGGGCGAGCGGGGGGGATTCGCACACAGCGGGGGACAAGGGGGGCGAGCGGGAGGGATGCGCACACAGCGGGGGACAAGGGGGGCGAGCGGGGGGATGCGCACACAGCGGGGGACAAGGGGGGCGAGCGGGAGGGATGCGCACACAGCGGGGGACAAGGGGGGCGAGCGGGGGGATGCGCACACAGCGGGGGACAAGGGAGGCAAGCGGTAGGGATGCGCACATAGCGGGGGACAAGGGGGGCGAGCAGGGGGGATGCGCACACAGCGGGGGAAAGGGGGACGAGCGGGGAGGATGCGAACAGAGCGGGGGACAAGGGGGACGAGCAGGGGGCATGCGCACACAGTGGGGGACAGGGGGAATGAGCGGGGGGGCGAACACAGTGGGGGACAAGAGGGATGGGCGGGGGAGGGGGCAGACACAGCAGGGGACAAGGGGTATGAGCGGGGGGGGGGGGGTCGGGGATGCAGACACAGAGGGGGAGGGGGGAAGAGACCGGGAGGCAGGAGAGCGGGCACAGGCAGGGGATGCATGCAGGAGCCGGGCACAGCTGACAGCCCGGCTCCTGCAGAGATCATGCAGGGAGAGGTGAGTGTCCCTGCACTCCCTCTCCCTAAGGAGGCGACACAGAGCCAGGTGCAGCGACCACATAGTGATTGCTGCACCTGGCTGTCAGATCGCTCCCCCTGCAGTGGATGGAGGAGCAGAGCGGGGAGCAGAGAGACAGCGGGCGCCGGAGGACAGCGGGCACCGGAAGACAGCGGGCACCGGAGGTGAGTAGGCACCAGCAGAGGAGACTGGAGGGGCGCATAGGGAGGAGGCAGGAGAGCGAGGAGAGGAGGGAGGAGAGCTGGAACAGGAGGGAGGAGAGCATGGGGAGGAGACCGGGGACCGGACAGCGGGGACTGGAGAGCGGGGACTAGGGAGCATGGACCAGGGCCCAGGCAGAGCAGTGAGGGGCAGAGGACACAGGCAGGGGATGTGTGCAGGAGTCGGGCACAGCTGACAGCCTGGCTCCTGCAGCGATCGCACAGGGAAACACTGATATTCAGCATTTCCCTGTGCGATCTTGATGTGATCGGTCGGTCAGATTTACTGACCGATCACATCGCTCTGAGTGTGGGGACCCCTAAAAAGGGTCCCCACACCTCTGCCCCTGACCCTCAGCTGTCACTGACAGCTGTTAGATTTGAGCTGTCACTGTTTGTTTACAAGCAGTGACAGTTCAAAGCCATGACGAGTATACTCGTCATGATGCGGGAACTGACAGCTTTTCATGACGAGTATACTCGTCATTAGTCGTTAATAACGTTTATCTTCATTTTCAATAGATGCATTTAGGAGCTAAAAGGAGTGTAGGATAAGTGTAAATATGCTCTAGGGAAATCTTTTAATAGCTTATGAGGTGTTTTGGGGGTGACAGGATCCCTTTAAATAAAAAAACACAAGAAATATTTTTTTTATATTGCTATAAGTACTGTTGTATTGATATAAGCACTTATAAGTGTGAAGCTCAAATGTTTAAAGCTGTGGTAGATTCACTCATGTAGTGACCTCCGAGGAACACTTAGGAATGCTTTTTGATTAACTTTTCAACTGGTTTATTACAACTCATAAACCAACTTTTAAAAAAACAAACAAAACAAGGAAAGCCTTTTTGTCACGAAAGAAAACAAAAGAACGTAATCTCAGTCTATATACGGTAACTGTGGATTCCACCAGCTGAGGTTTGGGCTTCCACTCTGTTCAATCAGAGTATAAGAGGGGGGAGGTCTGCTCCCTCCAAAACACAGAATCCAGAGTGATTCCAGAGGCTTTGCTTTCACCTCCTGGACAACACCCTGAAGTGGAGATGTGGTGAACAGCCGTCCCACCCATCTCTTTAGGTGTTCACAAAAACCCAGCCCTATTAAAAGCTATTTAACTCTCTCAGCACCTAATATGCCAGAGCATTACATCTAGGTTCACATCACCGACTTTAATAATGTCCCCCTTTCAACTCCAACAGTGATTACCTTACAAAGGGAATCTCTCAGCAGGTTTTAAAGCATAGAAATGAAATCCGGGCACTGACCTGTTAACAGCGTTACTTGTAGATTCCTGTCACAGTGGCGTGCTGTGGAATCTCCTGTTGCTCAACCAGAGTTCAAGACAATATATCCAAAGAAAAAAAGATGGTGGCACTCAGCATTCCAGTTTGCAGTTGATTAGTTTAATAAAAAAATTACAGCAGCAGGTGCATGATACAGGGAGGGAGGTGCTAGGACCGATGGTGACCGCTTCACGGGATGTCCCGCTTCTACGGGTCCGGTGTTCCTTTTTTTCTTTGGATATTTTGTCTCAGCAGGTTTTTATTACCTAATCTGAGAGCTGCATAATGTAGGGACAGAATCCTGCACCCAACAATCATTAAGATTTCTGGGTGCAGCGATTCTGACAGAATTTTTAGATTTAGCAATACAACAGAGCTGAGTGAGCTGCCTTCGCCCACACCAGGCTCCCTGTATACAATGTCTGGAGACAGTCAGCTGCTAATCACAGCAGGGGGTGTGCCAAACTAGCTAACCTCTAGTTTACCTAGTTTGGCAATAATAATATCTTGAACCTAAAGCAAACTTTGTAGGTAAAAAACCACACCGTGTGATAAGAGATGCATCACTGAAATCTGTGTTTTAACCCCTACAGCATGCTGTCTCCAGATGCAAAAACCTGCTGACAGATTCTCTTTAAATCAACTGGTGCTGGACTAGACCCAGACAAAGCCACAGGAGGTCAAAACATTGGTCAGACAGTAAGCTACATGTGTAGCATTTCTTATCCCAACTTTGTAAGTATGAAGAACCATATTACGCCTGCAGAGTAGGAATAGTAATTCACAACAAACAATTATTTAGTGACTGATGAGGACATTGACTTGTCCATTTTTTCCTCTGTATACTATGAACTGTGACAAAGCTAAAGTTTGGAACAGTCTTAACTCTATCATGTGGAATTTCACAGGATCAGAACCAGAGCAGAAATAATAATCAACTGACAAGATTCCCTTCATCACAATATATATGTATAGATTTTAATGGCTTTTATAGTTCCCTACCCTTAAATATTATATATATGCCTATGTCCCACAATTATTGTCAATTATTGATAATCCAGTAGTGATATTTAATCAAATAGTTGTCTCATCTTATTAAAAGGGCAATATGGTAAAGTGCTTGTATAACCAAACAATTTTGCAATTCGCATTTTATTAAGCCCTTTCTGACCGGGCAAGAAGACTGTGAGGAGACTTAATAGCTGTCTACAAATATCTCAAGGGCTGTCACACTGTAGAGGGATCAGTTTTATTCTCATTTGCACAAGGAAAGACTAGAAGCAATGGGATGAAACTGAATGGATGGAGACACAGATTAGATATTAGAAAAATCTTGTTGACAGTGAGGAAGATCGATGAGTGGAACAGGCTGCCACGAGAGGTGGTGAAATCTCCTTCAATGGAAATCTTCACACTGAGGCTGGACAGACATCTGTGTGGGATGATTTAGTGAATCCTGCTTTGAACAGGAGGTTGGACCAGATGACCGAGGAGGTCCATTCCAACTCTACTAATCTATGATTTCACTCTTTTTTTATTTTCATTATTTTCTTTCTTTCAACCAAAAACCATGACTTTTTTATTTTTCAATCCATATAGCCATATGAAGGTTTTTTTTTGCAGGACAAGTTGTACTTTTGAAAGACCCCATTCATTTTATCATGTGATGCACTGGAAAGCAGGAAAAAAACTCCAAGTGTGTTAAAATTGCAAGAAGACTGCAATTCCACAACAGTTTTTTCTAATTTTCCAAGATTCTTCAGTTTAGTACAATTATGTAAATACTAAAAGTATCATTTTTCTATTTTTGTGGTAACAAAAATTCAGAAGCATATATATATATATATATATATATATAATTTTGCTCATGTCGCCCTTTTGTGATAGCTCTAACATTTTCAATTTTCAGGATAGAAGGCTGAATGACAACTTGGTATTTTAAACCCGAGCTGACGTTTTCTACTGATAACATTTTGGGATAGACATAATATTTTGAGTGCCTATTATTGCATGCTATTGCAATGTTGCAGCGCCTAAGCGTACCTTTACACGCCGCAATTTTTGGTGGCGATATGAGGCAATGTAACGTGCGCGTGCACGTTTTTCATGGTTGCCTCAGATCATCGATGGCGTTTTTACACGCCGCAGTTTCGCCCTCAACCTAAGGCGATGTGTCACCCCAGAAATCACCTCACCAACAGCGGAACCAATCCGGTCGACTTTCCTCGTCGCTTCACACGCCGCAATCCCCAAAGGAATGTGGGCGTACATGTTCAGCGCGGCGAGAACATAGGCGTGCCAAACTGGTCTACACCGCGCCCCAAACACGCTCATTGGACAATGCAATAGCGTTATGATTGGGCAGCCTGCGCTGGAAGGCTGGCTAATACATGACGCCATTGAAGAGGTGTGTGGTGCTGAACGGACAGCTCTTCAAATATGGCGCCCTGTGAACTGACAGCCAATGGGAACACAGTAGCCACCACCAATCATTGCAGACGGGGCGCGGACTACAGTACACTGTGGCACGCCTACGGGTAATCATAGACGACGCTGATTCCATCACTATCGCCCGTTCACACACCAAAAACAGGGAATCTCGCCTTCATGTTTGCCTCTGATTTTGGAGCAGTGCTGTGAAGTTGGAAAGAGGCGACAGGTTTTATATTGCCACCAAATTCCCAAATTACCCACCACAACTGGGAGGCAATTTGATGGCGATGGTGCCAGGGCGACATATCGCCGGCAAGATTCCTCGCCGCGGTTGTGGCATGTAAAGGTACCCTAAGACCCTGTCATTCTGGCATTTTGATGTTTTCCTAGTTATGCCATTTACCATTCGGTCTAATTTATTTTATATTTTGAAAGATCAGACTGTTGCAAGTGCAGTGATACCGAATATGTGTATTTTTTAATTTTTTTAATTGCTTTATTTCTAATGGGGCAAAAGGGAAGTGATTTGAATTTGTTTTTTTTTTTTAACCCACGATGATGGCTAAATAATTCAGTCATTGTCTACCAGGAAAGATGTGAGCTCGGCACAAGAGCCTGGAACAAAGTCAGGGGCATGACATATGACATAAATGTTCGGCATACATTGTGCAGGGGTTAAAGATACTTCATTCTGAAGGATGAAGGGATTTTTAATTCTATTGTGTACAGCTTGATGCATAAATTACCATTTGCCCATGCTGTATCAGAGTAACAAGTTCGTACTGATTGTCAGCTTTATGATTTAGATAAAGCCAAATCACTGGACCTGGCAAGCTTCAGTGTCCCTGCACTCTGTCTATGCTGAAAAGACAAAGTTGCTTTTGTTGCCAGCGTAGGAGAGAACTAGTGAGTTGCAGTGGGTTTCTATGCTGCTTGTCCAAATTGTCAATCTTCAGGAAGTAGGGGGAAGAACAGCAGTGTGCTCCTGAAGATGGAAGACAAGACAACCCATTTAATGCTAGATTAAAGGCAGTCTTTGCAGTGCAAAATTACTTTTTAAAACAGAAGCTCCATGCCCTTTTGTAATGGACAAACAGTTCAGTGCACCTTCCCACATATTTCTTTTCCATCTATCTTAAAGGGAACCTGTCAGGTCATTTATGGCCCCAAACCTATCACTACCTGTCCCTACAGCTTCCTACTACATCCCTCATCATTCCTGTCTGGCCTAAATGTGAAGTATAATGGCTGTAAAAAAGCTTTTTATAACTTATATTTTACCTTATTGTGTAGACCTATGGGAAACTTGTGAGCGTTCACTCCGGGTCCATGTTTCTCCTCTCTCTATGGTATCATGCCCCGGTGGTCGTGATAATGTAATTCAGAAGCGCGTTCTCGGCTTTGAAACCTGTGGGCGGTTCTTCCCTGGTTTAACGTTGCTGCACGTCAATTCCGGTCATGTGCAGTGTGGTGGACTATTGGTTATACTGGCCGGCTAAAGAGCATGCACAATATGCAGTTGACCAGAACATCCGATAATCCCCCACGCTGCGCATGACCAAAAATGATGTGGAGCCTATGGATTTAAAACTCGGGACCGTATTTCTGAATTAACTATCATGCCCTTCATGGAGCGAGGAGAGACATGGACCCGAAGTGAACACCCACACATCACCCACAGGTCTACACAATGTACAATGGGGGAAAATGTACATCATAAAAAACTTTTTTTCAACCATTATACTTCACATTTAGGTCAGACAGGGATGAATAGGGATGTAGTAGGAAGCTGCAGGGACAGGTAGTGATAGGTTTGAGATCAAAAATGACCTCTCAGGTTTCCTTTAATCCTCCTCTAACTCTTGTAGAGCCACAAAAGGAGGGAGGAGATAGATGCAAAACAACTAGATGGGACGGTACACTGAGCTGCTATTCTTAGTTCCAAAAATCATTTTCTCCTGACAGACTGAATATAGAGGAATGACACTACATTTTATATATTCAGCAATAATATCCAATTATGTACTGCAGTAGTGGGGTTCAATGGGAATTCAAAATATAAGATATATATATATAGTTAGGGCCAGAAATATTTGGACAGTGACACAAGTTTTGTTATTTTAGCTGTTTACAAAAACATTAGTGATGAGCGAGTACTAAAATGTCCGGGTGCTCGAAGCTCGGGCCGAGCATCCCGAGATACTCGTGTACTCGGCCCGAGTACCGAGCCCAATGTTATCCTATGGGAGACCCGAGTATTTTTATGAAATGACTGCCGGCAGCATGGAAAAACCCTAAAAATGTCACAAAAGTCTCAGAAGAGTGCTGAAATGACATGGCAACACCATGGGGAAGACCCCTGGAAGCATTTCTCACTCAAAAGTCACAGCTGTGAACAATGTTGTCCGAGTTTCACGCCAATTTTACGGAGTCTCCAGAAAACCTTCCAAAATGACACCAAAATGAATATTTAGGGTGGAAATGTTAAGGGCACATACCCAATAGTGAGATACAGCTGGTGTATGTTACTTTTTGTGATTACATGAAAGATTTTACGTGAAAACATTGTGCGGCACTCCGATGACCCTGAGAAGAGACGAACATGAAGCCCTGTCTTGAAATAATGTGCCCATTTTGAGGAACTGGGTCTATTGTAGTATCTTCCTTTGCCAGGGCAGTCCAAAATTGGGAGGTTCACCAATGCCCCTGGATACAGACATGCAGGATGGCCTGTAAACAAGAACTGGGTGTATTGTAGTATAGCCCTTTGGCCAGGGCAGCCAAAAATTGGAAGGTTCAACAATGACCCATGCATACAGACATGTAGTAGGGCCTGTAACCCTCAAGTGGGTGCATTGTAGTATAGCCCTTTGGCCAGGGCAGCCAAAAAATGGAAGGTTCAACAATGACCCATGCATACAGACATGTAGTAGGGCCTGTAACCCTCAAGTGGGTGTATTGTAGTATAGGCCTTTGGCCAGGGCAGCCAAAAATTGGGAGGTTCAACAATGACCCATGCATACAGACATGTATTAGGGCCTGTAACCCTCAAGTGGGTGTATTGTAGTATAGCCCTTTGGTCAGGGCAGCCAAAAATTGGGAGGTTCAACAATGACCCATGCATTCAGACATGTAGTAGGGCCTGTAACCCTCAAGTGGGTGTATTGTAGCATAGCCCTTTGGTCAGGGCAGCCAAAAATTGGGAGGCTCCTCATTTTCCCTGGATAGAGACGTGCAGTAGGGCCTGTAAACAAGAACTGGGTGTATTGTAGTATAGTCCTTTGGCCAGGGCAGCCAAAAATTGGGAGGCTCCTCATTGTCCCTGGATAGAGACGTGCAGGAAGGCCTGTAAAGAAGAACTGGGTGTATTGTAGTATAGCCCTTTGGCCAGGGCAGCCAAAAATTGGAAGGTTCAACAATGACCCATGCATACAGACATGTAGTAGGGCCTGTAACCCTCAAGTGGGTGTATTGTAGTATAGCCCTTTGGTCAGGGCAGCCAAAAATTGGGAGGTTCAACAATGACCCATGCATTCAGACATGTAGTACGGCCTGTAACCCTCAAGTGGGTGTATTGTAGTATAGGCCTTTGGCCAGGGCAGCCCAAAATTGGGAGGCTCCTCATTGTCCCTGGATAGAGACGTGCAGGAGGGCCTGTAAACAAGAACTGGGTGTATTGTAGTATAGCCCTTTGGCCAGGGCAGCCAAAAATTGGAAGGTTCAACAATGACCCATGCATACAGACATGTAGTAGGGCCTGTAACCCTCAAGTGGGTGTATTGTAGTATAGCCCTTTGGCCAGGGCAGCCAAAAATTGGAAGGTTCAACAATGACCCATGCATACAGACATGTAGTAGGGCCTGTAACCCTCAAGTGGGTGCATTGTAGTATAGCCCTTTGGCCAGGGCAGCCAAAAAATGGAAGGTTCAACAATGACCCATGCATACAGACATGTAGTAGGGCCTGTAACCCTCAAGTGGGTGTATTGTAGTATAGGCCTTTTGCCAGGGCAGCCAAAAATTGGGAGGTTCAACAATGACCCATGCATACAGACATGTATTAGGGCCTGTAACCCTCATGTGGGTGTATTGTAGTATAAGCCCTTTGGCCAGGGCAGCCAAAAAATGGAAGGTTCAACAATGACCCATGCATACAGACATGTAGCAGGGCCTGTAACCCTCAAGTGGGTGTATTGTAGTATAGGCCTTTGGCCAGGGCAGCCAAAAATTGGGAGGTTCAACAATGACCCATGCATACAGACATGTATTAGGGCCTGTAACCCTCAAGTGGGTGTATTGTAGTATAGCCCTTTGGTCAGGGCAGCCAAAAATTGGGAGGTTCAACAATGACCCATGCATTCAGACATGTAGTAGGGCCTGTAACCCTCAAGTGGGTGTATTGTAGTATAGCCCTTTGGTCAGGGCAGCCAAAATTGGGAGGCTCCTCATTGTCCCTGGATAGAGACGTGCAGGAGGGCCTATAAACAAGAACTGGGTGTATTGTAGTATAGACCTTTGGCCAGGGCAGCCAAAAATTGGGAGGCTCCTCATTGTCCCTGGATAGAGACGTGCAGGAGGGCCTGTAAAGAAGAACTGGGTGTATTGTAGTATAGCCCTTTGGCCAGGGCAGCCAAAAATTGGAAGGTTCAACAATGACCCATGCATACAGACATGTAGTAGGGCCTGTAACCCTCAAGTGGGTGTATTGTAGTATAGCCCTTTGGTCAGGGCAGCCAAAAATTGGGAGGTTCAACAATGACCCATGCATTCAGACATGTAGTACGGCCTGTAACCCTCAAGTGGGTGTATTGTAGTATAGGCCTTTGGCCAGGGCAGCCAAAAATTGGGAGGCTCCTCATTGTCCCTGGATAGAGACGTGCAGGAGGGCCTGTAAACAAGAACTGGGTGTATTGTAGTATAGCCCTTTGGTCAGGGCAGCCAAAAATTGGGAGGTTCAACAAAGACCCATGCATTCAGACATGTAGTAGGGCCTGTAACCCTCAAGTGGGTGTATTGTAGTATAGGCCTTTGGCCAGGGCAGCCAAAAATTGGGAGGCTCCTAATTGTCCCTGGATAGAGACGTGCAGGAGGGCCTGTAAACAAGAACTGGGTGTATTGTAGTATAGCCCTTTGGCCAGGGCAGCCAAAAATTGGAAGGTTCAACAATGACCCATGCATACAGACATGTAGTAGGGCCTGTAACCCTCAAGTGGGTGTATTGTAGTATAGCCCTTTGGCCATGGCAGCCAAAAATTGGGAGGTTCAACAATGACCCATGCATTCAGACATGTAGTAGGGCCTGTAACCCTCAAGTGGGTGTATTGTAGTATAGCCCTTTGGCCAGGGCAGCCAAAAATTGGGAGGTTCAACAATGACCCATGCATTCAGACATGTAGTAGGGCCTGTAACCCTCAAGTGGGTGTATTGTAGTATAGCCCTTTGGCCAGGGCAGCCAAAAATTGGAAGGTTCAACAATGACCCATGCATACAGACATGCAGTAGGGCCTGTAAACCTCAAGTGGGTGTATTGTAGTATAGCCCTTTGGCAGGGCAGCCAAAAATTGGGAGGCTCCACATTGTCCCTGGATAGAGACGTGCAGGAGGGCCTCAAAACATTTTTCCCATTGAAAAGGAGCGGGTATCCTGTCGTTGTAATGCCCATTCAAAAAGAATGGGCGTAGAAATTTACCACTGGGGGTATACCTGAAACAACAGCCTAAGTATTGTAACGGTCATCATGGTGGCACATGAGGAGAAGGAGGAGCAGTCCAGCGATTAGCCAAGGAAGAGGAAGACGACGTGGTGGATGATCCAGTAGCTGACCCAACCTGGCAGGAGGATATGCAGAGCGAGGACAGCAGTGCACAGGGGGAGGGAGGCGTAGCATCCCAACAGGCTGTACGAAGCAGGGTCGGGTCCGCAGGCAGAAGGCAGGGAACCGTTCCCCCAAACAACAACACGACACAAGGTGCCTGTGCAAATGTTAGGTCTTCCCGAGTCTGGCAGTATTTTAAGTTGGCTCCAGATGACTCTAAAAAGGCCATTTGCAACACCTGCCATGCCAGCATCAACAGGGGTACGAAAACTAGCAGCCTGACCACCACCAGCATGATCAGGCACATGTCAGCCAAGCACCCGACTGTCATATATGATACAGTCTATATAGAGTCTAATGCATGGGTATAATGAGACACATGAGACATACGCTTCTTAAGCAGCTCTTGTATTGCTTCATACAAGTTAGTGCATCAACAGGATAACGTAAATGTAAGTTGCAGAGTGCAAGGCAAACAACCAAGGACATCAGAGCATTAAAGCATAGTACAAGTCTCAAGGAAAGCATTCAGAGTCTATTACTTCCCTGTCAGATGTTGCTGGCAAACAGGAGGATTCTGTGTCCATAAATGATTCCAGGCAGAGTGAATCCAGGCTTCAGAGAGCAAGTCACAGACAGATTGCAGACCTGATTCAGGAGCACAGGTAAATCATCTGAAACTGATTAAAAGGGCAATTGGCAAGAAACAGGGCAGGGATATCAAAGCTGTGGACTCCATATTGTTTGAGGGGGAAAGTCAATGCACAGGACAGGAAACAAGATGGCTGACAAAATACACTAAATGCAAACATAACAACAGATATAGAAAAAAAGACTGAAAACCTTACACTGACTTTGTGGGAAGTACAACAGAGTCGAGGAGCGGTGCTTGCTGATGTCACTGCTACGTCTTCGCGTGTTGTGCGTGCAAGCCAATCCCCTGTACATGCTGGCCGCGAACAAGCCTCCGGCCCTGAACCTGAAGTTGCCCACGCACAAATAACACCACCATCAAGCACGTCCTTGTCCCAGCGCAGCGTTCAATTATCCATTCAGCAAACCTTTGAACGCAGGCGCAAATTATCTGCCAACGCCCCACATGCCACAGTCCTGAATTCTCACATTTCGCGACTCAGCGCTAGAAATGTTGCCTTTACGGCTGGTGGAGACGGAAGCATTCCGCGACCTGATGGCGGCTGCTGTCCCACGTTACTCGGTCCCCAGCCGCCACTATTTCTCCAGATGTGCCGTCCCCGCATTGCATAACCACGTGTCCAACAGCATCACACGTGCCCTGAACAACGCTGTTTCAGCCAAAGTCCACCTAACCACAGACACGTGGACAAGTGCTTGTGGGCAAGGCCGCTACATCTCCTTGACAAAACACTGGGTTAATATTGTGGATGCTGGGACCCAGTCTGAGCGAGGGACGGAACACAGTCCTTCCCACACCAAGGATAGCAGGCCCTACCTCTGTCAGGGTTTCACCGACACTCTACAGCTCCGGAATGTCATGCTCTTCAGCCTCCTCCTCCTGCGCATCCTCATCCACTGTACCCTCCACACCAGTCCCAAGCTGGAAGCACTGCAGCACTGCCTCTGCGAAGGGGAAACAGGCTGTGCTGAAGCTAGTCTGCATAGGTGACAAACCCCACAATGCAGAAGAGGTGTGGACAGCTCTGAAACAGCAGGCAGATCACTGGCTCACACCTCTGAACCTAAAGCCAGGAAAGGTCGTGTGTGACAATGGCCGGAACCTGGTGGCAGCTTTGAGGCGAGGCCAGCTGACGCATGTTCCATGCGTGGGCCATGTGCTCAACCTGGTGGTTCAGAGGTTTCTAAAGTCATACCCAGAGCTGTCTGAACTGCTGGTAAATGTTCGCCGTCTGTCTGCACATTTTCGCAAGTCACCTGCTGCTTCAGCCGGCCTTGCCTGCTTTCAGCGCCGTTTGCGTCTTCCGGCCCACAGACTGGTGTGTGATGTCCCCACGCGTTGGAATTCAACTCTGCACATGTTGGTCAGGATATGTGAGCAGAAGAGGGCAGTTGTTGACTACCTGCATCACCTAAGCTGTCGGGAAATGGGTCAAACTCCACACATAACACCTGAGGAGTGGAGATGGATGTCCGACCTATGTACCGTCCTCCAAAACTTTGAGGACTCCACCAAGATGGTGAGCGGCGATGACGCCATTATTAGCGTCACCATACCACTACTCTGCCTTCTAAAACGGTCTCTACTGAAAAACAAAGAGGATGCATTGCAGGCCGAGCGCGATGACTTGGAGCAAGAAACAGTAGTGGGTGTGGGTGAAAACACACAGCCCAGCCTCATCTCATCACAACGTGCAGTGGAGGACTATGACGAGGAGGAGGAGGATGAAGACATGGAGCAACTCTCTGGCCAAATTGAGGATATGACATGCACACCAGTCATACCCTCGATTCAGCGTGGCTGGCCAGAGGACAGGGGAGATGAGGAGGAGGAGGAGGAGGACAGCATGTTCAGTCATCGTGTTGGTCTGGATACTGAAGTGATGGCTGTTAAGAGTCTGGCGCACATGGCTGACTTTATGGTAAGCTGCCTGGCTCGTGACCCTCGCGTTCAGAACATCTTGGCCGACAATCAGTACTGGTTGGCAACACTCTTAGACCCACGCTACAAGGAGAACTTTATGTCTCTCATTCCTGAGTAGGAGATGTCAGCCAAAATGCAGTAGTTCCAGAAGGCCATAGTCACGGAAGTAGGCAAATCATTCTCCTCACAAAACGCTAGCGGCATAGGTCAGGAATCAGTGGACAACCAAGGCGTACGGCCGAGAGGGGCACAAGTCCAATCCGCCAGAGGTAGTGGAACAGTCTTTACGATGTGGGACAGTTTTCTCAGCCACTCACGTACCACAGCCCCTGAGGTGCAGGGTAGTGCCACAAGAAATGCTAAGTTTGGCCAGATGCTGAAGGAGTACCTTGCAGATCGAACAACTGTACTGCGAGATTCCTCTGTGCCTTACAATTATTGGGTCTCCAAGCTGGACACGTGGCATGAATTGGCTCTCTACACTTTGGAAGTCCTGGCCTGCCCTGCCGCTAGCGTTTTGTCCGAGCGTGTTTTCAGTGCCGCAGGTGGAATCATTACTGATAAACGCACCCGCCTGTCAACTGAAAATGCTGACAGGCTGACTCTGATCAAGATGAACAAGGGTTGGATTGGGCCAGACTTCACCACACCACCAACAAATGACAAATGAATTTAAATTTTGTTATGGGAATTTGCCATGTACCTCCACTCACCCATGGGTACACACTTCTGGACTTCCGAGTGTCCAAGTGTGGGATCAGTAATGTCCATGGACGTGTACTCGGCCTGGTGGTAGGAAGGGGGATCAGGTTGGGAAATGTGCGGTGCAGTATCACGGCTACTGACGCTTCACCGTGTGGAAGACAAGGTGTTGGTGGAGGTGCCAATCTGACTTTATGCATTATCCGCAATCCAAGTAACAACCTGTTGACACAGGTGTTGGTTCAAGAGCGGTCCCTAACCTGTATGAAGGTAGTAATTTCACCAGTCTGGTGACTGTAATGGTGACAGGAGATTAGGATTTTAGGCCCTAACCTGTATCAAGGTATGACGTACACCAGTCTGGTGACTGGTCAGATCACAGGAGATTAGGATTTTAGTCCCTAACCTGTATCAAGGTAGTACGTACACCAGTCTGGTGACTGTTCAGATCACAAGAGATTAGGATTTTAGTCCCTAACCTGTATGAAGGTAGTAATTTCACCAGTCTGGTGACTGTAATGGTGACAGGAGATTAGGATTTTAGGCCCTAACCTGTATCAAGGTAGTAAGTACAACAGTCTGGTGACTGTAATGGTGTCAGGAGAGGATTTTAGTCCCTAACCTGTATCAAGGTAGTAAGTACAACAGTCTGGTGACTGTAATGGTGTCAGGAGAGGATTTTAGTCCCTAACCTGTATCAAGGTAGTAAGTACAACAGTCTGGTGACTGTAATGGTGTCAGGAGAGGATTTTAGTCCCTAACCTGTATGAAGGTAGTAAGTACAACAGTCTGGTGACTGTAATGATTTCAGGAGAGGATTTTAGTCCCTAACCTGTATCAAGGTAGTAAGTACAACAGTCTGGTGACTGTAATGGTGTCAGGAGAGGATTTTAGTCCCTAACCTGTATCAAGGTAGTACGTACACCAGTCTGGTGACTGTTCAGATCACAAGAGATTAGGATTTTACTCCCTAACCTGTATGAAGGTAGTAATTACAACAGTCTGGTGACTGTAATGGTTTCAGGAGAGGATTTTAGTCCCTAACCTGTATCAAGGTAGTAAGTACAACAGTCTGGTGACTGTAATGGTGTCAGGAGAGGATTTTAGTCCCTAACCTGTATTAAGGTAGTAAGTACAACAGTCTGGTGACTCTAATGGTCACAGAAAAGCTTGGATTACAATCTGTATCACCCTGCCTATATCCTCCTAGATTAGTCTTGAGAAGGACTGTTCTGGTCACTGGAAAGCTTGGACTCCGATCTGGATCACCCTGCCTATATCCTCCTAGATTAGTCCTGAGAAGGACTGTTGTGGTCAGCAGCAGCAGTTTGCAGCCCTGCTCCGGATCTACCTATAAGGGCCGCAAATCTGTCCCTAAGCAGCAGCAGACACTCTCCCTACACTGACTGTCTGGATGGCTGTGTGCCGAGCACAGCACGCCGGGAGTTATAAAGGCTCGGTCACGCTGTGCGGGGCGGCCAATCACTGCTATGCCACAACTAACAGGGCTGTGGCATTGCAGTGGTCTGCCAGCCAATCCCTGCACGTGGGCTGGCTCTCAAAAGAGCGCCAACATGCAGAGATGACAACCACGAGCACAGCAAGAATATCGCGAGATTACTCGGTGCTCGCCGAGTAGCCCGAGTACAGTGATACTCGTGCGAGTACCGAGTAGTGGCGAGCATGCTCGCTCATCACTAAAAAACATGTTCAGAATTACAATTATATATATAATATGGGCTGAAAGTGCACACTCCCAGCTGCAATATGAGTTTCCACATCCAAATCGGAGAAAGGGTTTAGGAATTATAGCTCTGTAATGCATAGCCTCCTCTTTTTCAAGGGACCAAAAGTAATTGGACAATGGACTCTAAGGGCTGCAATTAACTCTGAAGGCGTCTCCCTCGTTAACCTGTAATCAATGAAGTAGTTAAAAGGTCAGGGGTGGATTCCAGGGGTGTGGTTTTGCATTTGGAAGCTGTTGCTGTGACCAGACAACATGCGGTCAAAGGAACTCTCAATTGAGGTGAAGCAGAACATCCTGAGGCTGAAAAAAAAGAAAAAATCCATCAGAGAGATAGCAGACATGCTTGGAGTAGCAAAATCAACAGTTGGGTACATTCTGAGAAAAAAGGAATTGACTGGTGAGCTTGGGAACTCTAAAAGGCCTGGGCGTCCACGGATGACAACAGTGGTGGATGATCGCCGCATACTTTATTTGGTGAAGAAGAACCCGTTCACAACATCAACTGAAGTCCAGAACACTCTCAGTGAAGTAGGTGTATCTGTCTCTAAGTCAACAGTAAAGGGAAGACTGCATGACAGTAAATACAAAGGGTTCACATCTAGATGCAAACCATTCATCAATTCCAAAAATAGACAGGCCAGAGTTAAATTTGCTGAAAAACACCTCAAGAAGCCAGCTCAGTTCTGGAAAAGTATTCTATGGACAGATGAGACAAAGATCAACCTGTACCAGAATGATGGGAAGAAAAAAGTTTGGAGAAGAAAAGGAACGGCACATGATCCAAGGCACACCACATCCTCTGTAAAACATGGTGGAGGCAACGTGATGGCATGGGCATGCATGGCTTTCAATGGCACTGGGTCACTTGTGTTTATTGATGACACAACAGCAGACAAGAGTAGCCGGATGAATTCTGAAGTGTACCGGCATATACTTTCAGCCCAGATTTAGCCAAATGCTGCAAAGTTGATTGGACGGCGCTTCATAGTACAGATGGACAATGACCCCAAGCATACAGCCAAAGCTACCCAGGAGTTCATGAGTGCAAAAAAGTGGAACATTCTGCAATGGCCAAGTCAATCACCAGATCTTAACCCAATTGAGCATGCATTTCACTTGCTCAAATCCAGACTTAAGACGGAAAGACCCACAAACAAGCAAGACCTGAAGGCTGCGGCTGTAAAGGCCTGGCAAAGCATTAAGAAGGAGGAAACCCAGCGTTTGGTGATGTCCATGGGTTCCAGACTTAAGGCAGTGATTGCCTCCAAAGGATTCGCCACAAAATATTGAAAATAAAAATATTTTGTTTGGGTTATGTTTATTTGTCCAATTACTTTTGACCTCCTAAAATGTGGAGTGTTTGTAAAGAAATGTGTACAATTCCTACATTTTCTATCAGATATTTTTGTTCAACCCTTCAAATTAAACGTTACAATCTGCACTTGAATTCTGTTGTAGAGGTTTCATTTCAAATCCAATGCGGTGGCATGCAGAGCCCACCTCGCGAAAATTGTGTCACTGTCCAAAAATTTCTGGCCCTAACTGTATATATATATAAAAGATATATATATATATATAATATATATATATATATATATATATATATATATATAGTCATATGAAAAAGTTTGGGCACTTGGGTTAATGAGTTCCTGGATCCTGGATGAAGGTATTTTTGACCATTCCTCTTTACAAAACAATTCCAGTTCAGTTAAGTTTGATGATCGCCGAGCATGGACAGCCCGCTTCAAAACATCCCACAGATGTTCAATGATATTCAGGTCTGGAGACTGGGATGGCCATTCCAGAACATTGTAATTGTTCCTCTGCATGAATGCCTGAGTAGATTTAGAGCGGTGTTTTGGATCATTGTCTTGCTGAAAGATCCATCCCCGGCGTAACTTCAACTTTGACACTGATTCTTGAACATTATTCTCAAGAATCTGCTGATACTGAGTAGAATCCATGCGACCCTCAACTTTAACAAGATTCCCGGTGCCGTCATTGGCCACACAGCCCCAAAGCATGATGGGCCATCCCCCAAATTTGACAGTGGGTAGCAAGTGTTTTTTCTTGGAATGCTGTGTTTTTGTGGCGCCATGCATAACGCCTTGTTGTATGACCAAACAACTCAATCTTTGTTTCATCAGTCTACAGGACCTTCTTCCAAAATGAAACTGGCTTGTCCAAATGTGCTTTTGCATACCTCAGGCGACTCTTTATGGCGTGCATGCAGAAACGGCTTCTTTCGCATAACTCTCCCATACAGCTTCTCCTTGTACAGTGTGCACTGTATTGTTGACCGATGCACAGTGACACCATCTGCAGCAAGATGATGCTGCAGGTCTTTGGAGGTGGTCTGTGGATTGTTCTTGACTGTTCTCACCATTATTCTTCTCTGCCTTTCTGACATTTTTGTTGGCCTACCACTTCTGGCCTTTACAAGAACTGTCCCTGTGGTCTTCCATTTCCTTACTATTCTCCTCACAGTGGAAACTGACAGGTTAAATCTCTGAGACAACTTTTTGTATCCTTCCCCTGAACAACTATGTTGAACAATCTTTTTTTTCAGATCATTTGAGAGCTGTTTTGAGGAGCCCATGATGCCACTCCTCAGAGAAGATGCAAATAGGAGAACAACTTGCAAGTGGACACCTGAAATAGCTTTTCTCATGATTGGATACACCGGGCTATGAAGTACAAAGCTCAATGAGGTTACCAAACCAATTTAGTGCTTCAGTAAGTCAGTAAAAAGTAGTTAGGAGTATTCAAATCATGAAAATCAGAAGGGTGGCCATACTTTTACACCTGTCAAATTTTGAAATAATGCATATTTCACATTTTTGGTTAGTACAATAAACCTCATTTCAAACCTGAGATATTACTGTGTCCATCAGTTATTACATATATCACACTGAAATAGCTGTTGCAAAAAAACAATTTAAAAAAAAACCCAAAATAGTAAGATTAAGAGGGGTGCCCAAACTTTTTCATATGACTGTATATATATATACAGTATATATATGTATATGTGCACCGCTCAAAAGAAAATAATCGGAGCACTTAAACAACACAATGTAATTCCAAGGCAATCACACTTCAGTGAAATTAACTTGTCCAGTTATGAAGCAACACTGATTGTGAATCCAATGCTGCTGCTGTTGTACAAATGGAACAGACACCAGGTAGAGATGATGAGCAATTAGCAAGACACTCCCTATAAAAGAGTGAAGGGGGTGGTGGAGGTGATTCTGCATCTGGTGACCACAGACCATTTTTCTGTTCTCATTCTTTTTGGCTGCTGTTTTGGTCACTTTTGCATTTTGTCATTGCTCTCACCCCTAGAGTTAGCATGAGGAGGTGTCTGCAACCCACAGAAGTTGCTCAGGTGGTGCAGGTTATCCAGAATGGCTCATCAATGTGAGCTGTGGCAAGAAGGTTAGTTGACGGGCCAGTACACCAAGAGTCATGGAGGGCAACAACCCAGCAGAAGGATGGCTACCTCCTCCTTTGTGCAAGGAAGAGGAGGAGCAGCAGTGCCAGAGCCCTGCAAAATGACTCCCAGCAGGCCACTAATATTCATGTGTATGCTCAAACTGTCAGAAACAGACTTAGGTTGGTATTAGGGGCAACGTTCAAAAGTGGGCTTTGTGCTTATAGCCCAACACTATACAGGGCGATTGGCATTTGTCAGAGAACACCAAGATTGGCGCCCTGCGCTCTACATGGTTTAGAGCAGGTTCACACTCAGCACATGTGACAGATGTGACAGAGTCTGGAGACATTGTGGAGAATGTTCTGTTGCCTGCAACATCCTCTAGTTTGACTGGTTTGGCAGTAGGTCAGTAATGGTGTGGGGAGGCATTTCTTTGGAGGGCCACACAGCCCTCCATGTGCTAACCAGTAGTAACCCGACTGGCATTAGGTATCAGAATGAGATCCTCAGACCCATTCTGACATCATATGCAGGTGCAGTGGGCCCTGGGTTCCTTCTGATGCATGAAGTGGCTGAAGTGTGTCAGCAGTTCCTGCATGATGAAGACATTGATGCTATGGACTGACCTGCCCGTTCTTCAGACCTGAATCCCATCGAGCGCATCTGGGACATCATGTCTCGTTCAATTCAACAACGGCACAGACTGTTCAGGAGTTGACTGATGCTTTAATCCAGGTCTGTGAGGAGATCCCTCAGGAGAACTTTCGCTGTATCATCAGGAGCATATCCAGACATTGTAGGGAGGTGATACAGTTATGTGGAAGCCACACACACTAATGAGCCTCATTGCCTTGTCTTGCACATTTCCACTGCAGTTGGATCAGCCTGTAATTTGATTTTGAGTATCATTTCAAATACAGACCTCCATGGCATATTAACTTTGAATTACAGTGTTCATTTTTATTATTTCAATCTCAACATATTCTACTATGTAATGAATAAAGATTTGCAACTGGAATATTTCATTAATTGAGATCTAGGATGTGGAATTTTAATGTTCCCCTTATTTTTTTGAGCAGAGTATATAGATTCAGCTGATTACAATCAATTTTGCATCAAAGATGCATTCTAGTGGTGCACATTTTTTCCTGGAAAATAATATTAGTGCTAGTTAAAATCCAACCTCTCTAAATATTCTCTTCCTTGAATTATATGTGAAACAACCATTGAGTAGGCACTATAGACGTGAGACTGTCATCTCTAAAACCTAATTTATAAGACTCCTTGAATTTTTAATCCAATTCTACTCTACCGGAAATGTGGTATTCAGTGCTAAAAAAATTACTACAAAACAGTGTTTATCTAAAAAATGTAAAGAGGTTATCTGGGGCTTAAGTTATTTCTTCCTATGGGGCTAAAAACGTACTCGCAGCTGGTTGCCAACTACCTGCCTAATCTGCCTAGCGATTATCTCTGCTGCCTTGGCAGGTGACTTTCCTGCTTCTTTTCAACTCCCATCAACAGAGCAGCCCTTCTCTTTCAGTCTGCTCTGTTGACATGGTGCCATTACCAAAGTCATACTGAAAGCTAACAATAGGTATCCGGCTGTCAATAAGCATGACACTAGCAAGTACGCCCCATCAAAAAGGCAGAGTGCAAAAAAAAGGCGCTGCTATGTGTATGTGACATCATCGGAAGCTCTAGAGTTGGCAGAAGAATTGGCCTAGGATTGCTCTGAGTTGGCAGAGATCATTGCCGGTTAGAACTAGTGATGGGCGAATCCTAAATTACTCGGAATCGCTTGACTCTAGCGAGTCCGAGCACAGGACTCGCTACTCGTTGCGAGTCTAGCGAGTCCAATGTTAATGAATGGGGAAGCGAGTAATAGCGAGTAGTGTGAGATTTACAAATCGCAGATGTGTCTCGGAAGCTTCAGCCTGAAGCAATCCTAGTTTTGTCATTTATTTGCATTGGACTCGTTTACTTTGCAACTGTAATCGCTGGGAAACTCGCACAGATAAGAGTCCGGCTGTCTTCTCTGTGTGCTGGCTGCCAGCTCCAGGGTCCTAGAGCCTGCCTGCTGCCTGATGTAGCAGTGCTGAGATTGTTCTCAGTCTGCTCATTCCCTGTGCATATACATCTATATCTATGCACAGGGATGAGCAGAGAGGACATCGCGTTTTGGACTGCGTCGGACGGAAGAGGATTGTTTTAATTAAAGATGGAGTCTCTAATGGCTTTTTTTTTTATTTCTAATAAAAAAATTTCTCTGTGTTGTGTTTTTTTTAAAACAATTTAATAGAAATTCATGGCAGTCATGTCTAATATTGGCGTGACCGCCATAAATTTCGGGCTTAGGGCCAGCTGATAATACAAAGCTGGCCCTAACCTCTATTACCCAGCGTGCCACCGCCACCAGGGCCGCTGGAAGAGCAGGGTTCAGCGCCAGAGGATGGCGCTTCAATGAACGCGCCATCTTCTGGGGTGGCTGCGGGCTGCAATTTGCAGCGGGGGGTGCCCAGAAAGCTTGGGCATCCCTGCGCTGCGGATTCCAGCCCCCAGCTGCTTAGCTGTACCTGGCTAGACATAGAAATTGCGCGGAGCCCCACGCATTTTTTGACTCCGACTCCGAGACGACTCCGACTCCGAGACGACTCGACTCCGACTCCGACTCCGAGACGACTCCGAGACGACTCCGACTCCGAGACGACTCCGACTCCGACTCTGAGACGACTCCGACTCCGACTCCTACTCGACTCCGAGACGACTCCGACTCCGAGACGACTCCGACTCCGAGACGACTCCGACTCCGAGACGACTCCGACTCAACTCCGAGACGACTCCGACTCCGAGACGACTCCGACTCCGACTCCGAGACGACTCCGACTCCGACTCCGAGACGACTCCGACTCCGAGACGACTCCGACTCCGAGACGACTCCGACTCCGACTCGACTCCGAGACGACTCCGACTCCGAGACGACTCCGACTCTGACTCGACTCCGAGACGACTCCGACTCCGAGACGACTCCGACTCCGAGGCGACTCCGACTCTGAGGCGACTCCGACTCTGAGGCGACTCCGACTCTGAGACTCCGACTCTGAGGAGACTCCGACTCCGAGACGACTCCGACTCCGAGGCGACTCCGACTCTGAGGCGACTCCGACTCTGAGGCGACTCCGACTCTGAGACTCCGACTCTGAGGAGACTCCGACTCCGAGACGACTCCGACTCCGAGGCGAATCCGACTCTGAGGCGACTCCGACTCTGAGGCGACTCCGACTCTGACTCTGAGACTCTTACTCTGACTCTGAGACTCTGACTCTGAAATTCATTAAATAATAAAAAAAATGCGTGGGGCTCCGCGCAATTTCTATGTCTAGCCAGGTACAGCTAAGCAGCTGGTGGCTGGAATCCGCAGCGCAGGGATGCCCAAGCTTTCTGGGCACCCCCCGCTGCAAATTGCAGCCCGCAGCCGCCCCAGAAGATGGCGCGTTCATTGAAGCGCCATCCTCTGGCGCTGAACCCCGCTCTTCCAGCGGCCCTGGTGGCAGTGGCACGCTGGGTAATAAAGGGGTTAATACCAGCTTTGTTATACAAGCTGGTATTAAGCCCGAGATTCTTAATGTCAGGCCACGTTTGACCCAGCCACTAAGAATCTCCAATAAAGGGTTAAAAAAACACAACACAGAGAAAATTTTTTATTTGAAATAAAAAAAAAGCCATTAGGGACTCCATCTTTAATTAAAAAAATCCTCTTCTGTCCGACGTAGTCCAAAACGCGATGTCCTCTCTGCTACATCCCCTGTGCATAAATATAGATGTCTATGCACAGGGAATGAGCAGACTGAGAACAATCTCAGCACTTCTACATTATCTCTGTGAGCAGGCGGGCTCTAGGACCCTGGAGCTGCACAGAGAAGACAGCTGGACTCGGCTCGCAAAGAAACAGCAGTTACTTTGCGAGTTTCCCTGCTATCACTGGCACAGTAGCCGAGTCTAATGCAAACAATGACAATCCTAGTTTTGTCAGCGTTTCTGACAAACTAGGATTGATATTGATTTGCATTGGACTCGTGCGAGTAATCACTGGGAAACTCGCAGAGTACCGAGTCCTGCGAGTCCCTTACTACTCGCCGAGTAACGAGTCCTAGCGAGTAGATTCGCCCATCCCTAGTTAGAACCCGCAGGTGGTTAACAATAGAGATGAGCAAACCTTTCAAGGTTCAGTTTGAGTTGCCAAACTTCCCAGTATTGAGCCAACCTGTTTGTGTTTAGAGTTTAGGTGCTTTACATTTGAAAAGTACTGGAGCGAGCATCACTGTGGTTGGGTACCGTTGGTGCTTGGCCCAGTAAGAGCAAAGTTTGATCGGCTCACAATGGGCTTAAACGCACAGTTTTTGGTTGTAGTGTGTGACCAAAATTAATTTTAAAAAAACGCCTTGGCCTTCAACCCACAGATGTGATTTACTTATGGCTGTCATTGAGGTTCAGATTAAGTAAGGGGGTCACGGACAGTGCGACAAAACGTTCGGCTGCACCACCCGAACCCAAATTTCAAAAGGTTCACACATCTCTAGTTAGAAACTACCTGTCAATAATTTCTTATACCAATAGGGAAAAATAAACAAAGTCCTGGTTAACCCCCTTTTATGGATATATTCAAACAATTTCATCTTAATCTGATAACTGAAATCTTTTATGCATGTGCCTAAGTTATCACTGACAAAGAGCCAGTGGTCTGAATCTGAATATTGGTTTTGAGTTGTTTTTCCCCCAATTTAATACTGTCCAACAATTAAATCATAGTTGTAAAAAAAACACTTTAGCAATATGATGTAACGCTCTTAAGATAAACTAAAAATGTTAAGTATTTACACCCTATCTTATGAATAATCTCTGAAGACAACAATATTTCAAGAGTCCGATGTGAATTTATGCTATAACATGCGATAAAGAATGTGTTCAGAGAACTCTAGAAGGGTTTGCTTCTAAAAAGATTATAGGGATAGTTTCCATGAAGAAATTCTAAAAGTACAAAAGCTTAGGGAGTGCCAATTGACAAACCAGATAACTACCTTTAAAAGGTCTGCCCGAGAGTTAAAAATAAAGAAAAGGATAGTGAGGAAATCCATGGCCGCGCCATCCCAAATTATCAACCAAAGTGTAAGTGTAATGCAGCTATAGAAGGTGCCAAACAACTCAACTGGCCAGCAAGAATACGAATACCTTCCCCCCTCTCCAGACTATTAGGCTATGTGTCTTATAGTTCCAGCAAAGAGGATGGGATTTATGGAAATCTCATACGCTCTGTGAATATTTTTTATACTGCCTATTCTCAACGGTGCAATGTTTTTAAAATCTGCAGACAGTCAATTTCTCTTGCAGGTACGCTGAGATATCTGTGCAGATTTCACCCATAGGTTATGTGCCCTCTGCATACTTTTTTGGGCTGCATTTGTGCTGCTTTTTTCCAGCCCCAAAAAACGCAGCTGTTTTAAAAAAGCATGCATGTTTTTTCACTATGTAACCACTGTGCTTTTCTGTTGCGTTTTTGTGCTGCATTTTTTGCACCAAAAACGCAGCACCCACAGTTTTGTAATGAAAGTCAATATGATTTTACAAAAGCTGAGCCCACATGCGCGTTTTTGCTGCAGAAATCGCCTGTGTTTATTTTAATGTCCCTGCAATTAACTTGTCCGTTTTTGGTCTGTGTTTTCCCCATAAACTCTATTCTAGCCCCCAGAAAAAAGCATCACAAACAGATGGGTATCTCACAGTCCATTAGTGGTGCATTTTTCCTGTAATTTCAAAAACAAAAACGCACCAATACTCACCCTCCCTGGCGACCCCACAGCAATTCCCCCTTGATTCTCAGTGATCTTCATTCTAGGCACCGGGAGAAGTGACTGAAGGACCTGTGTTTCCATCCAATCAGAGGCTGGCCATGTAGCTCAACCTGTCACATGGCCAGTCTCTGATTGGGCCAAAACCACAGGTCCTTGTGCTGCCTGGGAAGAAGATACTAGAGGGTAAGAAATTCTGTCTGTCTGTTTGTGTGTGTGTGTCAGTGTGTCTTTGTGTGTCACCTTTTTGTGCTGCATTTTTGTGCTTCATTTGTATGTGAACAAATGCAGCACAAACGCAATAGGTTTGTGCTGCTTTGGCTACGTTTGTGCACCGACAAATGAAGCACGACAACACGGCACAAAAAAAAGGAGCAAGGTGTGCACTTAGCCATAGGCTTTTCTATAGCAGCAATTCATCAAAAACACTTTTGATCGGCACCAAAGAATGTTAATAAGGTTTTGACAAAGCCAGTTACCATAAAGTTACAAAAACAAAGCAGCTTTATTTAAAGGACAACATGCCAACAAGAAACAAAAAAAAAAAAACAGCATAAAAATGCTATAAAACATGTCAAAAAACGCACACAAAAACACAATGAAAAAATACAAGTAACCTATTTTATCTAAAGATGCAGAAATGGGGCTGATATTCTGCAACATCAAAAACTCACTTACAGCCCATGGTAGGAATGTAGATTTAGACTGGAGGCACACTGTCATGCATCAAACACAGAGCGTGTTTGATGCATGACAGTGATGCAAGTGTAGTGTGTGTTTTGTGTGAGTGTGGTGCGTGTGGGTGAGTTGCATGGCTGTATGCATGTGAGTGTGCTACATGAGTTCATGTGTGGTGTGCATCAGTGTGATGCTGTCCACGGTCCTGAAGCAAACTTCAGGACCATGGACAGCATTTACCGGTGAATTTAAACTCTGTGGCTGTCAAAGCTGCAGAGTTTGAATTTGCCGGTTTCCCAATACAGTAACAAATCATTTTTGTCACAGCAGTGAAAAATGATTATTACAAACCCAGCTACTGGGAATATTTTGAAAATTGTGGGGTTTAGCTGCATATTAACCCCATCTTCAGCCTCTGTGGGGCATGTCAGCACAGAGGGTGCAGATGCGGCTAATAAGCCGGATTATGCAGGGTTAAACTGATGTTAGTGTGCTACCAGTTTGTGTCCAGGGAGTGTCCACACTCCCTGGACACATGCTGACAGCACATACTGGTTGTGCAGGGGTTAATATAAGGTTTAGCTCAAAGCTGGCAATTGTCGGGTTTCAGAAATTTACTGTAAATCCCGGCGGCGATACTGTACACAATTAGCGTACAGGACAGTGTACAGCTCTTGACTTCAGGAGCCAGCCACAATGTACTGTACTCAAATTGCGTACAGTACAGTCGCCGGCATTTACAGTAAATTTCTGAAACCCGACAATTGCCAGTTGTGAGCTAAACCTTATATGAACCCCTGAACAACCAGTGTGTGCTGTCAGCATGTGTCCAGGGAGTGTGGACACTTCCTGGACACAAGCTGGCACCACACTAACATCAGTTTAACCCTGTAAAATCTGGTTTATTATGACATGCCGCACAGAGGCTGCAGATGGGGTTAATATGCAGCTAAGCTCCGCGATTTTCAAAATATGCCCAGCAGTTGGGTTTGTAATATTCATCTTTCACCGCTGCTGTCACAGCGGTGAAAGATGATTTGTTACTGGACCGAGAACCCGTAAAATTCAAACTCCACAGCTTTGACAGCAGCGGAGTTTGAATCAATTTTTACAGCACACGCATGCGACTATAGCACAGTGTGCTGTATATGTGCGAGTTTGACTCGCACCCATATACTTTGCATTGCCACTCACACGAGGAAATCGCGTTCAATCGCAGCATGCTTACCTCGCATTGCAGTCGCACGAGGCACAAGGATAGTGTGCCTTCAGCCTTAGAGGTATTATCTGCTGCAGAAGCCTAGATTACCTGCCCTACTGAATGGCTTCACAACTGTCTGGTGAGCCTCTCATATACCTAGTAGCCTTTGCCCTTCATTATATATATATAATGGAATCATCAGGTTATCTTCTCTTGTAAATCCCCATCCAGCCCTTGTACTCTTTGCTGCTTCTTCTCTCTCTATTGTATCATCTTCCGGAATTACTATGTGACACTATATATGCTTTACATATTATGAAACTCTGTGAATTCCAGTTTACATATTATAAAGGAATCTTACTCAATTATCCTTTCACTGGTTGTCCTATAATAGATATGGCGGTTTTGACACAAATATAGTCTTAAAGGCATATACCCTCCAAAAGAAAAAATAATTTTCTCTCTTAGGCTATGTGCAGACAAAAGTGCATTCAGTGCGTATTTTTACAGTGTATGTGTAAACAAGCACAGCAAATGCACATGGTATATAGGTCAGCCAATGTATCTCTGGTTGTACTGTGCCGACGTGTGCACATTTTTTTGATCCATAAAAATATGCAACCTGTCAATTCTTTTGCGCAGCTTACATTGCGTACTGCCTAGCACTTCAGGGCTTCAGCCGTGTCACACGTCACGTGGGGTTTGCTGCTTAACATGTGCTTATAGCAGGTGCAAATTTAAAGTAGCAAATTCTACATAACTTACAGAGAATCTGAACATTGCCTTAATGTAATCACAATAACTTGTGAGATGGTTACCGGCCATGATGTGAATGACTGGCAGGTATCGCTCAGTCGGAAGTCTGCTGCAATCTATAAATCTGTATGTGTCGCTGGGACCTGTAGCTCCATAAAATATGAAGGCATTCAGAGCATGTGTGCTATGAAGATTTGGGTGTATTTGGTGGATCACATGACTGCAGTTATAAAATGTGTAAGGGCCACTTTACACACACCAACTTATCTGTCCAACTTCTGAACAACTCACTGGTTGCAGTGAAATCATGGACACATTGCTCCATTTTGTGGCTGTGTACAAATGGAACAATGTGTCCATGATTTCACTGCAACCAGTGAGTTGTTCAGAAGTTGGACAGATAAGTTGGTGTGTGTAAAGTGGCCATAATATTAGGTGACTCTTTGCTGGGTCAGAGGTTCTATGTTGCAAGGTTCTCCAAGAACCTGCTGAAAGCACAAGCTGAGAGACGGACTGCAGCCTGGAGAGTGCAAGGCTGTTAGGAGCTTCTCAGCAAGAACCCATGTGTGAAAACTTACTAGGGCTATTGTCAGATGAAAACTAGAGATGAGCAAACCTTTTGAAGTTCAGGTTTTGGAGCTTCAGCCAAACTTTTTGACACACTGTTTGTGACCCCAAACGTGACCCGAACCTTAATGGAAGTCACTGATTGGCAGTTCAGCTCTCTGCCTACATACAGTCAGCCATAAGTAAAACACTTCTGTCTAAGGCTAGGGTCACACTTGCGTTTTTTACAAGCGTTTTTGGAGACCAGCGTTTTCAAAAAGGCATGTAAAAACGCACCCATAGGCCCCCATGTTAAAAAACGCATGCCCTAATAGCAAAAACGCATGTGTGACAGTACCATGCGTTTTTGGTGCATTTCCAAAAACGCATGTGTTTTTTTAACATGGGCTCCTATGTAAAACGCATGCGTTTTTGAATGGCACTAAATGGTACTAATTGTACATGCGTTTTTGCATGTGTTTTCCATAGGGGCCCATGTTAAAAAACGCATGCGTTTTTCAAAACGTACCAAAAAATAGTGCATGCACTATTTTTTGGTGCGGATTTAAAAACACAGCCAGAAACGCAGGGAGCCATCACACACCTTAAAAAACGCATGCAGAAATGGAAAAACGCATGGAAAAACGCATGAGTCACTAAAAAAACTCATGCCAAGTGTGACCCCAGCCTAACCGCGGGTTGTTTATTTTTCCAAAAACTGTGCTTTTAAGCCCAGTGTGAGCCGATCAAACACTGCATGATTTTCACACTAGGACAACCAACTTTACCAACCATGGTGATGCTCGCTTTAGTGCTTTACCAACATAAAGCACCCGAACAGGTGTGCTCAACACCAGGGAGTTTGGCGACCTGAACCGAACTTTGAAAGGCTCGGTCATCTCTAAGAAGAGCCATAATTAAGGGTCGAAGCTTTACCTTCTTTCTTGTCTTGGACTGCTTTAATAAAAACACCATTGTAGTGTCAAGTGTCTACATTATTATATCACATGGCTCTGCTTGTTATATCATGCTTAGCGTATTCAGGATTTGCACCATTTTTGGGATGTTTTTCCCCTATACTGCTCTCAGGCTTAAACAAGGTCTTCCCCAGTAATAGAAAAAATAGACAGCTAAAGGAAATGCCATTATAAATAAAATTCCTAAATACTTTCAGTTGGCAAACAGCGATTATTTTTTCTATGGAGTTAATCAACATAGAATTAAAATGAACACTGTTTTGTTACACTGACAGAAACTTGTCTTATAACATTAGTACAGGAGCCTGTGAGCATGTGCGGTAGGAAGCTCCACTCTGTTCAAAGACATGCAGGTCAACCATCTGGTTGTATCTCCTGTATTACAGCAGATTATGGACCACATAGTCCTACACATGAAGGGAGGATGTGGAGATCCCTACTGCACATGCTCTCAGGCACTTGTACTAACATTCTAGAAATGGTGTCTGTCAGTACAAACATGTGCGGCCATTTTAATTCTGTAGTGATTACCTACCATGAAAAAAAAAACTGTGATTTGCTAATTAAAAGTATTACAAGAAAGTGTTGATGATTAATTTAAGGGTATGAGGTTTATTTATGGGCCAGTTATAGATGATTGTTGTACAATAGATAACTGGGTATTAACGTTCCCTTTATGTGATATTCACCCCTTCATGTATCAGGAGTGTTTGACTCCAGCCGGCTCCCTCCTCAAGACTGATATGAATAATGCCGGACTTAATGAATCAGGCTCATACTGTGTAGGAACATAGTCATTTGTCTAGTAGAATGGTAACCACTAGAGATAAGTGAATCAATTGAAATTTGAGTTCACTGGCTTTGTCAAAAAAAAACATTTTTTAGTTGATCTGCAGAGAATTGAAAGGAATGCACAACCTCACTGAGGTGCCCTGAAAACTCTGATATGAAATGTTGAAGTCTTCTAGGACTGTATTGAACCCCTGTCAAGCTCTTGAACACAAACAACCTTAGTAATTGTAAAGTCACTGTAATATATATACGGTTATCGGTAAAAGATAGCAACTATGATAATCGACAGCATGCTTAATAACACACTAATCATCTTCTGTGCTGTCACACACTATCTACAAATTTTATTCAGTGTTTTATACCTTTCTATCCCTATCTCTATGGCTATGTTGTGACATCATCACTATCCAGATTCACAACAAAATAGTTGCTGCATTCCCCGATTCTACTTTTATACATCAGGATAGTCCCTTTTGGTTGGCTATGCAATATCATGTCATGCAAAACCTATAAAGGCAATTAAGTACTAGAAAATCCTGCTCAAGTTCATGCAAATCTACTCTTGCACAAACAATCTTCTGAAACATAGAGAATGGCAGAGGCCATTATAGCACTGTGGTGCAGTGGTTGACT
>JARQOC010000006.1:115069047-115243375 GCA_033576535.1 Allobates femoralis
ACTCAGGTATTTACTCACACAGCACACAGTTCAGGTATTCACAGACCTCCAGATTCCGATGTAACAGGTCAGACTAACCCCCCGACCAGAATATACCCGAGGTATAAACTGGGCTAGCCCAGAATATACCCCCCTGGGCCAGAATATACCCTTGGTATATTCTGGCCTAGCCCAAACTATACCCCGGGGTATAAACAGGCCTAGGCCAGATTATAACTCTCCGTATACCACAGCAGCTGTAGATTAGGGCCCCAAGCCGTGCACAGGGCCCCAAGCAATGCATGAGGGCCCGAGGCAGCACAAGGTGGCCGCAGGCAGCAGAAAATGGCCCTACGCAACATACAGGGGCCCCAGGCAGTGCTAGGGGCCCCAGGCAGTGCATGGGGGCCCGAGGCAGCACACAGGGGCCCCAGGCTACACACAGGATCCCAGCCTACACACAGGGGCCCCAGCCAGCATACAAGGGCCCCAGGCAGTACACGGGGCCCCAGGCAGTGCATAGGGCCCCAGGCAGTGCACAGGGCCCCAGGCAGCACAAAGTGACCCCAGGCAACATACAGGGGCCCCAGGCAGTACTAGGGGCCCCAGGCTACACACAGGATCCCAGGCTACACACAGGGGCCCCAGCCAGCATACAAGGGCCCCAGGCAGTGCACAGGGCCCCAGGCAGCACAAAGTGGCCCCAGGCAACATACAGGGGCCCCAGGCTACACACAGGATCCCAGGCTACACACAAGGGCTCCATTCAGCATACAAGGGCCCCAGGCAGCAGACAGGGGCCCCAGGCAGCACAAAGTGACCACAGGCAATATACAGGGGCCCCAGGCAGTGGGCCACCCAGGGCCACTTTGTGCTGCCTGGGGCCCCTGTGTGCTGCCTCTGGCCCCCATGTGCTGCCTGGGACCCCTTTGTACTGCCTGGGGCCCTTGTATGCTGCATGGGGCCCCTGTATGTAGCCTGGGACCCTGTGTGTAGCCTGGGGCCCCTAGTACTGCCTGGGGCCCCTGTATGTTGCCTGGGGCCACTTTGTGCTGCCTGGGGCCACTTTGTGCTGCCTGGGGCCTGTGCACTGCCTTGGGCCCCGTGTACTGCCTGGGGTCCTTGTATGCTGCATGGGGCCCCTGTGTGTAGCCTGGGATCCTGTGTGTAGCTTGTGGCCCCTAGTACTGCCTGGGGCCCCTGTATGTTGCCTGGGGCCTCTTTGTGCTGCTTGGGGCCACTTTGTGCTGCCTGGTGCCCTGTGCACTGCCTGGGGCCCCTAGCACTGCCTGGGGCCCTAGCACTGCCTGGGGCCCCTGTATGTTGCGTAGGGCCACTTTCTGCTGCCTGGGGCCCCCATGTGTTGCTTGGAGCCCTGATCTACAGCTGCTGTGGTATACGGAGGGGTATAATCTGGCCTAGGCCACTTTAACCCCGAGTATATTCTGGTCGGGGGGGTTAGTCTGGCCTGTTACACCGGGGCACAGCCGAGTAGAACCTCATACAATCCCAGCAGCTCCTGCTGCTGTCCTGACACACTCCACCCCCTCCCCACAGCCCAGGGCAGCACATATCTCCTATTCACCCGCACACCTGTTGGTCAGTGATTTCAATCAGCACTTAGCTCCAGTAGCAGCTCACCCTGTGTGTGCTGCTACCGAGCAGAAGATACAATCTCCCATATGCTGTGTCTCAGTCAGGGGACACATCGAGGTCGCATCACCACAACATGATAGGTGTAAAGCACAGATTCCAAATGGAGGAGGCGGCGATGAAGAAAGAATAACGCCACCCAGTGGGGCGTGTGCTGCTGCATGAAGGAGGGGCTGAATGGAGCCTGGCGCCGCCTTCTCAGTCCCCAGCCTCAGGAACTTCAGTAAGTTATAAGTTATTTTTCTGCAGTTTTATAGGGCGGATTTAGCTCAGAGAGGGATAGATGGGGAGCAGCTAGGAAGGTGCAGGGACAGGTAGTGATAGTGTAGGGGCTTAGATCCAGGTGACAGGTTCCCTTTAAAGGGAACCTTGTCAGATCATTTATGCCCCCGAACCCATCACTAGCTGTCCCTTCACCTTCCTACTACATCCCTAACTATCCCTGTCTGACCTAAATGTGTCCTGTAATCGCTGAGAAAAATGATTGTATAAGGGCCCTTTCACATCAGCGGTATTTTCAAATCGCGGCAGATGCGGTGAAAAAACCGCATCTGCCGCAATTACCGCATAACCGCAACACTTGCGGCAAGCCCCATGCAATGTCTATGGGGCTTGCGGTAAGGGTGCGGCAGGTGCGGTTTCGGCCCTTGCGGCAGGTGCGGCCGCGAAAAAAAAAACGCTGCAAGCAGCGATTTTTTTTGTGGCCGCACCTGCCGCAAGTGCCGAAATCGCACTTGCCGCACCCTTACCGCAAGCCCCATAGACATTGCATGGGGCTTGCCGCAAGTGTCGCTGTTATGCGGTAATCGCGGCAGATGCGTTTTTTTCACCGCATCTGCCGCGATTTGAAAATACCGCTGATGTGAAAGGGCCCTTATTTACATTTTATTATGCTAATAAGGGTGATGTCTCTGTTAGTGCAGACACTCTGCGCGTTCATGTGCCCCTCTCGCTCCGTGTATATGTCAATTTAAATGCGCGATCGCGCCATCTTAAATCAATCTACTTCCTGGTATGGCGCGCGGCTGTGCATTATTACTGGTCCTGTGCAGTGTGGGGGTATTGAGTGTACCGGTCGCTCCGGAGCATGCACACTGCACATTCTGAAGGTAGCCTGTACACCCAATACGCCCCTACACTGTGGAGAACTGGAAATAACGCACGGCCGTGTGCCACACCAGGAAGACGATGATTGAAGTTCAAATCCAGTGCGAGTGCCGAAACTGGAGCAAACATACTGATATTTTATCGCCGACTGTTAACTTTCATCTACCTGTCCATGTATCTACATCTGTCCATATCTTTGTCAGTGGGCAAACTTACAGCAAAGGAAACAATTATTTGATCCCTTGCTGATTTTGTATGTACTGCTGAAGGTGGCGCTTTAAGTTTAAATCGCTCAAATATGGCGACAGGTTCACTTTAAAAGGTGCAATTATAAGCCTACTAGGCTATGTTCATCTGTAAAAGACAGCTGTGCAAAGATGGGAAGGTCCAGCTCAACCATCGGGATCACAAGGCTGTGCTGACGATCCGGAGACACTGTGTCCTGGATGCAGTGTCTTCGGACCTGAGGGAAGCCGGAGAGCTCTGCGGGTGAACGTAGCTGCCCTGTGCCTATGAACTGCATTCAGTGCAGAGCAGCTTTTTCCTGCATTCACCCGCCGAGATCGCCTCTGACACTGCAACACTAAATTGACATGCTGCGGATGAGCGGCGGTGCAGAAAGCCGTCCCACATGTCAGTTTATGCTGTGGAGTAAAGAAGCACAGTGGGCACGAGAATTCTGTAAATCCCATTCACTGTGCTTGTACTGTACAACACAGCGTTATGGACGCAGCGCAAACACACTGCTTCCATAATGCATAAACATTAATCGTTGCAATGCAGGCCTAAGGAGAGCTCATGAGACCTGGTAGTCAGGGCGTTCGATCTGTGAACCATCTGATTAATGGATGTGTGCACCAGATTTAAAAAAGGAACCTGTCGCCTGTTTTGGGGGCTCTAAACCATTCTCACCACCCTTAAAGGGAACCAACCACCTCAGATCACCCTAATACACAGTTAGTACATGTCCCTGCACCCTAAGGATACATTTCCAGCACTGTTTTTGTGTAAAATCTTGCATTAGTATAACTCATATAAAGAGTTTATAAACTTACCAGCCTGGTGACTTCTGGGCGTATCCCTCCTTCTGTTATACTTCAGGGCTGTGCATTCATTGCATGGCTGTGCTCCCCCTCCCTCTGTGCAAAGGAGATAACGATCACACCCATCAGGGCAGGGCAGCAGGCACGGAGGGAGGGGGGAGCACAGACATGCAATGCAAAGCCTGAAGTATAACAGAAGGAGGGATACGCCCAGAAGTCACTAGGCTGGTAAGTTTATAAACTCTTCATATGAGTTATACTAATGCAAGATTTTACACAAAAACAGTGCTGGAAAGGTATCCTTAGGGTGCAGGGACATGTACTAACTGTGTATTAGGGTGATCTGAGGTGGTTGGTTCCCTTTAACATGATAAAAAAATAAACGACTTTTAATCTGTCCGGTGCTGTATGGCAATTACTTTTTAAAGGCCAAATGGGGTGCAGCACACTGCGATCAGAGCCGCCCCACTACATGGAAAACCTGCCCCACTCTACGAAAAACGTTGCCCCTCCTGAGGGTAAGCAAGTGAATGACAGCGACGTCATCCACACAAATCACAAGTCTCGCCTCAAGTCAATAATACGATAATATAATATTTATCCATTTATATAGCGCTATTAATTCCATAGCACTTTTAGATACATCAGTAATGCTGTCTCTCTTGGAGCTCACAATCTAAAACATCCTATCGGTATGTCTTTGCAATGTAGGAGGAAACCCACGCAAGCACGGGGAGAACATACAAACTCCATGCAGATGTTGTCCTTAGAGTCCTTGGTGGGAATTGAATCCAGGACCTCGGGACCTCAGTGCTGCAAAGGCTGCAGTGCTAACCACTTGAGCCATCGTGCCGCCCAGTCAAGCCTGCGCAGTGGAATCACTGACTCTTCAATAGGGCACAGTGAGCTGCGCCGCAGCGCAAGACTTGTGAACTGAGTGGTTGACGTTGCTGTCATTCACTTGTATACAATAAGGAAGGGCGGATTTTCCATACAGCGGGGTGGTGTTAGCATGGAGCAGGGCAGGTTTTCCATACAGCGGGGTGTGTCTGACCACAGTGTGCTGCACCCATATGACCCTTAAAAAGCAAATTGGGAAACAATAACAGTAATTTTCTGAGGTATGCAGGGGGACGTCTGGGGATATAAAGGGGACTTTAAATAGAGTATGTAGCCCACAATGACAGCATAAACTACTGTAAGCTTTATTTTCTCAAGTCACGCATATGGAATTTAATGGGAACAGCCACCGATTGACCTCTGGAAATTTACTGAACATTTCAACTTTTCTGCAAGGAGGGGGGAGGGGACTATTTTACCTTAAAATTGTAATACATAATACTCATTAAAAACTAATTATTCCTTGCTTTTAGCTGCATTTGTCTTTTGAAAAAAACAGGGATTTTTGTGTACTCACCGTAAAATCCTTTTCTCCTAGCTCATCATTGGGGGACACAGGACCATGGGTGTATGCTTTTCTGCCACTAGGAGGCGATACTAAGTAGAATTAAAAGTTAAGCCCTCCTTCCTGCAGTATACACCCGTACGTAGGCGTAGCTATTCAGTTTTGTACTAGAGCAGTAGGAGAGCAGGTAAGGTAATACTGTACAACTAGCGTAAGGTAAGGTACTGTACAGACAGAGTACACATAGTGTAGGCCAGTGTACTGTACAGAGTGTTGAAGAATTAGAGGGTGGGTGCTGTGTCCCCCAATGATGAGCTAGGAGAAAAGGATTTTACGGTGAGTACACAAAAATCCCTGTCTCTTCTTTGCATCATTGGGGGACAGAGGACCATGGGACGTCCTAAAGCAGTCCCTGGGTGGGAATCAGTTGAGTAGTGGTCGCGCATCGTGCGCCGGCTGCTTACGGATGCACGACTGTTGCCTGCAAAATATTTCTACGTAGGCTTGCGTCTGAGGATGCCTGGGTGTGAACATTGTAGTGTTTGGTGCAGGTATGCAGGCTGGACCAAGTTGCCGCTTTGTAAAACTAAGTTGCCATGGCCTGGTGCCGAATAGCCTATCAGGTGCTCACTGATTGATGATTGAGTTGAGTGCGTTTTCACTCCTTCTGGAGTTGGCTTGTTTTTGAAGCAATAGGGATGTTGGGTCGCGGGGTCGATTCATATTGCCAATGTGGAGTTAAATGCCACTTTTCTTTATCTAGGTCCCTCGGGTATGGCGAATAGAGTTTCTGTTTTGCAGAATGGAGCTGTTTGGGTAGAGGGACGGGAGGACGATGTCCTTGTTAAGGTCGATGTGGGATACCATCTAAGGCAAAGACGTGAGGCGTTCGGATGAGAACTTATCTTTGTGGAAGGATAGGTGGAGGCCGGCAGGATAGGGCGGCCAGGTTGACCACACGCCTAATTAACGGAATTGCATTTAAGAAGGCGACTGTAGATGAGAGATGAGATACGGGTACCTCCTTCAGAGGTTCAACTGGAGGCTCCTGAAGAGCACCTAGAACAGTGATGGCGAACCTATGACACGCGTGTCAGCACTGACACGCGTAGCCATTTTCAGTGACACGCAGCCGCCGAAGAAACTACAAGTAGGATTCGGTACTCTGCGATCCTACTTTTGTCAGAGTTTACTTTTTCTCACTCGCTAGACTCGCTATTTGGATAAAAACCACAGACACGGCAGCAAAAAACTGTTGCGAGTGGGGCTTCCGACACGGCAATGCGAGCGCTTTCCGAGACATCTGCGATTTGTAAATCGCACATTACTTGCTAGTACTCGCTTCCCCATTCATTAACATTGAACTCGCTAGACTCGCAACGAGTAGCGAGTCCCGGGCTCGGACTCGCTAGACTAGAGTCAAGCGATTCCGAGTAATTTAGGACTCGCCCATCACTAACTACAGGGCCAGGTGCTGCAGCTGAGGAAAAAAAATGTGCTGGAGGTCTGTAGGCCAGAACAGCAGAGCTCCGGCACAGAGAGTCTAGTCCTGGGACTTCCGGTAGGCAGAACTTGCTGGTTGGCTGGCGCAGCAGGGAGCAGCGGAACGCTGTGGGGGACGCATATCTGAGGCCCTGTGATCGCTGTCTGGAGGTCTGTCTGGAGGTCCAGTGATTACTACAGCAACCATCCTCCAGTGAAAGGTTCTGGGCAGAATCTGGGGTGTCATGAATGTGTGATTGGCTATTACTGAGATAAGTGAGGGGGAGGCTGGAAGAGGCCTGTGCTATGGGTGCCGTTTCTTGCCATTAATTTACATAAGGAACGCCATCTTGCAGCATAGTACAGACTCCATTTCACCACTATATTATTGTTGCGCACCCTATTAATCCCTATTTCTGCCCTTTCCTAAAAGACAGTTAACCCCTAATTGCCTGCAGGGCTATCTATAAATCTTCTGTCACTGCCCCTCTGATGGAGAAGCCAAAAAAAACAAGGTTAAGTAAAGGAAGTGGTAGTAGCAGTAGCCGACCCTTTCAAGAGACATGGACAGAGATGTATGGCATTATAGAAAAAAATGGCATATCATTTTGCGTTCTATGTAGTGAAACGGTAGTAAGCAGAACGTGGAATATAAATAGACATTTTGAAACTAATCATTCCCAGCTCTTGAAAAAAAGTGAGGATGAAAGGAAGGAATACATTTCCAGGCAGCTACAACTTCATAAGAGCCAATCTAATTCCATCCTTAAATTTGTAAAAAGCTCTACAAATTTAACATCTGCAAGTCTGAGCATTGCTCACTCCATAGCTCAGCATGGAAAAGCACTCAGTGAGGGAGAATTTATTAAAGAAACTCTCTTAAGATGTGCACCAGTTCTATTTCACGATATGCAGAATAAAGATGAGAATATCTGAGTTACCACTCAGTAGAAATATCATAAAAGACAGAATAATGAGACTGAACACAAACGTACAACATCAATTAAAGGCAGACATAAGTAATTGTAAATATTTTTCGATCTCTCTTGATGAAACTACTGATGTCACGTCACATGCACAGTTGGCCATTATTGGTCGATATTCTGATGGTCTCACAATGAGAGAAGAGTTGATAAAGTTAGTATCAGTGCCAACAAGTACATCAGGAAGCGAAATATGTAAGGTTGTTAAACAAACATTCTGTGACCTAAGCATTGATATCTCTAAAGTTGTGTCAGTGACGACAGATGGGGCACCAAACATGGTGGGGAAAAAAGTTGGATTTGTTACATTGTTTACAGAAGCTATTGGACACCCGATTGTGCCTTTTCATTGTATTATCCATCAGGAGGCAGGATTCACTGACTTAAACGACTTAATGTCAGTTGTTACAAAAATAGTTAATTTAATAGCTGCTCGCCCCCTTCACAAGAGAGAATTTTCTGCACTTTTACTGGAGGTTGATTCCACCTACAGTGGACTGCTGATGTACAATAATGTAAGATGGCTGAGCCGAGGCAAAGTTCTTGAGCGCTTTGTCGAGTGCTTTGAAGGTATTTCTTGAGGATAAGTGGGTCAACACCCTGATGTTTTTTACAGATCTCTCTGTTCATATTAATGAACTGAACTTAAAGCTACAAGGTTTTGGCAAAAGTATTGACGTTATGTTTGGATACATAAAAGCTTTTGAAAGTAAACTTAAAATTTTCAAGCGAGATGTAGAAACTAAAACTTATAAGTATTTTCCTCGAGTAACAAAGTATTTTGAGAAGGCCAGTGCAGCTGTACAAAATGAAATGGAGCCCTTGCATATAAAGTACCAGCATGTTTTAGACTCCTTACTTGACCAGTTCAGTGATAGATTTAATCAATTTAGAAGCCTAGAACAGACCATGAAAATAATTAAGTATCCTGATGTAGTAGTCTACAGTAGTTTGGAATTAAATGGTTTCCAATGGATACAAATTGATGATTTGGAGATGCAACTTGCAGAATTTCAGGACAGCATCTGGGGTCAGGTGTTTGTTGATTTGAGGTCAAAGCTTGAGAATCTAGAAAGGTGCCGCTTGGAGAATCAAGAGGAGTGCCACTATGAACAGGAAATTTGGAGTGCCTGGAATCGGTTACCAGACACTTTTAGCACCCTGAAAAATATAGCAATGGCTTTACTTACTATTTTTCCCTCTACGTACTTTTGTGAGACCTTATTCTCAGCATTAAATAATATCAAAACCAACAAAAGAAACAGATTGACAGATAACCTTAGTAGCGCTTGCTTGGCCTTGAAGTGTACAAAATACCAACCTTCAATTGAAGATTTAGCCAATGAAATTCAGCAACAAAAAAGTCACTAAATCAGTGATGGCAAACATAAGTTAAATAACAGCAAGACCAACAAAAGAAACCAACTGACAGATTAACAAAGAAGTCACTAAGCAGGTAAGTTAAATATTAAACATATTTGTTATTTAAACTATAAATATCGTAAAATTAGTTTTTTTTTCTCAAGGTGACACACCTCCCGATTTATGCTCGTTTTTTTGGCGTGTGTGCAGACTGCTGCTGCTGTGCTGCACCGGATCCCTTGGGGATGGATCGGTGCGGTGGCTGGGCACGCTGGTAGCCTCAATCACATGCTCCTTTGTTGGAGGAGGTGAGAAGTGCTGCACTCGTGCTTTCTTGCATCCCCCTGTCCTGCAGAGGAATGCCTTGGGTATGCACGGTGGCTGCCTGCACGGTTTGGGGTAATGAGAGAGGAGCCCCTTTATGGGGATCTGTCGCCCCTCCAAGGGTGGTGTGCATTGCCTTGGAATCCTCCATGCTCTTATAAAGAGGTTCTTTGGTAAAAATAAGAATTAAATAATAAAAGTAAGAGTAAGACTGGTAGATGTGGTCTGAGCTACAGACACACATGTGCCTCCATGGACACTAAGCAAAAAACTGAATAGCTACGCCTACGTACGGGTGTATTCTGCAGGAAGGAGGGTTTAACTTTTAATTCTACTTAGTGTCGCCTCCTGGTGGCAGAAAAGCATACAACCATGGTCCTGTGTCCCCCAATGATGGGAAGGAGAAAAAAAAAAAATATTCATTAGGGGTTCCCTAAGGTAATAGTTTTAATCTTTTCAGGATGAAAACTAACAACTGCAATAGTATAATAAATAATAATCACACAACTCACAGTGGTGGACAAATTGCTAAGAGTTCTTGTACTATTCTTTTTTTAATATAATAAGATCAAGCGTTCTACAGCCGCAAAGTCCCTGAAAACAGAGAAACACTAGCAGACTGCCACAGACCGACCCAAGGTGTCTGCGACTGGATTAACGAGGATCAGAAAGGTTGGATTTCAACCGGCCTGATCCTATTATTTCTCCTATTATACGAGTCACCAAAGGTGTCTACAAGCAGCTGCTCTCATACGCAACAGAAATATGTAATAGCTAATGGCAGTAATATCTCTCAGCCATCGCCTTTCTGAGATCATTGCCTGGTCTGAAGATTATTACACTCATCTACACTCGACTGATATTCTAAACTGGAAAATAAAACAAAACAAAAAAAAATGTATTCACTCATATAGCACCATTAATGGGACACAGTTACCAGGTTTTTGCGATCTCATCGGACAGCAGCACAATGTAAAGACAGAGACCCTGATTCCAGCGTTGTCTCCCTAAGGGCCACTTCACACTGCGGCGTGATCCAGTCCGGGTCTGTCCGGGATGACCCAGACAGCCGCGGACTGGATCAGCACACAGGAGTGGGGGGCTAATGTGCCCTCCGGACCGGTGTGCAGCGCACGCAGCTGCAGCCGCTGACAGCTCAGGACCGTGGCGCCCGCGGTCCTGACTTATCAGCAGCGGGAACTGCGTGCGCTGCACACCGGACTGGAAGGCATATTAGCCCCCCACTCCTGTGTGCTGATCCAGTCCGCGGCTGTCTGGGTCATCCCAGACAGACCCGGACTGGATCACGCCGCAGTGTGAAGCGGCCCTTACTGGGCTGCTCAGTGCAGTTTCCATAAAATCACTGTTTAGGCTATGTGCACACAGGAAGGTTTAGTGAAGGTTTAGGAGCGGAACCGCCGGTCGGTTTCCATCAGGTTTATGCAAATTTATGTTAATCCAAAAGCGGCTTTTGGATCAACATAGAAACCTATGGAAACCGACACCCGGTGTGCAGACACCGGCGGTTTCCACATGCTCATCCGTTGCTAACCCGCTGGGTTCCCAGCGGGTTAGCAAAGAATGTGCATGTCCTATAAACCGGCCGGTTCTGCAGCGGCTGCAAGCAGAATCATGTGCTGCTTCCAGCCGCTGCAGAACCGACGCCACTAACCCGCTGTGCACCGCCGCACACCCGACCGTCTTCCGCAGCACGGACCCGACAGGAAGCCGGTGGGCGGCTCCGGAGCTTCCTGTCGGGTCCGCCCAGCCGCCGCCGCCCCTAACCCGCCCCCGTGTGCACATAGCCTTAATCAGTTGGAGATTAACATTGTAGGACTAATTAAGTAGCCCAGCATAGTAATTTACTGCTAAATCTGAAGTAGAGAAAACAGTCATTTTAAAGTGACAGCAAGCAGCTCAGGGACATCGCTAGAATCAGGGTCTCTATCTCTACATTATGCTGCTGTCAGATGGGATGGCAAAAACCTGGTGACAGTGTCCCTTTAATGCCACAATGCTTTACATATAGATCAACTTGTTTATGAAATGGTTAAGTGCTATGTGGTATTCTGCACTACTAGTCACAGCTGGAGCCGTTTTAAATTCTCTCCCTCCAGGGTTTTTCCAGCAGACTGTGATCAGATCCAGGCGTGCATTTCACAAGGCTGGGTTCACACTGCAGTTTTTTCCCTGATCAGGTTTTTGTGCCAAAACCAGGAGAGGAACCAGGAGAGAAAAACTATAATTGAAAGATTGACACCTGTTCTGGGTTTTGGAGACACTCCTGGTCGACACACAAACCTGATTGAACCTGATCAGGAAAAAAACTGCAGTGTGAAACCAGTCTGATGGTGGGTTTACACGTTGCGATATCGGCGTCCAACTCCGACCAAAAGTCACGTGGTTCGGGCGTTGGAGCCAATATCGTTCGCGCGTTGTACGGTGTGAACGTACAACGCGATGCAGGACCGATTTTTTTTATTTATTTATTATTATTTATTTATATAGCGCCATTGGGTTCCATGGCGCTTTACATGAGGATGAGGGAGACAAGAACAAGTACACTAAATCTAGGCGATCAGGACGTACAGGTACAGGAGGGGCAGGGACCCTGTCCACGAGGGCTCACAGTCTATGAGGGGTGGGTAAGGATACAGTAGGATGGGGGAATGTCATGTATGGGGCGTTCGCCTGGGTCTCATGGCAGGTTGTAGGCTTGACGGAACAGGTGAGTCTTCAGGTGACACTTGAAGTTACTCAGGGTAGGAGAGTGTCTGACGTGTTCGGGTAGGGAGTTCCAGAGTAAGGCAGATGCCCGGGAGAAGTCCTGGACTCGGTTGTGTGAAGAGGTGATGAGGGGGGAGCAGAGGAGGAGTTCTTGGGAGGAGCGGAGGTTGCGTGAGGGTAGGTATCGGGAGACCAGGTCGGAGATGTATGGTGGGGCCAGGTTGTGTATGGCTTTGTAGGTCATGGTTAGTGTTTTGAATTGGGATCTCTTGGAGACGGGGAGCCAGTGAAGGGCTTGGCAGAGGGGGGAGACAGGGGAGTAGCGGGAGGACATATAGATGAGTCGGGCAGCGGAGTTGAGGATAGACTGGAGAGGTGTGAGGGAGTTAGCCGGGAGGCCATTGAGAAGGATGTTGCAGTAGTCAAGGCGGGAGATGATAAGAGCATGGATGAGTGTTTTAGCGGTGTCGTGGGTGAGGAAGGAGCGGATCCGTGAGATGTTCTTGAGCTGGAGCCGGAGGGATGTGGTGAGGGCCTCGATGTGGGGTTTGAAGGATAGGGAGGAGTCAAGGATTACCCCGAGGCACTTGGCTTGGGGGACTGGGGAGAGGGCGCAGTCGTTGATGCAGATGGATAGGTTGGGAGGTGGGGTGGAATTTCTTGGGGGGAAGACTATGAATTCAGTTTTGTCCATGTTGAGTTTAAGGAAGCGAGCAGAGAAGAAGGATGAGATGGCGGAAAGGCATTGAGGGATTTTCGAGAGTAGGGAGGTGATGTCAGGGCCGGACAGGTAGATTTGGGTGTCATCGGCGTAGAGGTGGTACTGGAGGCCATGGGACTCGATGAGTTGCCCTAGGCCGAGAGTGTAAATGGAGAAAAGTAGGGGTCCCAGGACGGAACCTTGGGGGACTCCGACAGAAAGGGGGTAGGGTGAGGAGGAGGTGTGGGAGTGGGAGACGCTGAAGGTCCGATCTGCTAGGTATGAGGAGATCCAGGAGAGGGCAAGGTGGGTGATGCCAAGGGATTCCAGGATCCGGAGAAGAAGGGAGTGGTCAACCGTGTCGAAGGCGGCAGACAGGTCAAGGAGTAGCAGGATGGAGTAGTGGTGTTTGTTCTTGGCGGTCAGTAGGTCGTTGGTGACTTTGGTCAGGGCTGTTTCGGTGGAATGGAGGGGTCGAAAGCCGGACTGTAGGCGGTCGAAGTGGGAGCACGAGGAGAGGTGAGAGGACAGTTCGGAGTGGACGTGTTGTTCAAGTAGCTTAGAGGCGAATGGGAGAAGAGATATGGGGCGATAGTTAGAGACAGAGGTAGGGTCAAGTGAGGGTTTTTTTAGGATGGGCGTGATTAGGGCGTGTTTGAAGGCCGAGGGGAAGGTACCAGTGCGAAGTGAAAGGTTAAAGAGGTGGGTGAGGGCTGGGATGAAAATGGAGGTGTGGTTGGGAATGAGGTGGGATGGGAGTGGGTCGTGGGCGCTGGTGGTGAGGTGTGATTTTGACAGGAGGGAGGAAAGTTGGTCTTCAGTTATGGGGGGGAAGTGGCTGATGGAGGAGGAGGGCAGTGTAGGTGGGAAGGGGAGGTGTGGGGATAGTGGACCGAAGCTGCTTCTGATCTTGTCGATCTTCTCCTTGAAGAAGGTCGCAAAGTCTTCAGCAGAGATGAGGGGAGAAGGGGGAGGAGCAGGTGGGCGAAGTAAGGAGTTGAAAGTTTTGAAGAGCTGTTTGGGGTTGCGGGACAGAGAGGTTATAAGGGATGAGAAGAACACTTGCTTGGCTGTAGCGAGTGCCGTCTTGAAGTCAGTGATGGATTGCTTGAACAGAGCAAAGTGCTCGGGGGTGTGAGACTTTTTCCATCTCCTCTCGGCGACTCTGGACGCCCGTCTCAGGTTTTTAGTGAGGGTGGTGTGCCAGGGTTGCCTGTTAATGCGTGGAGCATGGAGAGTGAGGGGGGCGGCTAGGTCGAGAGCGTTCATTATGGTGGTGTTGTATAGGGTGGTGGCAATGTCAATGTCGTCAGCGCAGAGTAGGTCGGTGAGAGGGAGGAGTGATTCAGAGAATAAAGGAAGATCAAGATCTTTTAGGTTTCGGCGAGGGTGATCAAGTTTGCGGAGAGGGGGTAGTGTGGCAGGGGAGGAGAGGGCGGAGAAGGTCAAGAGATGGTGGTCGGACAGTGTGAGTACTGAGGTTGTGAGGTTAGAGAGGGAGCAAAGGCGGGTAAAGATGAGGTCAAGCGTGTGGCCTTGTTCGTGGGTGGGAGAGGAGGACCATTGGGAGAGCCCTAGGGAAGTGGTCAAGGAAAGAAGGTTGGAGGCGGCTGGGCGGGGAGTGTCAATGGGGATATTGAAGTCGCCCATGATGATGGAGGGGATGTCAGTGGAGAGGAAGTGAAGTAGCCAGGTGGTGAGGTGGTCAAGGAAGGAGGCGGTGGGTCCGGGGGGGCGGTAGATGATGGCTATTTGGAGGTTGCAGGGGGAGAAGATTCGGACTGAGTGGGCTTCGAAGGAGGGGACAGTGACGGATGGGGGCTGGGGGATGGGGCTGAAGGTGCAGGAGTTGGACAGCAGTATGCCGACTCCACCGCCGTGCTTGCCAGAGGGACGGGGGGTGTGGGACAGGCTGAGGCCGCCGTAGGATAGTGCGGCAGGGGAGGCCGTGTCGGAGGGGGTGAGCCAGGTCTCGGTGAGGCCAAGGAATGACAGTTTCCTGGAGATAAAGAGATCATGGATGTCGGGGAGTTTGTTGCACACTGAGCGGGCATTCCAGAGTGCGCCGGGTAGAGCGGTAGGTGGGGCCTGGGTTGGGGGAATGGGTCTGATGTTGGTGGGGTTGCGAGAGCTAGTGGTCATGAGGTTGCGAGGGTTGGTGGTGGGTCGCGGGATGAAGGTTGTTGTGGGGATGTTGCGGGGGGGGCCAGGATTGGGGGAGATGTCACCGGCAAGGAGGAGGAGTAGGCCGAGGGTTAGCAGGTGGGAGCATGAGAGCTTGCGAGGCGGGCGTGCTTGTTTGGTGATTGAGGATTGAAAGTGAATGAAAAGGTCGGTAAAGTGGGTGAGGTGGTTCGGCAGGATGGAGGGTGAGAGCAGTATTTTGTTGCTGGGAGGGGGGATAAGTGGGGGTAGTAGGAAGTGGAGAAGGATGGGAGTGAGAGTGAGGAGTAGCGGGAACATTGCATACGGAGAACAGGGAGTGAGTGTGGCAGCAGGGGTCAGTCCGGGGTGGGATGCCACCAAGGTATGAGCTATAGTCCAGGGGAGATGTGGATGGGGATGAGATCTAGCAGTCCTGGACAGGATGGTGGAGCCGAGGACAAGGTGGTGCAGCCAGTATGGGGAGAAATAGTAGTCAAGAGGAGGCAAACCGATGGCAAAACGATATCGGGGGTCGAATGAGCGTGCTATTCAACCGCCCGATATCGGATGCCAGTTGTAGCCGCATCGTCCCGTCTGACAGCCCAACTCCGATGTGTACTGCCACGTCACCCATTCACTCCCATGTTAAATGGTCGTTCCTGGGTTGGGGGGGCGTACACATCGTCGGGACGTTGTATCCCGATATCGGTCTAAACCGGCGATGTGATGCAGGGAAAAGCGCGCTCAAAAAGCGCGCTCCCGCGCCGTTGGCTACGTTATCGGCCCGATATCGGGACGTGTAAACCCACCATTACTGGTGGCAGCAAAACAGATTGAGATGCCAGGCTCCACCGACCATTATAAACGTACCAGAGAGTTTGCATGATCTCTGCTAAATTGTTAGGAGCTACACTGTTGTCATCATTCTGCCATTATGTCTTGTGTAGCCCAATAAACGATAATTGCAACTTTGACCACCACACCTTGTCTCATCATAGAAAGCAGACAAGAATCATAGGGAAATCAAAGTGTCGCCATCAGGCATTCTGCACATGTTTCAGCTTTAGGCATGAGGTTTATGAAGAAAGTGAGCAAAGGGTAATGACAAACTCTGTTTACCAGACGCCAATGCTTCCATCATTCACCCTTGGACACACGGAGGTTGTGCAGCCGTCTGAACATAAAAGAACCCAGCAAACATCACGCATATATCTTATTTTCACAGTGTAGCTGCAAAAGCTGCGACTACTGGGGCAAAGGGGCAAATGAGCATTTGGATTTGGGGGAATATTAAGGTGTCACCAGCAAATATTTAGCCTCAATTACTGTAGATACGGTGTATAGTCTGCAGCTAAATGGAGCAGTCACAACCCCATGGGTACCACAATGTAGGCAATTATTAAAAGGACCAACATGTGGTATGGGACAAACACACTGTATTAATCGCAAAAACAGTTCACCATGCTGTTATGCCTCCCCCAACACCAATCCATACAAAAAACAAACAATAAAAGTAAAACACGTGTATAACCCTTTGGAAGTGCTTATAGCGTGGATCTGAAGTGGAGAGGATGATGATCTGCCATTGATCACTTGACACGTCCAGATTTTGGTTAGTTTTCTGTATCATTATTTGTAAGCCAAAAGGAAAACCAGTCCAGGTGTGAACACTTTCATCTGACCTTCCCCATTCACTTGCATTAATCCTTTTGGCACACTGGACAGTTTAGGGATCACCCTCACATATGAGGATTTCAAGCACAAAGGGTGAAAGTGGCAGTAATATCCACAGTGCAAATTGATGCGCTACAGATTTCTTATCCACAGCACTGGTCAGTTTATGCGATAGATTTTCTCCAATGTGAATGAATCAACTGCAGATTTCCAGCATGCAAATCCATAGAGCAAAATCTGTGTATTTGCCCCATAGGAAGGTAGCACCAAAGCGCGCTCACAGCAAGTAGGATAAGTATCCACCAGTCTGTCAGTCAGCTAAAAGAAAAAGTGGCCAATATCAGTACAGCTGGAAGATGCATTGGCTACTTGATTCCCGATACATAGCCATGCTTAGTATGGAGCCTGGTATACACATAAAAGCACGGAAATGTATTCAATGTATCCATTCATCATGATTATACTGAGCGCTGGAGCTGATGGAAGCACCAGATCATTGTGCTATTCAGCGTCACATACTGTATCTGTGGGGCCCTCTACCATGGCACTAAAGTGTGACAAGACCTTTGTCATTTACAGTCACCCTACACAGTGCCCTCAGTCTGCCTCCCATAGCCTGCTTCTCCAATATGGCCGTGCAGTGAGGTAAGGAGCAGTGGTCTGTGCACCAATAGTGCGCAGGAGGAATGGTTCACTTACCACCGCGCTCCATGTGGCATTTACCGTTGATAAAAGAAGGATCGCAACGTCAGTCTCAGCACAGGAGGCAAATGGAGAGCACTAGGTGAATACAGACGTCACTATAGCAACTTACATGTGACGGTCCGTGTTTTAGCTGAGTTAGGAGTTGTAGCTTTAATACTACATTCATATTTTGATTCTGATAACTGATATCAAGTTTGAGAGAAAGAACAGTACAATCTGAGGCATTATTCTTGTCAAAAAGGTGGGAGCAACAAAAGAATCCCAACACACCCACTATCAGTAGTACCGGCTGGCACTGTTCAGACTAGTGTCCTGTAGATCGGATACAGTGCCTCCAATTATGGATGAAAAAACAAAACCTGATGTGAAGGCTACATACACACAGGCTACATATGCCAACAGCAAATCTGCCATGGCTTTTACCATACAATTGTGGCTGGAATAATCAACCTATTATAATGGGTTTTGCTGCAAATCTTGGTGACCCAGTAATTTTCTGGGCCCATACCGTGCACACAGGTTCTCATTTATTGCAGGTTTCATCATAAAGAACATGTATGGTAAATAATGCTGTATTATGTTAGTGGTCCTCTAAGGTCATGTACATAAACTCCGTATAAGGGACAAAGCAGTGAAAATACAAGGAAAATAGAAGTGTCAGATCCCACAATACAGAGCAGTCATGTGATGACACTATATACAGTACACATCGGCGTCATAATCCTCACATCCACCAGGACAATGTGAAACATGGCTGAGGGTTACACAAGTCATAACTATGAGAGCAGATCAGCATCACAGAGCACATAATCCTGCTCCTTGTCATTTTTACTCAGCATCCGTTTACCTGAGGTGCTTGTTTGAAATCTACAACATGTCAATTTGTCATGAGGGTTATGTGCAGATTTTCCCCAAACACTCATAATGGATCCGGAAAATACACAGGTAAAAAACTAAAAAGTGACCCAATTTATATATTTAGTGCAGAAATTTCATAAAATCAAACACTCTCCAAAAGCTCATTATGAGGACGTCGCCTCAACGCCACCTAAGCAGGCCACCTCTATGTCTAGTCCTGTGTAGTGTAGGGATGTATTGGGTGTACTTGTCTGGCTCCAGAATAAAAGTATTCCAAAAATGTAGAGCAGGACCACCCTATTGAGATTTGCCGTGATATCGGCAGGGTGGTCCAAAGTATAGATTAATTATTTGCTAAAAATTTAATTTCACATCAAAACACAGTTTGGAATTAATATGTGCATTTGTTTCATTTGTATTGCATGCTGACCTCAGGCAGTGCGGCCCCCACCACTTAAAATGTAGTACCGTATATACTCGTGTATAAGCCGACCCTCCTACTTTTGCCCCCAAAACCTGGGAAAACCTATTGACTCGAGTATAAGCCCAGGGCGCGGTACACAGGCCCCCCCCCCTCCTGCAGCGGTACACAGGCCCCCCCCCCCTGCAGCGGTACACAGGGCCCCCCCCCTCCTGCAGCGGTACACAGGGCCCCCCCCTCCTCCTGCAGCGGTACACAGGGCCCCCCCCTCCTCCTGCAGCGGTACACAGGGCCCCCCCCCTCCTCCTGCAGCGGTACACAGGGCCCCCCCCCCCCTCCTGCAGCGGTACACAGGGCCCCCCCCCCCCTCCTGCAGCGGTACACAGGGCCCCCCCCCTCCTGCAGCGGTACACAGGGCCCCCCCCTCCTGCAGCGGTACACAGGGCCCCCCCCTCCTGCAGCGGTACACAGGGCCCCCCCCCTCCTGCAGCGGTACACAGGGCCCCCCCCCCTCCTGCAGCGGTACACAGGGCCCCCCCCCCCTCCTGCAGCGGTACACAGGGCCCCCCCCCCCTCCTGCAGCGGTACACAGGGCCCCCCCCCTCCTGCAGCGATATACAGGGCCCCCCCCCTCCTGCAGCGATATACAGGGCCCCCCCCTCCTGCAGCGATATACAGGGCCCCCCCCTCCTGCAGCGATATACAGGGCCCCCCCCCTCCTGCAGCGATATACAGGGCCCCCCCCCCTCCTGCAGCGATATACAGGGCCCCCCCCCTCCTGCAGCGATATACAGGGCCCCCCCCCCTCCTGCAGCGATATACAGGGCCCTCCCTCCTGCAGCGATATACAGGGCCCCCCCCTCCTGCAGCGATATACAGGGCCCCCCCTTGCTGCCGTACACATGTAAAGTAATACATTATTATACTTATCCCTGTCACCGCTCTGACACCGCGCTCTTCCGGGTCTTCATGCTTCTTCCTGCTCGTGACCGGCGGGCGCAGGCAATGACATCATTTCCTGTGCGCCGGAAGAGGAAGCATGAAGACCCGGAGGAGCGCGGTGTCAGAGCGGCGACAGGGATAAGTATAATGATGTATTACTTTACAGGTGTGTGGCAGCAAGGGGGGCCCTGTATACCACTGATGGGGGTGGGGGGGGGGGGAAGAAAGGGGGGGGGGCGGCGCCTGTATACCGATGGGGGGGGGGGGGCTATGACTCGTGTATAAGCCGAGGGGGGGACTTTTCAGCACATTTTTTGTGCTGAAAAACTCGGCTTATACACGAGCATATACGGTATATATGTTTGGTATCAACAAACTCATACTGACCTAAAACATCATAATCTCCAATCATTTTTACCATATAGTGAACATAGTGACAAAAAAAAAAAAGGTGGAATATCCCCTTTTTTTGCAACTTCATTGCACTTGGAATTTTTTCCCCCAATTTCCAGTACACTATATGGTAAAATAAATAAACAACTTATCCCTCAAAAAACAAGCCCTCATATGTCTATATTGACAGAAAAGTTATATAATAAAAAATAAAAAATTATGGCTCTTGGAAGGAGCGGAAGAGACAACACAAATCACCTGGGGAAGAGGGGGGGTGGAGGATGAAGCAGTTAACTAAAAAAAACAAAACACTATGCATGTTTGGTATGTAATAAGGCTGTGGAGGCAGTAAGCCAAACCTCCGACTAACCCAATGTCCCTGAATCCCGACTCCTTCATATATGGCTCATGATTAATTTATTGTAGTACAATGTAAACATCAGGCTTTAATTAGAGAGAGAGGGAGAGAGAGCGTTAGGGCATGCGCCAGATTAGTTTCTGTCCCCATTATCCAGTACACTATATGGTAAAATTAATGTCATTCAAAAGTACAACTCGTCCCGCAAAAATAAGCTCTTAGGCTGCCTTCAGATTTGCAGATGCCTCCGCAACGTTATGCGGAGGCATCTGCATGCAGACCGCAGCACCTATGTTTATAATGGAGCGCACGGCGGTCTGCAGATGCTTGCAGACCGCCGTGCGCTCCCATTGCCCGACATATGTGATCTGTGCGCAGGCGGATGCCTGCGCACAAATCACACACTCCCGCCCGCACTAGGGACGCGACATGTTTCCGCCTGCGCACAGATCACAAATGGCGGGCAATGGGAGAGCACGGCGGTCTGCAAGCATCTGCAGACCGCCGTGCGCTCCATTATGAACAAAGGGGCTGCGGTCTGCATGCAGATGCCTCCGCAAAACGCTGCGGAGGCATCTGCAAATCTGAAGGCAGCCATAGACAATGGTTTCAATGGAAAAAGCGGATCAGAAAAACGCCACAAACTGACAAATTGCTCCTTTATGAGGATCAGTTTTTGAGCCAAAAGATGCACCACTGCAAAAGGCTGTGACTGAATGACCAATCTTGAAAACTCATTGACTTGGCTGGGAATCTCTACACTTGATCCGCTTCACTGCATGCCACTGCAAAAAAACAGATCCCCACAATATGGATGAAAAACATTGTCTGAATGTAGCCTTACTCCAACAACACCACTAATTGGCAACTTTCTCTGTACACGGTTCATAGGCAGAAAGATGCCACACAGTGGTGGGCTTATACAGAGATTATAAACATGGAGGTCTACATGGCACAAGGTAAGTACTCCTCTAGGGATTATCTGCTGATAAAACATAGATTTTGTTGAAATAATACAGTCCAGTAAGTGACATCACTGTAATCACTCTCTGCCCCTGCTGCTCTTAGATTACATAGCCAAAACTTGCTGACATTCTCTAGAGGCGTCTGTATAACCTCTCCACATGAGATGTGATGATTGTCGACCATTGCGTGTCGTGATCGCCAACTGTGGCTGGGAGTGGACTGTTATGGACGCCATCACCTAACAACTGCGACATACCCAAAGACGGTCAATAAATTGGCAAATAGGGGTCATGACCAGTCCTGTGGAAGCAGGGGGCCCGCCGACTCCAGCGTCTGCATAAGCTGAATGTACCTCTGATGATGCGCATCCTGCTCAAATGCATCGTGTGCAGAAACCCATCAGGTCTCTGCATTGCGATACACGCTACCGACCAAACAACAGCAGCAGCTGAAGTAGGCTGTGTGGCGCACAACAGTGACATCATCCATCTTGGTGCGTATTCTGATGTCAGCTGCCGCCATTGTGCACTGGATATAAAGGGCACCTGACGACAGGAGAGTAGAATGTTTTTTGTTTTGAGTTACCACGTGTCAGGGACAGAACGGGGACATATGTAGCAGAATGTACACCAAGCCGGGGGATTATATATGTACTAAGAAGGAGAACCTATTTACCAAGACAGGAAACAATAATACATAATGAAAAAGGTGGGGGGGGGGGGGGGCAAGATAGTAAGTCTTTATAGGATTTATCAAAAAATTCAAGAAAAAAGGCGGCACTCACCATTAGTAGATCTTTTGCTTTATTGCATCGGTGTGGGGAGGGGGTGCAGAGGACGCGGACGACAGCACGCCGTTTCGGAGGCTCAGCTCCTTTGACGAGTCCACATTTTTTTTATATACTTTTGGACTTTTGTCATAAGGCGCTGCAACACCATTAACAGGGGTTTGTAGTGGAAATACTAGGTACATAAGTGCTATATATACCGCATGAATCCTGGAGGTGCCCGGTTACTTCTCTCTACATTACTTTATAGGATTTAGAACACTAAAGGCCGCTTCACACGCTAGGATATAGGTGAATGATATCGTTAGCTATGTCACGTGACTACGATCCTTCCAACATCGTTAGTGCATTGTCACACACAAGAATATCGTTAATCTTAAATTTGTCAATGCTCCAGCTATTTGGAGAAGAAAGATTGAACGATTTTACAAAGCGGCAGGAATAGGAGAAATATGAACGACATCATTCAAAAAGGTGTCACACTGAACGATGTGGCTTTTTCCCAGAACGTTAGTTGAACAAAGAACGATAGATTTGAGGTCTGGATCACAAATCTTTAAAGACCGTTCTAGCGATTTTTCCTTCCTAGATCATTCTTTTACACGCAACGACGCACAAACAATATTGTTTGAACGATCACAAATCCGTGACGTTTCAATGATATTGTTAACGATATCATAGCGTGTGAAGCCGCCTTAAAAGAGCCCATACATCTGACCAACATGCGCAGGGTTGGCCCGTGTCCAAACTTTACAGCTGGGTCCATTGAATGCTAAATTACTGGTGGCTCCAATAACTACAGCCATGCCAGTCCACCAAAGTAAAGGCCACTTCACACACACACACACAGATATCTGAGTCCAATATCTGAACAGATCTCTGGTTGCAATGAAATCATGGACACATTGTTCCATTTTGTACACAGCCACAAAATGGAGCAATGTATCCATGATTTCACTGCAACCAGAGATCTGTTCAGATATTGGACTCAGATATCTGTGTGTGTGAAGTGGCCTTAAGGAGGATTAGGTCTATCCATGCCCCCTGACTCCTCCCCACACGGCAGGCCGTCAGGCAGATGACCCCTGACTCCTCCCCACACGGCAGGCCGTCAGGCAGATGACCCCTGACTCCTCCCCACACGGCAGGCCGTCAGGCAGATGACCCCTGACTCCTCCCCACACGGCAGGCCGTCAGGCAGATGACCCCTGACTCCTCCCCACACGGCAGGCCGTCAGGCAGATGACCCCTGACTCCTCCCCACACGGCAGGCCGTCAGGCAGATGACCCCTGACTCCTCCCCACACGGCAGGCCGTCAGGCAGATGACCCCTGACTCCTCCCCACACGGCAGGCCGTCAGGCAGATGACCCCTGACTCCTCCCCACACGGCAGGCCGTCAGGCAGATGACCCCTGACTCCTCCCCACACGGCAGGCCGTCAGGCAGATGACCCCTGACTCCTCCCCACACGGCAGGCCGTCAGGCAGATGACCCCTGACTCCTCCCCACACGGCAGGCCGTCAGGCAGATGACCCCTGACTCCTCCCCACACGGCAGGCCGTCAGGCAGATGACCCCTGACTCCCCACTCGGCAGGCCGTCAGGCAGATGCCCCCTGACTCCTCCCCACACGGCAGGCCGTCAGGCAGATGCCCCCTGACTCCTCCCCACACGGCAGGCCGTCAGGTAGATGCCCCCTGACTCCTCCCCACACGGCAGGCCGTCAGGCAGATGCCCCCTGACTCCCCACACGGCAGGCCGTCAGGCAGATGACCCCTGACTCCCCCCCACACGGCAGGCCGTCAGGCAGATGACCCCTGACTCCCCCCCACACGGCAGGCCGTCAGGCAGATGACCCCTGACTCCTCCCCACACGGCAGGCTGTCAGGCAGATGCCCCCTGACTCCTCCCCACACGACAGGCCGTCAGGTAGATGCCCCCTGACTCCTCCCCACACGACAGGCCGTCAGGCAGATGCCCCCTGACTCCCCACACGGCAGGCAGATGCCCCCTGACTCCCCACACGGCAGGCAGATGCCCCCTGACTCCCCACACGGCAGGCAGATGCCCCCTGACTCCTCCCCACACGGCAGGCCGTCAGGCAGATGCCCCCTGACTCCCCACACGGCAGGCCGTCAGGCAGATGCCCCCTGACTCCCCACACGGCAGCCCGTCAGGCAGATGACCCCTGACTCCCCCCCACACGGCAGGCCGTCAGGCAGATGACCCCTGACTCCTCCCCACACGGCAGGCCGTCAGGCAGATGCCCCCTGACTCCTCCCCACACGACAGGCCGTCAGGTAGATGCCCCCTGACTCCTCCCCACACGACAGGCCGTCAGGCAGATGCCCCCTGACTCCCCACACGGCAGCTTCCTACAGCCGGGTGTCAGCCCTCCTGGTCCTCGGTGACGTCATTCAGCAGCTGTTACCATGGTGACAGGCTCACCTGGTGATGAAGTCGGTGATGCCCACCCTCCAGGGCCGGTCCTCCTCCTCGGGCCCCGGGCTTCCCTCGGTCAGGCCATCCGCCAGGTGGTCGGGGGCGCTCTGCCGCCTGCTGACCTCGTATGTGTTCCGGGAGCTCAGAGTCACATCCAGGAAACGGAACCGATCAGCGTCCGCCGACACGAAGTAGCCGGCCACAGTGTGGCGCACTGAGCGGGGACGAGTCTGTGCTGGCCGGGCTGAGCGGCGGGGAGCCGGCGGCCGGGGCGGAGCAGCACTGCCGGTGACAGGCGCAGCCCCCGCCGTTCGGCAGCTTGGCCCCGCCGGGCAGGTAGCCCAGGTCCCCGTTGGTCAGCCTCATGCCCGGGGCGCTGCTGTACGGCCCGGCCTCCTCCTCCTCCGCCTCTTCCCCCTCCTCGGTCACGGTCTCCCCGCAGCGGCCGCCGGCATCCTCCGGCCCAACCATTTGCCGCTCCCCCCGCCACCTTCAGCCGCCGCGGCCTACAGGAGCTGCGTGTGACGGGCCGGCCCCCGGGAGCGCTGCAGGGGCCGCCGCTGCCTGCTGCTGCCGGTGTGGTGCTCCGTGGTGGTGGGCGGCCACCGACTGCTTCACAAGTACATCCCCAGCCAGAGCCACAGCCAGCCCGGGGGTGAGAGGAGGACGGCCCGCTGCGCAATGCCTCACGTGACGCGGAAACACGGAAGTGGTCTGCTCCCGGGCCGCGGTGCACTCTGGGACTTGTAGTCTGCGTAGATGCTAGACTAGGGGATCGGGGCAGACTTAATTGATCAATGCGCATGCGCAACATGCACGCGCGGGACGCGTGCACTCGCCGCCGCGGGGAGCAGTGTTACAAGCCCCCCCCCCTAAAGGGTTAATACCGGGGAGCAGTGTTACAAGCCCCCCCCCCAAAGGGTTAATACCGGGGAGCAGTGTTACAAGCCCCCCCCCCAAAGGGTTAATACCGGGAGCGTGTTAGAAGCCCCCCCCTAAAGGATTAATACCGGGAGCGTGTTAGAAGCCCCCCCTAAAGGGTTAATACCTGGAGCGTGTTAGAAGCCCCCCCCCCCCTAAAGGGTTAATACAGGGAGCAAAGGGTTAATCCTGGGAGCAGTCATTGAGAAGGCGGGAGAAGGAGGTTGGCGGCGCGCAGTGTCGGCACCGCGTGAACTTGAATTGACAGCAGCCGTATCTACTGCGCATGCGCCAGGTGCGCGCGAGCTCGCACGGCGGCTAGTGCACGCGCATTGATCAATTAAGTCTGCCCCGATCCCCTAGTAGCTAGCTGCAGGGTTCCGGGCAGTCAGGGGCAACGCTATTGGGTATGTTCACACACGTATGGTTTTGTTGCAGCAGAAACGCAGCAAAACTTTAGGGGTGTGTAGGGTTCCCCTGACACAAGATTTCTTGGCAGGAGGAAACGCCTTTTGTGATGTGTTATTTTAGCTGCGTTTTTGCTGCGTTTTCACCATAGAACCCTGCCAGAATCACAGGAAAGCATAGAAACGCTCATTCTTTAAAAAACGCAGCAAATCCTGTGGTGTTCACTCTTCCTGCAGAGAACAAAATCCAATGTGTGACGCAGCTTATCCCAGAAACACATAGGTATTGCAGGAAACCAAAAACACAGCATTAGATTACCATAAATGTACATAAAAAACCAAGGCAAAACCTGACCCCAAACAACCCGCTGTGTGAACATACCTTATTCTCTAAGGCCACCTGGGTATGGAGTTATTTATAATGGTAGCTGGGTCTGGGGGGAAGAAGGGATGAGTCACACTGTGGAGGAGGTTGGTGGTCCCGGCTGTCCGCACCTCGTCCTGGTTATCCCTCACACAGGCCTCTTTCACATGTCTGTGTGTCTGGGACATGTGCCCTCCATGCTGGAGACATGGACATATATACAAATGTTAATGATTAGTCACTTTCATGTGTCCGTGTGCTCTACATGGTGATATGTCTGTTTTATTGGTGGCAGCATGGACACACGGACCCATTCAGGTCAATGGGTTTGTGCAAAAAACGTGTGTGGATGTTGTCCATGTGCACTTACCTAAGCAAATAGTGTTAAATAAAAAATGAAGAATTTTATGCGTACCTGACTCCAGTGATGCTCCTGTCCCTTTCACTGATAGAGCGACCCAGAAGAAAGTGTGACAGCCAAGCCAGAGATAGAATATGGACAGCATAACTTTGTAAACTAACCTATCTGGATGTCACACGGTTAGCACACTCATGAAGGACACACAGGCTGGGCTGCCACTTGGAATTTTGGACCCCTCTGAGACTCCACCCAGCCTCCACCATAGCTCCGCCTATACCCAAGCTCTGCCTCCACCCAAACATACATTTACATATACAGACATACATATACAATATGTAGATATATATGTACGGTGTATCTACACACACACAACTGAAACTGCTTTGGGTTGAATGCACAATAGCTATATACATAATGGAGCCTGCTGATGTCTGTATGCACAATAAAGATGGCTGTGGGCCATATATGCAGTGCAGTAGAGACTGCTGATGGCTGTATACACAATAGAAACTGCTGCTGTCTATACACAACAGAAAATACAATAGGGACTGCTGCTGGGTATACACACAGAGAATACACAATAGAGACTGCTGCTGGTTGTACACAATAGAGACTGCTGCATGCCATACACACAATTGAGACTGCCGAGGGCCGTATATACAATAGAGACTGCCACTGGTTAAGCACAAAATAGAGACTGCTGCTGGCTATACACACAATAGAGAGAGTTGCTGGCTATACACACAATATAGACTGCTGCTGGCCATACACACAATAGAGAATACATAATAGCGACTACTGCTGGCTGTACACAATAGAGAATACATAATAGAGACTGCTGCGGGCCGTATACACAACGGAGACTGCTGTGGGCCATATACACAGTGGAGACTGCTGCAGGCTGTATACACAGTGGAGACTGCTGCAGGCTGTATACACAGTGGAGACTGCTGCAGGCTGTATACACAGTGGAGACTGCTGTGGGTTGTATACACAGTGGAGACTGCTGTGGGCTGTATACACAGTGAAGACTGCTGCGGGCCGTATACACAATGGAGACGGCTGTGGGCCACACGCACATTAGGGACTGCTGAATGCACGCACATTAGGGACTGACGGCCATATGTACATTAGAGACTGCCATCCGTATGCACATTAGAGACTGCAGGCTATAATATCTTCATTAATAGAGATAACCACAGCCGCTTGTGACGCATCATAAATACATGGATTGCACCAACAAATATACACGCAATACTATAGTAATCTTATACATGCGACGCGATAAAGGATTACCAACAATTTTGTAGGAAAAAAATCACAAAAAACTTTAAAAGTATGCCAAAAGGAGAAACAAAGGTGACTATATTCCAAGTTATATGCAAAGTGTAAAACTTTATTCAATAACTACAAGAGACAGGTAATGTTGTATGCTCCAGAGGGGTGGCAGGCTCTCATAGATCCTAATAGGTATATTTACATGCATAGATTATATACATATACACTCACTGACAGAAGTTATGTCGCTTATCCATGTTATGTAAATAAAAGCTTATAACCTGACGTTAAATTCATCTATTGGTTGTATAAATGACTCTATTGATAACCTAAACCACATTTCGGAAGGTTTCAGCTAAGAAAATAAATTGTCATCAATGCTGAAATATTGATCATTTAATGAACACAGAATGGTCAGATTTTGGCAAGACAAAAGTTTTGTCGCCCACAGAAAGTAATGTGATTTTCAAACAAATTATTAACTTAAAATACAAATACCGTATATGTTGCACAACATTGGTAAATGAAGTTGTGGTGCTATTAGAATGATATTTAATATTTTGTGTGACTTCCATGAGCTTGAAGGACTGGATTCATGCGGTTTAACAATGATTCATACAATTTATTAATGAAGTCATCAGGAATAGCAGAGAATGCAGTCTAACATACCTCCCAGAGTTCATCTAGATTCTTTGGTTTTGTCTTCCAAGCTTCCTCTTTCATCCTACCCCAAACATGCTCAATGATGTTCATGTCTGGTGACTGGGCTTGCCAGTCCCTGAGAACTTTGATCTTTTTGCCTGGAGGAACTTTGTTGTAAAGATGGATGTATGAGGTGGAGCACCATCCTGCTGCAGAATTTGACCCCTTTTATGATTTGAAATATAAGAGGTAGTTAATACTTGTTATTTTAGGCTATTGATATTGCCTTCCACCTTGCAAATGTTTTGCACACCCCCATACTGAATGTAACCCCAGACCATGATCTTTCCACCACTAAATGTAACTGTTTTCTGGGTGTATTTTGCATCCATACAGGCTCCAGTAGGTCTCCTGCAGTATTTGCGGCGGCTGTGGTGTAATTCTACTGAAGATTCATCAGAGAAATCCACCTTCTGCCACTTTTCCAGCGTCCATCTGTTTAGCAGGCTGTGGGACTTTGCAAATGCTACATGGTTTTTTATTTGCCTTTTGTTTAGTGCTGGCTTCCGGGCACTGATTCGACCATGGAGGCCATTTCAAGACAGAATCCTGCAAACTGTTCTAGTTGACCAGGCCTGTTGAAGCTCTGCTGCAGTTGAAGAGGGGCTTGCTTTGGATTTTCTAACCAACAAATGTTCCTCCTGAGCAGTTGTCTTGCAGGGTCTGCCGGACCTGGGCTTGTCAAACACATCTCCAGTCTCTTCAAATATTTTTTTTATTCTTTGTACTTGACACTGAGACACATTAAAGGTGCCAGCCACCTCTGCAGTGGATCTGGTCTTCAGCTTCTTGATAATCAAGGCTTTCATTGCAGGGTGGATTTTTGGCGTGTTGTCAGAGCTCAAGTTGCAGTTCAAGTGAAGGTCTGGGGTACTGGGTTTCTTTTTAGACACACCCACTAATTAACTGATCATTTACTGAGCACAAGTGACAATGTAAACTAGGATTGGGTGCATTATATGACCAGGCGACAAAACTTTTGTCTTGCTAAAATCTGACCATTCTGTGTTCATTAAATGATCAATATTTCAGCATTGATGCCAATTTATTTTCTTAACCTTAACTAAATTTTGGATATTTTCAGCTTTCAAAAGAGTCATTTATACAACCAATGGATGAATTTAACACCAGGTTATAAGCTTTTATTTACATAACATGGATAAGCGACATAACGTCTGTCAGAGAGTGTATATCCCAGGAGAAAAACATCTACCGTGTTTCCCCGAAAATAGGGCACCCCCTGAAAATAGGGCGCCCCGGGGATTTGGCCTGGGTGCCTAATATAAGGCACCCCCTGAAAATAAGACATGGCAGGCATATAAAAAAAAAATTCATACTCAGCTGCCTCTGCCGCCGGCATTCTTCATCCTGAGCTTGCCACCGCCATCGCCACCCGCCGCTGATTGATGTCACCCGGTGTGTGTACATAGCCGGACGCCGCAGATTTACGATAGTAAGCCATCAGCCAATCGGGCAGTTGCTGGCGTCTGATTGGCCGCGGCATTACCGTACATCTCCTATACAGAGGGCATCTGCGCCGCTCAGCGTAGATGTACGGTAATGCCGCGGGCAATCAGACTGATTGGCTGATGGCTTACCATCTACGGCGCCCGGCTATGTACGCACCGGGGGACATCAAGTGGCGGAGGCGGTAGCGGCGGTAAGCTCCTGCAGGCTCCAGTGATGTGTTTGTGTGTGTGGCTGTGTGTGTGTGGCTGTGTGTGTGTGTTTGACTGTGTGTGTGTGGCTGTGTGTGTGCTTGACTATGTGTGTGTTTGACTGTGTTTGTGGCTAGAGGAATGTTGGAGGATGATAGGGGCTACAGAGGGACAGTGGCGGATGATGGGGTCTAGGGATAGTGGAGGATGATGGGGGGCTACAGAGGGACAGTGGCAGATGATGGGGTCTAGGGATAGTGGAGGATGATGGGGGGCTACAGAGGGACAGTGGCAGATGATGGGGTCTAGGGATAGTGGAGGATGATGGGGGGGCTACAGAGGGATAGTGGAGGATGAGGGGGCTACAGATAGATAGTGGAGGATGCTTAATATAAGGCGCCCACCCGAAAATAAGACATGATCCATCTTTGGGACCGAAAAAAAAATATAAGACAGTGTCTTATTTTTGGGGAAACACGGTAATTGATGCACAATGAAAAACAGCACTTTTAGTGTATGGATCACCTAGGGGAGTCACCCTTTAAAATACTTGCCAAACCTATTTACAATGAGTTGCATAATCAGTCACTCTATTTGCAGGGAAAACAAAAAGTGATCATATACAGGTGCCCATGTCAAGTGGTTGATTGTAAATCTCGGGCTTTCACTAATCCACTGCCATACATTGAGTTAAATGCAGATAAGAGGGGTTTAGATCGGCATGAAAGTTCAGTACATTAGCTCCGGGATAAAGGTAGGGGTTTCAGCGTCCTACTCCTGCTAGTGCCTGCTTCCACTCTGGAGCATACATCATTACTTGTCCCTTGTATTTATTGAATAAAGTTTTACACTTTGCATATAATTTGAACTTAAGTCGCCCTTTTTCTCCTTTTGGTTTACTTGTAATGGACATACACCACCGTTCAAAAGTTTGGGGTCATTTAAGAAATTTCCTTACTTTTGAAAGAAAAGCACATTTTTTTCAATGAAGCTAACATTAAATGAATCAGAAATACACTCTATACATTGTTAATGCATGGTAAATTACTTTTAGCTGCAAACGTCTGGTTTTCAATGCAGTATCTACATAGGTGTGTAGAGGCCCATTTCCAATAACCACCACTCCTGTGTTTTATTGGTACATTGTGTTTGCTAACTGTGTAAGAAGGCTAATGGATGTGTAGGAAACCCTAGAAAATCCTTGCACAAGTATGTTAGCATAGCTGAAAATGGTTTGGCTGATTAGAGAAGCTATAAAATTGACCTTACTTTGAGCTAGTAGAGAATCTGGAGCATTACATTTGTTTGTTCTATGAAACTCTCAAAATGGCCAGAAAAAGAGAACTTTCACATCCCATCCTCCACCACAGCACAACAGGAGGTTGCCTCTTGGCCTTAATAGGGGCAGGAAACACAAAGAGGTTAAATAGCCCCTCCTACCTCCTACCACCAGTGTTTCCTGTCCCTTTGGATCTTTAAAATGGGCACATTACAACCAGAAGGTTTGAACAGTACTGTAGAAAATACTTTTTAATCGAGTTTTTAATAAGATATAGTTCCTTTTACATTGTTATCAACTTTTATGATGATGTTTAATATTAATTTTTATATTAATTTTTCTTTTTTAATAATTTTTGTTACAATAGCTCCTTTTTTATGGTAACAAAATCTTTTTATAGTAACAATCTTTTATGGTAATAATTGTTATATATATGTATTATATGATAATCTGGGATTATATTTATATGATAACTTTGTACATAATATTAATAATATGTTATAATTTACATATATGTATTTAGATAGACATCATTTTTATAAATTCATCATAAATACCCTATACAATACCTATAGACTATATAGAAATTATTGGATCCCTTGCAGGATCCATTGCATAGTTTATATTATACCGGTGTAATCACTCCCCTACCCCCCTCCATTTTGGATTGTGAATGTATATAAGTAATTGTTATAGAGAGCCCAGGTAATCACTTGATAAAGACGCCTGTTACGTCGAAACGCGTTGTGGATACTGGATTCTCACATTGATTTAATAAAACCTAAAGGTAATTCATGCTATAACAGAGCCCTGTTCCTTGCCTGAGCGCTGAACCTATTTCACATCTATTTTCGGCCACATATTCCTCCCATTACGGGAAGCGTGATTAGCTGCAGCTCGACATCAGGAAATCCTAGACCCGACATCAACACCCTCCCACAATGGTCATGTGCACCGGACACCGGCGGTTCACTTGAACCACAACGAGCTCTGAGCCGACGTGAACACCAGCAGCCCTGCCGCAGCTCTGCAACCTGTTGTGCGGTCGGCACAACAGGATCAGGTGAGCAGGGGAAACTATCAACCACCCCTTTTTTGTCAATATATACAGTGTGGCGCAACTTTTGTTTCTTTGCTTTGGGGCACACAGAGGCACTTCTGAGAGCTGCTGGCCGGCAGGCAGTTTTCTCCTTACCTATGGCCGGGCAATGAGGCGATCGAGCGCTGCTCCTTCCTCTCGGCCGCTTCCGTTATGTCTCGGGCTGCCCCTGATGGTGTGTTTATGGCTGCAGATGCAGAGCCCAGCACCCCCTCTGGCCCCATAAGTAATACTAGGGTACGAGGTGTTTTTGCCCCCATTGGACTGAGTCCTCATTTCCTTCTCTCCCTGTTGTATTTTTCAGGGAGGCAAGGAACAGGCACAGAAGACAAAATCCTCTTCCTCCAGAAGGTGTGGGGTCTGTACCAAGAAGCTGTCTCCCACCCGTGCGAAGCTCTTATGCCCCGCCTGTACTCAGAAGGACATGGGGGAAGAAAAACCATCACTCATGGAGGAGCTTAAAACTCTCATTCAAAGGGAAATTTGGTCTTCTTTGGGTTCTGTGGCCGGTCCTCCGGCTGTTGCTCCCCCGTCGCCTAAGAGGCGGAAGATGATGGATCCCGCTCCTGAGGGGTCTGACATGTCTGCTTCTGAGGAAGGCCTGGCAGAAGAGTCAGATACACTCCAGAGCAGTGAAGGTCACCTCCGTTATTATTTTTCCTCTGAAGATATCTCTGAACTGGTCTCGGCTGTCCGGACTACCATGGGATTAGTGGAGGAGGAAGCTTCACACTCAATTCAGGATATCATGTTTGGGGGGTTACGGTCAAAAAAGGCGGCCGTGTTCCCCGTCCATGATAGCTTAAAGGACATGGTCCTCGATGAATGGAAGCTTCCGGAGAAACGTTATGTGGTCCCGGGAGGGATGAAAGGCCGTTTCCCTATGGATGTGTCAGTGTCCAAACTATGGGCAGAGGTGCCACACGTGGATGTGCAGATTGCTAAAGTAGCCAACAAGACCACGTTATCATTTGAGGACTTATCGCAGTTAAAAGATCCAATAGATCGTATAGCCGATAGCTTACTGAAGAAATCCTGGGAGTCCTCGTCCTTTCTTTTAACATCTAATGTCGCTTCTACTTGTGTGGACCGGTCAATGTTCCAGTGGCTGGACATGTTATAGTCCCATATTGCGGGCGGTACACCCAGAGACGATTTGCTGTTCTCCATTCCCCTCCTGCAGAAAGCATTAAGTTTTCTTGCCGATGCGTCAGCCGAGTCCATCAGAGCTGCCGCCAGGACTATGGTCCTCTCAAATACCGCTAGGAGAGCGGTCTGACTGAGGTCTTGGTCTGGGAATATGGTGTCTAAGAGTAAGCTTTGTTCTATTCCCTTCCACGGGGAGTACGTGTTTGGCCAGGTCCTGGACCAGCTTTTGGAGAAGGTCTCACATAAGAAGGGACTGGTGGAGCCTAAGGCAAAGACTAAGTCCTTTCGGCCACAGCATTCTTTTCGGTCCCACTGCCTGTCGCATTCCCAGTCCCAGAAGGACAAAGGGAAGAACGGCCGTTGGAGCTACCCAAAGGGAGGAAAGGGGAAAAGCATCTTTTCTTCTCGTCCCCAGGACAGGAAGTGACACCATTCTGGTGGGCGGAAGGCTTTCCCACTTCCTCCCCCAGTGGCAGCTCAACTCAAACCAAACCAGAGAAAAACACAAGATGCCAGCACAGCTGCTTTAAATGGTCCTCTTTACATGGTATGATGCTGTCTACAGGACACATCAGAAATATAAAAATACGTAGAGTTAGGACTACTCCAACAGAGACTTCCTTGACGCTGGGGTAGTGGCTTAGGAGATTCAATGCTGCAATATCCTGCAAAATGTCTCTATTTTTGTGCAGTATGGCATCAACAGGTGTAGATACACATTTATTTATTTTTTTGAAATTTCCAGCTGTGCTGGCATCTTGTGTTTTTCTCTGGTTTGGTTTGAGTGGCTAACCAACACTCGCCGTGCACACTAGAAATTGTCTGTTGCCATCTGCATTTGACTTAATTATTTTAGGTAGCTGTTCACATGCAGCTGCCTTCTCCAGCCTTCAGTTTTTTTCATATCAGCTTCATTCACCCAAACTTGACATGCTTTACCCATAAGGACAGGAGGGGCTGGTGGGGGTTAAACTGTGAAATAGCCCAGACACCTGTGGTGCAGGCTGCAGGTGTCTGGGCCTCAGTTGCTCTTCATCCACCGAACCCCCTGGCAACATGGGAAGCAATGTCTGACATGTATGGGTGAGTGTTTGCTTTAAATGGTCCTCTGTACATTGTATTATGCTGTCTACAGGACACATCAGAAATATAAAAATACGTAGAGTTAGGACTACTCCAACGGAGACTTCCTTGACGCTGGGGGAGTGGCTCAGCAGATTCAATGCTGCAATCTCCTGCAAAATGTCTCTATTTTTGTGCAGTATGGCATTAACAGGTCTAGATACACATTTATTTTATTTTTTTTTGCAATTTCCGGCTGTGCTGGCATCTTGTGTTTTTTTCTGGGTGTAATCCTCACTATGATATTATTCTGTATATATACACTGCACAGCACCACTTCTCCTGTCCTGTATACTGGGTGTAATCCTCAGGATCTGTGTTATTCTGTATATACACTGCACAGTACCACTTCTCCTGTCCTGTATACTGGGTGTAATCCTCAGTATCTGTATTATTCTGTATATATACACTGCACAGTACCACTTCTCCTATCCTGTATACTGGGTGTAATCCTCAGTATCTGTATTATTCTGTATATATACACTGCACAGTACACATCTCCTGTCCTGTATACTGGGTGTAATCCTCAGTATCATATTATTCTGTATATATATACTGTATATATACACTGAACAGTACCACTTCCCCTGTCCTGTATACTGGGTGTAATCCTCAGGAAAAAACAGAAAACGCCAGCACTGCCAGAAAAAATAAAAATTGTGCAAAAACACATATTGTTTCCAAACTGCAAAGAATTTAGTTGAGACATTTAGCAAAAGATTGAATAATCTTTTGAGCCACATCGCCAAACGTCAAGGCATTCTCAGATAGGGTGGTCCTACTCTATCATTTTTAATTTACACTGTGTCAAAAAGACCTCAATAATATATATAAAGTGGACCATAAAAAAACATCACTCACCTTCACATATCAGACCTGCTTCCAAGGTGCCAGATCAGTGCGTGTGATATAAGGCAACCTAGGCCCCCACACCTGCAGCTTGCACCACAAATGTCAGGGCTTTTCAAAGTTAACCCCCACCGCACTGACCCAGCCTTTATGGATAACAGCAGGTTAGGTTCAGGTGTATGAAGCAATAACTGAGCCTGTGTGCTGGGTGTGATAACCGTGTGTGAACAGTTACCAAGAATACAAATGTCAGTGCAGATGGAAACAAACAAATTCTAGCGTGCAGGGCAGGGTGGATTTGATTTAAATCTAACTGATTTAAATCATGATTTAAATCACTAATCAGTATGGCTTGATTTAAATCAGTGATTTAAATCAAAGTTTCTACCTAAACTAGTTCTTGCTACTTTAACATGCAAGTAGATGAAGATTTTTAGAATCACTTTTTATATTACTTTTTTCTCCCCAGTTTAATGGGTTAATCATTCATTCTTGGACACCACTGTTCTGTTGTACTTAGGAAGGAGAAAAATAATCCTGACCTTAAAGCGAACCTGTCACCCCCCCCCCCGGGCATCAAAAGCTATAATAGCCACCTTCTGCAGCACTAAGGCTGCATTCTGAGAAGGTGGCTATAGGCTTTTGGTGCCCTTTATAGTATGAAATATTAAGTTAGGTAAATGCTCACTCTTCTGAAGAACGAAGACCGGGAGGCGGGGTTTCACGCTCCTCCGGCCCGCCCCCTCTTGTCAGTCATTGTGCGCGCCTGCTGCTGCCTCCCCTCAGTGTGGAAAATGAACGCGCGTCTCCGTTCTCATGCACGGAGCCGCGCATGCGCTGTGCGCCCGGTGTCGACTTCCTGGACACCGGGCGCACAGCGCATGCGCGGCTCCATACAGGAGAATGGAGACGCGCGTTCATTTTACACACTGAGGGGAGGCAGCAGCAGGCGCCGCACAATGACTGACAAGAGGGGGCGGGCCGGCAGAGCGTGAAACCCCGCCTCCCGGTCTTTGGTCTTCAGAAGAGTGAGCATTTACCTAACTTAATATTTCATACTATAAAGGGCATCAAAAGCCTATAGCCACCTTCTCAGAATGCAGCCTTAGTGCTGCAGAAGGTGGCTATTATAGCTTTTGATGCCCGGGGGGGGTGACAGGTTCGCTTTAATAAACATTTAAATAGATTTATTCAACTGAAACAATAACAACATTACAGCATAAGTTATTTGCTTAAACAAACATCCATGTTTGTTAACTAATTTGGCTAAACAAAATATATATATATTTTAAAAAACTAAGGGCCCTTTCACATCAGCGTTTTTTTCAAATCGCGGCAGATGCGGTGAAAAAAACGCATCTGCCGCGATTACCGCATACCGGCTGCACTTGCGGCACGGTTGCGGCGCGGTTGCGGTAAACGCCATACAAGGTATAGGCGGACTTGCGGCAGGTGCGGCAAGTGCGGTTTTGGCACTTGCGGCAGGTGCGGCCGCGAAAAAAACCGCGGCTGACAGCATTTTTTTTCGCGGCCGCACCTGCCGCAAGTCCGCCTATACCTTGTATGGCGTTTACCGCAACCGAGCCACAAGTGCAGCCGGTATGCGGTAATCGCGGCAGATGCGTTTTTTTTCACTGCATCTGCCGCGATTTGAAAGAAATGCTGATGTGAAAGGGCCCTTAGACTGTCAGCCCAGCCGACACATGAAAAACTTAAATACTACTGTCCCTGCTGTCCTCTGTAGCTCACTTGTCGTCATCTCATCATCATCTTCTTCTTTGTTCCTATTCATAATCTGGAAAAGAAAAACAAGCTTTCCTGCTTTATCGGGTCCCAACCGATTTCTCAATTTAGAATGAATGACTCCAAAGGAAGAGAATATTCTTTCAACGCCTGCAGAAGAAGCTACTGCTGTTAAAAGTGAAATCATTACTTGAACAGTCTCTAAATCCAATCGCTTAAGTGACTTCCACCAGTTTACTGGTGTGACCTTCCTTAAAATATCTTCAGCAAACATATATTTCTTGAATGGTTCCCCCTTAGCTCTGAAGTTTATTATAGTTGGCATTAAAGAGCGATGATTGCTGGATACCCATGTCATAGCTAACTCCTCTTCCTCAGCACTTAGGTTTTGACCCTGATATTGGATATTGACAATATTTGCCAAAAAATGAGCTGGAGTCAGTGCTTGTCCCATTCGTTTGTTTACTGCTTGTAATTTAATTCTGTCCATGTGTAGTTCTGTTTTTAAGTGTTCACTCAGTTCCTTCTAAATTTCAACAGCATCCGCAATAAAACAGCTATTTTTCTGTATTTTGTTTAAAGCTTGAGAGATGGGTTTCAGGAAGCTCAGCATATGTTCAACATTTCTCTTAAGCCCAATGTTGAGGATTTTGGCCGTGACAGTGCCATCTATTTTATCTCGATTTTCTTCACAAAGTGTCATCAGAATAGGCCAGTTTTTGATATACTGCTCAAAACAGTCCACCACAGAGTTCCATCTAATATCTTGTGGGAGCGTTAGCTTGGTTCCACCCATCCTTTTCAGAGCTGCTGCAGCAAAATGATTATTACGGAAGTATTTAGCAATTTCAACAACATTAGCCTTTATTTCTGGAACACGTAAGTCTTTGGCTAAGAGGTGCAGCAAATGAGCACTGCAACCATATGTTATTAGCAGCTTTGTATTCCCTCCCTGCTCTTCTAAATCTCTTCTCATCTTGGATATGTTTGCAGCATTGTCAGTGACCAAACTGCGTACTAGACATTTGAATTTTTGTTCACATGTCGTTATAGCTTTTACTGTCACTTCTTGTAAGTATTCTGCTGTGTGTGCATTTCCTGACGTATCAGTTGTTTGTGCAAGGAAGGCTTTACCTTCTTCTGTTGTTATACAAGCACATACAATAGGATCATTGTGGACATTACTCCACCCATCAATACTTAGGTTAACAATTTTACCCTCCAGAGCTGTTGCACATTGCTCCATTTCTCTGTCATACACTTGATCCAGCAGTTTCCCTGCAACATCAGCTCTGCTGGGTGGACTGTATCCTGGTCTCAGTGACTGAACCATATTAATGAAATATGGGTTCTCAGTCAGATGGAAAGAAGAGTTTGTTGCATAAATAAACTGGGCGATTTTTTTCATCAATCAACTCTTTTTCTAATCTGCTAGTTCTCATCACAAACCTATCTATGGTGGTTCCAGGAGGTAAAGGTTTTTTCTTCCTTTTGGGTGATGGTGATATGTGGCTGTGGGTGTCTGATGATGATGCTGCTGCTAATGAAGCACTATCCTGGATGGATAACTCTGAAACTGTAGAACAGGATGATGGTGATCTTGGAGGTGGATAGTTTCCAGAATCCATGAATTCCCCTAAACAAAAAAAGTCAATGCTGTTATTTTATTGTTTATTATACAATTTCTGCTTATTGTACACAACACATCACTGCCCCTGCCCCAAAAGGAATATTTGTTTTTCTTCATAACTGTACCAAATGACAGTAACATGCAGTAATAATAAGAAATATAATTTTTCTCACACATGACAGTTCAGTCTTTAGAAATAGGATTCAATAAAAATGTTTACCAACCTGAAGATCCTGCCTGTTCAGAAGTGTTTCTTTGGTCATCTTCATCACCGCACTTCTCATGATGTTGCCTCATTCGCGCCACCAGGCCTTGCATCTCTTTGTTGCATCGTTTGCATTTTGCACGTATGCCTGCCTTACCAATAGGCGAAGGAGCTTCATTAAAATATTCCCAAACTGGGTCTCTTTTACGGGCTGCTGCCATTATAAGGAAAGAATGTAAAAAACCTCAGATCGTACACACAAACAGATCCAGACTTGTCTGTCTGTGGCTATGCTGCAGTATTGTGCTCAAAGTTTCACTTTCATTTTCTTGTCTGCTTGCCCTTCCTCCTCCTCACACTTAGATTCACATTCTTCTTGTGTTGTGCAGATCTATTCCACTCCAAGCAATCAGAAACATATTGTCTAACTTCTTGGACTTGGCACTGAAGGGTTGATTCTGTATTCATAAGTTTGTAGAACAATAGGATTAAGGTCTTTTTCTCAACTCTGTTCATGTTGTAACATTTTTGCCGTGAAGAAGAGGCTGGGACCTCTGTGGAGTCAAATTCAGTTTTGAGAACTGCGTAAGTAAAGCGAGCGTCTGTGATAATATAGGAGAGAAACTGCCCACTAATCCTACAGAAACCTCTGGAAGAGCATGGCATTGTGAATGTTACACATATACAGCCTTTATTCTACTGAGTTAAACAACTCAGCTTTATCTCATGATGGAAGAACCTTTGGATGGTAAAATATTTTCCTCAAAAAGCAGTTTATTTAAAAAAATCCGATTTAAATAAAAAAAATCCGATTTTTTTGATTTAAAAAAAAAAAACATAGAAAAAAATAAAAATTGTGCAAAAACACATATTGTTTCCAAACTGCAAATAATTTAGTTGAGACATTTAGCAAAAGTTTGAATAATCTTTTGAGCCACCCCGCCAAACGTCAAGGCATTCTCAGATAGGGTGGTCCTACTCTATAATTTTTAATTTACACTGTGTCAAAAAGACCTCAATAATATACCGTATTTTTCGCTTTATAAGACGCACCTGATTATAAGACGCACCCCCAAATTTGGTGAAGGAAAAGAGGAAAAAATAATTTTTAATGTTAAATGGGGTCCGTCTTATAATGTCAATGTCCGTCTTACAAATCATATAGGGTATATGTCCCTCATAGCCCCCTCTTCCTGGTACATGGTCCCTCATTCTTGGATATAGTACCACATCCTAGATATGGCCCCCTTATTCTGGTTACAGCTGGCACACGTCCCCAAGTGATGGTACACCCCCCCAGTGTTGGCACACGCCCCCCAGGGCTAGCACACATCCCCCAGGGCTGCCACATGCCTCCCAGGGCTGGCACACGTCCCCCAGGGCTGGCACACGTCCCTCAGGGCTGGCACAAGTCCCCCAGGGCTGGCACACAAGCCCCAGGGCTGGCACAAGTCCCCCAAGGCTGGCATACATGCCCCAGGGCTGGCACATGTCCCTCAGGGCTGGCACATGCTTCCCGGTGCTGGCTCACATTCCCCAGGGCTGGCACACATTCCCCAGGGCCATCACACATGTCCAGGGCCATCACATGTCCCCAAGGGCTGGCACAAGTCCCCCAGGGCTGGCACAAGTCCCCCAGGGCTGGCACATGCTCCCCAGGGCTGGCACACGTCCCGCAGGGCTGGCACATGCCCTCCAGTGCTGGCACAAGTCCCCCAGTGCTGGCACGTCCCCCAGGGCTGGCACATGCCCCCCAGGGCTGGCACAAGTCCCCCAGGGCTGGCACATGCCCCACAGGGCTGGCACACGTTCCCCCAGGGCTGGCACATGCCACCCAGGGCTGGCACAAGTCCCCCAGGGCTGGCACACGTTCCCCCAGGGCTGGCACATGCCACCCAGGGCTGTGTATATGCCCCCATCCTGTATATTTGCCCTCATCCTGTTATGTCCCCCCATCTTCTTTATGTGCCCCCATCCCCTGTATATGGCCTTACCGATGGTGGCAGGTTCCGGAGGGTGAGGGGCACAGGTGTAGGACCGGAGCTGTACAGATATACCGGCAGCAGCGAGCGCTGGGCGCCGCCATGTTTGTTTGTGGGCGGCTGCACCCCCAAATTTGGTGAAGGAAAAGAGGAAAAAATAATTTTTAATGTTAAATGGGGTCCGTCTTATAATGTCAATGTCCGTCTTACAAATCATATAGGGTATATGTCCCTCATAGCCCCCTCTTCCTGGTACATGGTCCCTCATTCTTGGATATAGTACCACATCCTAGATATGGCCCCCTTATTCTGGTTACAGCTGGCACACGTCCCCAAGTGATGATACACCCCCCCAGGGTTGGCACACGCCCCCCAGGGCTAGCACACATCCCCCAGGGCTGCCACATGCCTCCCAGGGCTGGCACACATCCCCCAGGGCTGGCACAAGTCCCCCAGGGCTGGCACACAAGCCCCAGGGCTGGCACAAGTCCCCCAAGGCTGGCACACATGCCCCAGGGCTGGCACACGTCCCTCAGGGCTGGCACATGCTTCCCGGTGCTGGCTCACATTCCCCAGGGCTGGCACACATTCCCCAGGGCCATCACACATGTCCAGGGCCATCACACGTCCCCAAGGGCTGGCACAAGTCCCCCAGGGCTGGCACAAGTCCCCCAGGGCTGGCACATGCCCCCAGGGCTGGCACACGTCCCGCAGGGCTGGCACATGCCCTCCAGCGCTGGCACAAGTCCCCCAGTGCTGGCACATCCCCCAGGGCTGGCACATGCCCCCCAGGGCTGGCACAAGTCCCCCAGGGCTGGCACATGCCCCACAGGGCTGGCACATGTTCCCCCAGGGCTGGCACATGCCACCCAGGGCTGGCACAAGTCCCCCAGGGCTGGCACACGTTCCCCCAGGGCTGGCACATGCCACCCAGGGCTGTGTATATGCCCCCATCCTGTATATTTGCCCTCATCCTGTTATGTCCCCCCATCTTCTTTATGTGCCCCCATCCCCTGTATATGGCCTTACCGATGGTGGCAGGTTCCGGAGGGTGAGGGGCACAGGTGTAGGACCGGAGCTGTACAGATATACCAGCAGCAGCGAGCGCTGGGCGCCGCCATGTTTGTTTGTGGGCGGCTGCACCCCCAAATTTGGTGAAGGAAAAGAGGAAAAAATAATTTTTAATGTTAAATGGGGTCTGTCTTATAATGTCAATGTCCGTCTTACAAATCATATAGGGTATATGTCCCTCATAGCCCCCTCTTCCTGGTACATGGTCCCTCATTCTTGGATATAGTACCACATCCTAGATATGGCCCCCTTATTCTGGTTACAGCTGGCACACGTCCCCAAGTGATGATACACCCCCCCAGGGTTGGCACACATTCCCCAGGGCCATCACACATGTCCAGGGCCATCACACATCCCCAAGGGCTGGCACAAGTCCCCCAGGGCTGGCACAAGTCCCCCAGGGCTGGCACATGCCCCCCAGGGCTGGCACACGTCTCGCAGGGCTGGCACATGCCCTCCAGCGCTGGCACAAGTCCCCCAGTGCTGGCACGTCCCCCAGGGCTGGCACATGCCCCCCAGGGCTGGCACAAGTCCCCCAGGGCTGGCACATGCCCCACAGGGCTGGCACACGTTCCCCCAGGGCTGGCACATGCCACCCAGGGCTGGCACAAGTCCCCCAGGGCTGGCACACGTTCCCCCCAGGGCTGGCACATGCCACCCAGGGCTGTGTATATGCCCCCATCCTGTATATTTGCCCTCATCCTGTTATGTCCCCCCATCTTCTTTATGTGCCCCCATCCCCTGTATATGGCCTTACCGATGGTGGCAGGTTCCGGAGGGTGAGGGGCACAGGTGTAGGACCGGAGCTGTACAGATGTACCGGCAGCAGCGAGCGCTGGGCGCCGCCATGTTTGTTTGTGGGCGGCTGCATTCACTATATGCAGCCGGCAACACAGACTTCAACAAAATGGCCGCGCCCATAGAGGAGACCCGCGGCCAATTTGCAGTGTCTACCTCTACCGGCCGGCTGCACATACTGAATGCAGCCGCCCACAAAAAACATGGCGGCGCCCAGCGCTCGCTGCCACCGGTGTTCCCCCGCACCTACGGTCCTACACCCGTGCCCCTCACCCTCCGGAACCTGCCCCCGGCACCCCCGCTTGGCACCCGCACCCCCCGGCCCGGTAATGTGCTGATATAAAATTTTACATTTTTTTTTTTTTACATTCTCTTTTTAAGACGCACCCCCGTTTCCCCCTACAGTTTGGGGGAAACAAAAGTGCGTCTTAAAAAGCGAAAAATACGGTATATAAAGTGGACCATACAAAAACATCACTCACCTTCACATATCAGACCTGCTTCCAAGGTGCCAGATCAGTGCATGTGATATAAGGCAACCTAGGCCCCCACACCTGCAGCTTGCACCACAAATGTCAGGGCTTTTCAAAGTTAACAACCACCGCACCGACCCAGCCTTTATGGATAACAGCAGGTTAGGTTCAGGTGTATGAAGCAATAACTGAGCCTGTGTGCTGGGTGTGATAACCGTGTGTGAACAGTTATCAAGAATACAAATGTCAGTGCAGATGGAAACAGACAAATTCTAGCGCGCACGGCGAAGTGGTGGTCAGCCACTAAACCATACCCAGGAAAAAACAGAAAACGCCAGCACTGCCAGAAAAAATAAAAATTGTGCAAAAACACATATTGTTTCCAAACTGCAAATAATTTAGTTGAGACATTTAGCAAAAGATTGAATAATCTTTTGAGCCACCCCGCCAAACGTCAAGGCATTCTCAGATAGGGTGGTCCTACTCTATAATTTTTAATTTACGCTGTGTCAAAAAGACCTCAATAATATATATAAAGTGGACCATAAAAAAACATCACTCACCTTCACATATCAGACCTGCTTCCAAGGTTCCAGATCAGTGCATGTGATATAAGGCAACCTGGCCCTGACATTTGTGGTGCAAGCTGCAGGTGTGGGGGCCTAGGTTGCCTTATATCACATGCACTAATCTGGCACCTTGGAAGCAGGTCTGATATGTGAAGGTGAGTGATGTTTTTGTATGGTCCACTGTATATATATTATTGAGGTCTTTTTGACGCAGTGTAAATTAAAAATTATAGAGTAGGACCACCCTATCTGAGAATGCCTTGGCGTTTGGTGGGGTGGCTCAAAAGATTATTTAATCTTTTGCTAAATGTCTCAACTAAATTATTTGCAGTTTGGAAACAATATGTGTTTTTGCACAATTTTTATAATTTCTGGCAGTGCTGGCGTTTTCTGTTTTTTCCTGGGTGTAATCCTCAGTATCATATTATTCTGTATATATACACTGCACAGCACCACTTCTCCTGTCCTGTATACTGGGTGTAATCCTCAGTATCTGTATTATTCTGTATATATACACTGCACAGTACCACTTCCCCTGTCCTGTATACTGGGTGTAATCCTCAGTATCATATTATTCTGTATATATACACTGCACAGCACCACTTCTCCTGTTTTGTATACTGGGTGTAATCCTCAGTATATATATACACTGCACAGTACCACTTCTCCTGTCCTGTATACTGGGTGTAATCCTCAGTATCTGTATTATTCTGTATATATACACTGCACAGTACCACTTCTCCTGTCAGGTATACTCAGTGTAATCCTCATCTGTATTATTCTGAATATATATATTGCACAGTACCCCTACTCCTGTCCTGTTGTCAGAGGTGGTATTGGACTTTGATTTTTAGCATATAACTGTTGTTTAAAGTAATTATCCCCAATATGGAGTCATCACTTCTGTTCTGTACAGGTGATGACTTTCTCTTTGCTGTGGATCTGACCTCTGGAACCCCACAATCCTGAGAAACGTGGCTTTGAAAAGTAACATGTAAATGGAGCTGTGGGTGAGTATTTCCTTTGCTTCGCCATTCACATGTGGCTCTTCAGATAACTCATTTGAGAAAGTGATGAGACCACGACAACGTAAAAGCTAAATTCACTGATCGGGGGCTGATGGGTGATATAGTGTGTGGGCTGGTAGAGCTTGTCAGTGCCTCATAATAAAAACAGCACAGTGCCCCCATAATATTTCATCTGGCTCATAATAAAGACAGCACAGTGCCCCCATAATATATAATCACTGCCTCATAATAAAGACAGCACAGTGCCCCTATTTACTATAGAAAAGCCTTATCCAGTCTCTGCCTGTGTGTCTCTAAGTTTGTCTCGAAAACAGCGCCATCTATAGGACATTGTGTACATTACAAAAGGCAGTTAAAGTGAACATGTCCCCCCCTTCCCCAGGCATCTAGAGGTAACATAGCCACCTTCTGCAGCACTAAGGCTGCATTCTAACAAGGTGTCTATAGCATTTATGCTCCCTTGATTCACAAAAAAACTTTTATAAAATCTGTTCCAAACCTGACCCAGCCCTTGAGCTGAGCAGTTTTCACTTTCAGTTTCTTGTACCCAGCAGCATTGCTCCTCAGCCCCTGATCTAAAGCTCAAACTCAACTCTGCTGCACTGCTGACAGCTCAGCTCAGCTATGTAGCAGGCAGTGCTTTGTCTACTCAGGGTCCTCCTGCTAGATTTACTACTGTGGGGTCTCCTATAACAGCAGCTCTACAGTCATGGCCAAAAGTTTTGAGAATGATACAAATATTAATTTTAACAAAGTCTACTGCTTCAGTTTTTCTAATGGCAATTTGCATATACTCCAGAATGTCATAAAGAGTGATCAGCTTAACAGCAATTACTTGCTAAGTCAATATTTGCCTAGAAAATGAACTTTAACCCCCAAAACACATTTCAACATCATTGCAGTCCTGCCTTAAAAGGAGCAGCTAACATCATTTTAGTGATTGTTCCATTAACACAGGTGTGGGTGTTGATGAGGACAGGGCTGGCGATCAATCAGTCATGATTAAGTAAGAATGACACCACTGGACACTTTAAAAGGAGGCTGGTGCTTGGTATCATTGTGTCTCTTCAGTTAACCATGGTTATCTCTAAAGAAACACGTGCAGCCATCATTGCACTGCACAAAAATGGCCTAACAGGGAAGAGTATCGCAGCTAGAAAGATTGCACCTCAGTCAACAATCTATCGCATCATCAAGAACTTCAAGGAGAGAGCTTCCATTATTGTCAAAAAGGCTCCAGGGCGCCCAAGAAAGACCAGCAAGCGCCAGGACCGTATCTTAAAACTGTTTCAGCTGCGGGATCGGACTACCAGCAGTGCCGAGCTTGTTTAGGAATGGCAGCAGGCTGGTGTGAGTGCTTCTGCACGCACTGTGACGCACAGACTCTTTGAGCAAAGTCTGGTTTTGAGGAGGGCAGCAGAGAAGCCACTTCTCTCCAGAAAAAACATCAGGGACTGACTGATATTCTGCAAAAGGTACAGGGAGTGGACTGCTGAGGACTGGGGTAAAGTCATTTTCTCTGATGAATCCCCTTTTCAATTGTTTGGGACATCTGGAAAAAAGCTTATTCGGAGAAGAAGAGGTGAGCGCTACCACCAGTCTTGTCTCATGCCAACTGTAAAGCATCCTGAAACCATTCATGTGTGGGGTTGCTTCTCTGCCAAGGGAATCGGCTCACTCACAGTCTTGCCTAAAAACACAGCCATGAATAAAGAATGGTACCAGAATGTCCTCCAAGAGCAACTTCTCCCAACCGTCCAAGAGTAGTTTGGCGCCCAACAATGCCTTTTCCAGCATGATGGAGCACCTTGCCATAAAGCAAATGTGATAACTAAATGGCTCAGGGAACAAAACATAGAGATTTTGGGTCCATGGCCTGGAAACTCCCCAGATCTCAATCCCATTGAGAACTTGTGGTCAATCATCAAGAGACGGGTGGACAAACAAAAACCAACAAATTCTGCCAAAATACAAGCATTGATTATGCAAGAATGGACTGCTATCAGTCAGGATTTGGTCCAGAAGTTGATTGAGAGCAGCCAGGGAGAATTGCAGAGGTCCTGAAGAAGAAGGGTCAACACTGCAAATATTGACTTGCTGCATTAACTCATTCTAACTGTCAATATAACCTTTTGGTACTCATAATATGATTGCAATTATATTTCTATATGTGATATAAACATCAGACAAACACAAATAAAAACCAGAGGGCAGCAGATCATGTGAAAATATAATTTTGGTATCATTCTCAAAACTTTTGGCCATGACTATGTTGTAGCAGCGCTGACAAAGCTCTGTAGTGCAGGCAGGTAGCCCTGGAGGCGGTGCACAGAGAGCAGAGGGGGGTGACTGACACCACAGAGGAGGGAGACAGACACTTGAAAACCCGCCTCCCGGTCTTGGATCAGGTTTGGAACAGATTTTATATAAGTCTTTATTTCAGTGAATCAAGGGAGCATAAATGCTATAGACACCTTGTCAGAATGCAGCCTTAGTGCTGCAGAAGGTGGCTATGTTATATTTAGATGCCTGGGGGGGTGACAGGTTCGCTTTAAACTGGAATGTGAGAAATTAGGCTCCATTCACACTGTGCATTTTTGGTCTGTTTTTGCTCTGTTTTTGCTCGTCGGTTTTTGTAGTCAAACCAGGAGTGGAACAATCACAGGAAAAGTATAATATAAACACGTCACCACTTCTGTATTTATCACCCACTCCTGGTTTTGGCTACAAAAACTGACAAGCAAAAACAGCCCAAAAATGCACAGTGTGAATGGAGCCTTATAAGACTGGTTTCACACTGCTGTTTTTCAGTATCCGTGTGATTCCAGCTTAAACTGAATGAATCCATTTTCGTTGGCTACAGGCCAACTAGAGGATGTGTCATTTTCCACTGGATCCATGAAAAAAGGTACACATCCGGAAGCACCTGTCTGCTCCTGCACTGATACTATCCCTGATCCGTGAGATGGATCAGTGGTAATACCAGTGCGGGTGCATCCAGATTGTCAATTGCGGGGGAATGTGGGGGGGATACAAGCTTTACCAAAAAACAGTAGTTTAAAACTAGCCTTAGCCAAGATGGACCGTCCCAAAAAGTATGCGGATGACATTGAAAGGAAAGATAAAAAAGGAGGGGGGACAAGAGGCGCAATAGTGCCCTATCAGTGTGGCACTGAGTATGTAAGCGGTGAAAAATAGGGATTCACTCACCTGGGGCAGTTGTGTAACCCACAACTGGCTTGAAGGTGTTAAATGAAGATTGTTACAGATAGCCGCTGCAGGACTTCCACCGTCCACACAAGTGTGGAGATACATCAGATGATAGGGAAAAAATGGTGTGTCACAGTCCGCGCTGCCACGATCATCAACTCCAAAGAAAACACGTGAAGATGGAACTTCCACGAAATACTTTATTTCCTCCTGCCTCCTACGCGTTTCGGTGCCCTCCTGGCACCTTCACGTGTTTTCTTTGGAGTGGATGATCGTGGCAGCGCGGACTGTGACACACCATTTTTTCCCTATCATCTGATTGAAAGGAAAGAGGCACAACGGAAAAGGCAACGACGTGCAAATGGGACTACAGAACAAAGAGAGCATCGCCTTGGCCAAGCCACTACAAAGAAGAGCATGTGTGTCGCACACGACCTCCCCAGTCCAGACTCATCACATATTCACAGGATGCCATTTGTCATCTCCAGAGTTCAGACATTATCGTTGTGTCATGTGTTTATCTTTATTACTCCTCCATGAATAGCAGCATTTTCATATATAACAGCATTCATACTTAATATACACATACGTACTTTGTTGTTTGCAATTCTACTGCTATCGCCAAGTTTTAAATACACCTATTATTTATTAATTTCAGCACTTAAATCATTAACAACATGGTTAACTAATATATAATCGCACAAAGTTGTAGAATTGGGCCCCCGTCTAGTAATAATAATGATGGCACAGTCCCCCATAAATATATTGCTTAAGCATATGAAAAAGAACATTTACAACTTGCACATTATAGGACCGTTACTGTATTTTCTGTGTCTCCATAACTATTTCTTTCACTCCTGGTTGTAGAATGTCTTGTATGTATGTGGGATCACTTGGTTATGTCTCTACATCTGCTCTGATTACGTCAATTTAGGGATTTTTTATGGTAACTCTGAGTCACCCATCAGCAGCTGCTCCCCATAATTGTGCCTGGGGTGAGACATATAAACACGTGTGCTTGGCTTTGTCATCCCAATGTTAGTAAATGATTTAAAAGCCGCGCACATAATGCCAACCTGGAATCATTGTGCTGCCTGTAAAATAGAACATAGACATATCACCCTTTAAAGTGAGCGGGTCAGACAGGGTCCTGGCAGGCAACAACTGACAGTTTTATCATATTGTGTCCATAGTGCCCTTGTGCATCTACACAGGTGGCACACAAGATTCTCTGCTCTGGGCTATATGTGTGCCTTATGAATACGTCGTTTTTGCCATTTTTTTTGTTTCTGTACTGCCCTGTAATGACATTATCACAGTGCTGTGCCCCTTAATATTTCATTATTTTTGCAAAATAAAAACTTAAAGGGAACCTGACCCCACAAACTGACCCCCCCGCATCTTTAGACCTGTCCCTGCACCCCCTCTTATCATTTCTAGCCATCCCTTTTGCAGAAAAAAATCGATCGTAAAAAATGTCCCTGCTCCTTCGTATTACTACTCTAACTATCCCTCTCTGTGCTAAATGTGCTCTGCGACTGTGTAATAAAAGCTTTTTATCAATTACTCATTACGATGTTAATGATCTGAGGGGCTACCGTTGCTAGCCCCCTGGGCATCCTCTCTGTGTCTCATGGCCACCTCATGTGTAGTTTATCATGCCCCGATGGGCGTGATATTGACTTCCAAATGCGCGCCCCCCCAGCCTGGCTCACTCCACTCTGCAGAATGCTAGGTATGACCCCAAACGCGTCATTTCCGGTTCTCCACAGCCGGACTTCAGGTTGCGCAGGACGCATGCTCTATAGAGCACATTATGTTAGTGATGAGGCCAGGGCTGTGGGGGGTACTCGGTCACCGGGTCTGCTGAGTAGGGAGTCACAGGTGGACGGTATCCCGGTGCCGTGCCCTGGGGATCATTTGAAGGGGGATGAAGGGATTATTTACAGGGGAACGTGACGCCACCTGTAGGGTCTGGTAAGGTGGTACCAGCGCTGCCAGCCGGCCTCTGAGGTGATGGAGGGGGCAGCAAAGTGTGGTATAGCTCCCCACAGGTGGAGCTTTACCTCAGGGCAGCAATAAGGGAAGATGGTGAGGGAGGGCAGCGAAGGAGGATGATGGTGGATTATAGCTGATAAACAGTCACACATACACACAGGGTTAGTTGTTCCGGTACCTTTTTACTGAGGTAACATAACAGGTACAGTCTTGAGTATTAACCGGGTCCCTGGTACAATTTAGGATCAACTCCTTGGAAGGATATGAGGCCTCCGTTATTTCTATTCTCTGCCTTGAGGGATGAGTCCCTCCTGAGTTTGGACTCTCCAATCCTCTGATGTCTAAAACTAACAATCAGGCCCTTCTCCCTTCCTCTCCTCACACGAACTCCTCTCTAGCAACTGTCTCCTAGGACCAACTGTCTCCTCCTCTCAGCCTGGATCTCCCAGGGGAACTGACTTAATGCAGCCAGTAGAGCTCCCCTTCAGGTCTGGAGTGGAAGGTGTTGTGTGCTGAACAAACCAAGGTGTCAATCCTTCCTTGTACCAGTGTAACCTGTGGCAATCCCCCGCAGGGGTGCCACATTCCCCCCTAGTTAAACTCAGTCCTCCGGGACTGAAACATTTTTCATAAACATAACAGGTTATAACTATTTACATTTGATTATTGAACAGAGTCTTAAAAATGAAAAATTTACAAAAACCAAGGAAAAATAAGAAAACAGGTTACCAGTCCATACAGCGCTAGTCCATCCGCTGCAGGCTGTTTAGGGGATGTTGAAACAGGGATTTGCCACTACCAGTCCTATGGCTATGGTCCATTTTAAAAATAAGGAAAAGGGAAAGTTCAAGAGTCCAACAGGTTAAGTCTTTTAGGAATTAAAAATCATAACTATATACAATACGGGTGTATCTGCTTAGGAGGCCTGGCTTCACTTATACCACCCCCAGGCACTTTCTTTTCCTAACTTGATGTGCATGGGGCCAGTCCAGTTCCTCCACCCTTCTACACACTACCTTTAATAACATATTTACATTTTAAACATTTTTACATTTTCCCACATTTTATCACCTACTCTCTGTATCTAAGTGGTGGCTGACCAAAGTTACTACGGGTTGACCTGCGTAGCACTGGTGTGTTACTAATGTCTGTACCTAATGCAGTGTATGCTCTCTCTCTCAGTCTATCAGATCTACGTGTTGTTGTAATACCGTAGTATTGGCGTAGTCTCTCTAGTGGACTGGCAGATTCACCGATTGCAGGGATCTCTGGTTCCGGTACAACGGGTGGTTCTTGTATTCTCGGTACTTCTACTGCTGATGGAAACGTTAAAGTTGGGATTAGATATGTACCTTCTATTTGAGGCCAATCTGCTGGTAACTCTCCAATAATTGTCTGGACTGTCTTTGGCTTCTCTTGCTCTTCTAGCTTTGGACAAGGTACATCTTCCTCTGGTTGAAGCTGTTGAGGGCACTTTTTCAAATGATCTCTGGACACTGTTGCTGTAGTTTCACCATGATCCTTACTGATTAAACAGGTTTTCTGGTTATCAAAATTGGATGGTAATACAGTGTATGGTTCTTTTTCCCACTGATCATCTAGTTTGTGCATTCTCCTTTTTCTTCTCAAAACCAATTCACCTGGTGTTAAAGGCGTTCCTTGTGCACTTTTGTTAAAGTTAATTTCTTGTCTTCCTCTAGATCTTTCCAGACTTCTTTCAACGCATTCTTGGATTTTCTGGTATTGTTCTTTCCTTCTAATATCCCAATCTGTATCTGTAGTATCTGCTTCAGGAACTACTATGCCTAACTCAAAATCTGCTGGTAATTTTCCTGGTCTTGCTCTCATGAGGTATGCAGGAGTGCAATTTGTTGAACTTACTGGGATGTTGTTGTAGATGTCAACTAGATCTGGTAACTTTTCTGGCCACTGGTTTCGTTCTTCTAAGGGCAGAGTTTTTAACATTTCAATTACCACGTGATTCATCTTTTCGCACATTCCATTTGTTTGAGGATGGTAAGACGTGGTGCGTATTTTCTTGCATCCGTATAGGCGACAGAACTCTTGAAATATTTCAGCTTCAAAGGCGGGTCCTTGGTCTGTCAATACCTGGTCTGGATAGCCATGAGGTCTGCAGAAATAAGCTTGAAATGTTCTTGCTGCTGTCTCAGCTGTTAAATCTTTTACTGGAGCTACCACAAGAAATCTGGAATAATGGTCTACCATGGTAAGAGCATAAGTGTAGCCTGATTTGCTGGGTGTAAGTTTGACATGATCTATGGCTACCAGTTCTAATGGTTCTTTGGTGATGATAGGTTTGAGGGGTGCTTTCTGGCTGTTACGGTCTTTTCTTCTTAATGAACATGGTCCACAATTTTTACACCATCTCTCTATGGAGGCTCTCATGCTGATCCAATAAAATCTTTCACGTAACAGTATTTCTAATTTTCTCCATCCAAAGTGTCCCGATTCATTGTGATACGCTTGCAATACCATTTGAACATCTCTTTTTGGAACCACAACTTGCCATACCATTTCATGTGTTCTTGGGTTGATATACCGCCTGCACAATTGACCTTGATAGATGAATAATCGACTTCTTTCTTTCCACAAATGTTGAGCTTCTAGTGGAACATTCTTTTCAAGTTTGGAACCTGGTTGAGTTATTAACTTCTTTACAAGACTTACTGCTGGATCACTGTCTTGAGTCTCTTTCCATCCATAGTGAGGCAACGGGTTTAGTTCAACAGTCTGACGATTTTGGTAGACTCGATCTTCAGCGATTTGCCATTTTCTACTTTTATGGAAAGCTGGGAGTTCTATTTCCTCTAAGTCATCTTCTTCTTCACTTCCTTGTGGATGTACTTGAGGATTTCTAGAAAGGGCATCTGCATTGGCGTTATTGCGGCCTGCTCGATATTTGATAGTAAAGTCATAGTTCGACAGTCGAGCCATCCAACGTTGCTCCAATGCTCCAAGTCTTGCGGTATCCAGATGTGTTAACGGGTTATTATCTGTGAAGACAGTGAACTTTGAAGCTGCGAGGTAATGCTTGAACCTTTCTGTTACCGCCCAGACCAAGGCCAGGAACTCCAACTTAAAGGAACTGTAATTTTCTGGGTTCCTCTCAGTGGGTCGAAGTTTTCTGCTAGCGTAGGCAATTACTCGTTCTTTACCATCTTGCACCTGAGAAAGGACTGCTCCCAGGCCTACATTGCTTGCGTCGGTGTAAAGGACGAATGGTAGGTTATAATCGGGGTAAGCCAGGATTTCCTCACCGGTTAGAGCCTGCTTCATCTGTTGGAAGGAATTTTCTTGTTCCTCTCCCCATTCTAATGGTGACTCTGGAAATCTTCTCTTCTTAGATTGGCCTATCAGAAGATCTTGTATGGGCGCAGCCATCTTTGTGTAGCCCTTAATGAATCTTCTATAGTATCCAACCAGACCTAAGAACTGACGTACCTCGGTGATGGTCGTTGGTCTTTGCCAATCCTGGATTGCTGTTACCTTTTCCGGGTCTGGTGCTACTCCATCTGCGCTGACCACGTGTCCCAGGTATTGGACTTTAGGTTTCAACAGGTGACATTTGGATGGTTTGAGTTTCATTCCGTACTTTGCTAAAGCCTCAAATACCTCCGCCAGGTGTTTCAGGTGTTCTTCGTAGGTTCTAGAGAACACGATGACGTCGTCCAGGTATAAAAGTACGGTTTCGAAGTTTCGTTGTCCCAGGCAACTTTCCATGATTCTCTGAAACGTTCCTGGTGCGTTGCATAACCCGAATGGCATACTATTGAATTCACATAATCCCATTGGTGTTGTGAATGCAGTCTTCTCCCGGTCTTCTTCTGCAACGGAGACCTGCCAATACCCACTAGTGAGATCTAATGTGGAGAAATAATTAGCAGTCTTTAATGCAGCAAGAGACTCCTCTATTCGGGGTAACGGGTAAGCATCTTTGTGAGTGATTTTATTGACTTCCCGGTAGTCCACACACATCCTTATTGTGCCATCCTTCTTCCTGACTAGGACTAAAGGGGCTGCCCAGGGACTACTACTATCTCTTATAACCCCGGCCTCCTTCATGTCCCTCAGCATTTCTTTGGCATGTTGATAGTGACCTGGTGGAATGGGTCTGTGTCTCAACTTGATTGGTGGATGATTTCCTGTGGGTATGTGATGCTGTACCCCTTTAATCCTCCCAAAATCTAATGGATGTTTGCTGAATATCTGCTCAAACTCTTGCACTACCCGGTACACTCCATGCTTCAGGTGAGAAGGGATGGCATCAGTTCCTACATGCAACTGCTGACACCACTCCTCCTGCTGTCCTTTAGAGTTACTATCCTCCGCCAGACTAGGCGAGGAAACAGGTTCTACTGCCTGTATGTTGTTGTTACAAACAGTATACAGCTTTGCTACAGTAGCATACCGGGGTAACTTTGCTTCTTCTGCCCCACAATTTAACACACGGATTGGTACTCGTCCCTTGCGTACATCCACCACCCCTCTGGCTGTCAGTAGTGTAGGTCTGTGCTCTGAAAATACCGGCTCTACAACTGCCTGGTATTCCTGTCCTCTACAACCTATCGCTGCTCGACACCATATCATCATTTCACTATTTGGTGGTATTACAATAGGAACCGAGTCTATTACCCGCACACTGCCAATTTCTCCCCCAGACAGATTTACCTGTTGCTTGTGGATGAGGGCTCGGATCTCTCGTTGGATGACTCTTGTCCGCCCATAACCAGCAGTTTGAGAAATCTGTCGGAGTAAAAACAACACTTCTCCAAAGCAGTTTTCAATAACATTTGTACCAATAACCATGTAAGGGCATTTTTCATTAGGATTATCTTCAACTACAAATAACCCTTGATCTTTCAACTCCTCCCTCCCCAACTTTATTGTAGCTGCTCTGTACCCCACCTGTTTCTGTGGTTGGCCATTAGCTGCAATAATATAAAAACTGGGGTTTGGGGGTTCAAGATCATCATCAGACCAATACTGCTTATAAAGGATATGCGGGATCGTAGTAACCTGCGACCCGGTGTCCAATAGGGCCGACATGGGAATTCCTTCTAGTGTAATGTTGAGGTACGGACGGCCTCCCACGTACCGCTTACACCAGTCTTTTGGGCCCAGTTGCTCTACTCCTGGGAGTTGGCCCTCGGACCCAGGAATCTCGTGTTTAAAGGGCATCCTCTTGCAAAGTGTCCTGGTTTGTTGCATCGCAAGCAGATGGGTTGTCCTGAAGAATCTGTGTAATCCCAGGGTCTGCGTTGGAATGGTGCGTTGGTCCCCTGCGCGGGCGACCCGGTTCTGCGTTGGAATGGTACGTTGGTCCCCTGCCCGGGCGACCTGGTTCTGCGTTGGAATGGTGCGTTGGTCCCCTCCGCGGGCGACTGGGCTTTCCTTTGCATCCATGGGACATCCTCAGGGCTATCAGCTAGTTGAATTTTACTTGGTGGTGGTACCCCAGGCATATTTTGCAAGAGCTTTAGTACGTAGTCCATGTTTTTAGTTAACTGCAGCACCTGGTTTTGCATGTTATCATTTGCTACAGCTTGACTCTCTGCTTTTGCAGGTTCTGCAGGAATAGGTTTAAAGTCTATGGAAGAAGCATTAGTCTGCCATGATTGGTTGGCAGGTTCTGCAGGTGCTGGATCTCTTAGCACAGTTATAGCACGATCTTTTAAGTCACTAAAACTCACTGTTGGGTGATCCAATACCCACATATGCACTTGTTGGCGGTGATAGTCTGATCTTAATCCTTCTGTAAACTGTTCAGCAAGCATTTTATCCTCTTCCAGTACACTTGCCGGGTCTACCTGTTTCAAGGACCGGAGTGCTTTTTGTAAACGGAGGGCATAGTCTCTTATGGTATCCTGCGGTTTCTGCTTACACTGATAAAACAGCATCCTCAATTCAGACTGTGTGCGCTTCTCAAACACCAATTTTAGCTTATCAAACACTTTGGCAGCAGAGTCCCTGTCAGGGACCCGCACATCATCCGTGTCACTCATGGTGAGGCCCCCCTAGTTAATGACTGCCAACCTGTAAGATGAAAACTGGTTTCTTTAGCCGTTGGCGGCTCTGCAGCTGGAGCGGGCACCTCAGGTCTCTTTCTAGCAGGGAGCTGCGCTTCCTACAATCTCTCCGGCAGAGTGGAAGGGGGCGGGGCTTATCTTCCCGCTCTTTCTCCTGCTGTGACGCAGTTGTAATTTCTGAGGCGATGTAATGGCGGCCGCACAAACAGTCAATTAAATAAAGTCTTAAGGCGCACTTCACCTGGTAAATACCAGGCTGGTTCGGATCCTGTTCGTGACGCCAGAAAATGATGAGGCCAGGGCTGTGGGGGGTACTCGGTCACCGGGTCTGCTGAGTAGGGAGTCACAGGTGGACGGTATCCCGGTGCCGTGCCCTGGGGATCATTTGAAGGGGGATGAAGGGATTATTTACAGGGGAACGTGACGCCACCTGTAGGGTCTGGTAAGGTGGTACCAGCGCTGCCAGCCGGCCTCTGAGGTGATGGAGGGGGCAGCAAAGTGTGGTATAGCTCCCCACAGGTGGAGCTTTACCTCAGGGCAGCAATAAGGGAAGATGGTGAGGGAGGGCAGCGAAGGAGGATGATGGTGGATTATAGCTGATAAACAGTCACACATACACACAGGGTTAGTTGTTCCGGTACCTTTTTACTGAGGTAACATAACAGGTACAGTCTTGAGTATTAACCGGGTCCCTGGTACAATTTAGGATCAACTCCTTGGAAGGATATGAGGCCTCCGTTATTTCTATTCTCTGCCTTGAGGGATGAGTCCCTCCTGAGTTTGGACTCTCCAATCCTCTGATGTCTAAAACTAACAATCAGGCCCTTCTCCCTTCCTCTCCTCACACGAACTCCTCTCTAGCAACTGTCTCCTAGGACCAACTGTCTCCTCCTCTCAGCCTGGATCTCCCAGGGGAACTGACTTAATGCAGCCAGTAGAGCTCCCCCTTCAGGTCTGGAGTGGAAGGTGTTGTGTGCTGAACAAACCAAGGTGTCAATCCTTCCTTGTACCAGTGTAACCTGTGGCAATCCCCCGCAGGGGTGCCACATTAGCTCATCTGTGATGAGCTGACGTAATGTGCCCCACAGAGCATGCGCAATGTGCAGCTCTGTGGATCAACTGCGGAGTACTGGAAATGATGCGTTCGGTGTCATACCCGGCATTCTGCAGAGCAGAGCGAGCCAGGCTGGGGGGGTGCGCATTTGGAAGTCAATATCACGCCCATCGGGGCATGATAAACTACACAGGAGGCAGCCATGGGACACAGAGAGGACGCCCAGGGGGGCTAGCAACGGAAGCCCCTTAGATCATTAACATAGTAATGAGTAATTGATAAAAAGCTTTTATTACACAGTCGTAGAGCACATGTAGCACAGAGAGGGATAGTTAGAGTAGTAATAGGAAGGAGCAGGGACAGGTAGTGATAGCCTGGGGGGCTTAATGGAGGTGACAGGTTCACTTTAAAAATAAAATAAAAACTGTTTAGTTTGGGTCACCAATTACTGTGCTCGATAACTAATTTTTCTGTATATTAATCTATGCAAGGGCATGTTTTGTACTTATACAGCTGGAATGATACCAAATATGTTTTTATAATTGTATATTTTTTTATATTTTTTAAAGTGATGAATAAGAACAAAGAAGTGATTATAAATTATTATTTCTTTTAACGTTATTTATGCCTTCTAGAGCAAGTGATCACTTTTGAGCTCTCCATGGTACTGTACGCTAAGAGCGCAAAATGACAGCCGCTGTCCTTGGTGCTGATGTCTTAACATCAGCCCCCTCCCAGTGCACCGGAGTTTGAATGTACGCTGGGCATGGTGCATCAGCACCAAGGACAGCGGCTGTCATTTTACTCTCTTAGCGTTCAGTACCATGGAGAGCTCCTGAGTTCAGGAGCCAGCTGGCAATTAGAGTAATTTACTGTTTAGCAATAATTGCAGGCTTTTAGTTAAAATGTATTAACCCCTGCTGACCTAGTGTGTGATGTCAGCTTGGGTCCAGGGAGTGTGGACATACCTGGACACAAGCTGGCACCACACAAACATGGGCTTAACCCTGCGTAAACAGGCTTATTAACCGCATCTGCAGCCTCTGTGCTAACATGCCGGCACAGAGGCTGCAGATGGAGTTAATATGCACATTAATCCTGAGAATTACAAAATGTGGACAGCAGCTCTCTTTTTATGAATCATCTTTCACCGTTGCTGTCCTAGCGGTGAAAGATGATTGCATACTGTGCCGGGAAACCGGCAATTTAAAAAAAAAAAAGTAAATGCTGTCGGCGGACCAGAAGTTTGCTCGCAGGATTACATGCTGAAGAATCCCGCCGACCAAACTTCAGGACCGTGGACATCATCACACTGACACGCACCACACACTCACTCATGCAGCACACTCGCAGCACACTCACATGCATACAGCCATGCACACTCACCCACACAAAAAACGCCCACACTCACACAAAACACGCACTACACTCGCATCACTGTCATGCATCAAACACGCTCCGTGTTTGATGCATGACAGTGTGGCTACAGCCTAAAAATATTAATAATCTCTTTTTTGCACTTTACAGATGATGGGAAGGAAGTATAAAGAAAAGAAATACATGTACAGAAAGAGCTTCACCGGTTCAATTAGAAAATGATATCAATTGCATATAGATTTTTTTTACCTGACAGAGTCCTATTAAAAACTTTCTTCCAAACCATATTCAACAGGTTAAAACATCAGATCCAGGGAGGAAAGTAGATCTGCTGAGACGGCAGCCTCTTTCGCGTGAATACGCTTCTACCTGTCCCGCTGGTAGAAAATATTAATGCCATGTGTACGATCACAAAAAACATTAGGTTAGTTGGAATAGCAGTGTACATGTGCGACTTCTGCTCCATTCATCCCCTATGGCGCTACTGAGTTCAACGCTTGGCTTCTTCTCACATTCCAACAGAAAATTAACGGAGCAACAATTGTGCATGCGACCTTCTTATTCCTCCAAGGGGGAATAAAGTGATAAATCAGAGATAAAAATGACCCATTCTGCCGATCATTGCGGGTTCCAGCGGTCAGACACCATCAATCAGTATATTATCACCTATCCTGTGGATAGATAATACCTTGTTTTTATTTAATAACCCCTTTAAAATGTAATTTATAAACAATTATAATAATTAAAATCTTCCCAAATGCCAATTTATACACAGTGTAAACTGTAAGCAACATTGATTTTTATGTACTGCCATCTGGGGAAAATAAATAAAAATTGTAAATGCATTAGCCACATTCCTATACCTACACAGACCTTCTGACTGAGTCAGAGTCAAATGTTTTTAAATTGGAGGCTTGCAAAGAGATCAATAAAGGGTTAACCATATCTGTTAGAGCTTAGTAATTACCCTGCAGTGTTTTGGTGGGTGCAGGGCAGGTATTAAGGGGGTTGAGGGGGCAGAATGGGCACTTGTAGGGTTTCCGCTCCCTTGGGGGCCTCCAGGGTTTACAACACACACTATACTAAGAATAGCTTTAAAACAATATAAAAAAAATACATATATTTGGTATCGTAAGAGTCTGATCTATTAATATATGGAAAAAAAAGGAATCAAATTGGTGAACAGTTTAATGAGAAAAAAAAATTAAAATGCCAGAATTAAGGTTTTTTGGCTGCCACAAAATTGCAATAAAACGCAATAAAAGGCGATCAAATGATTGTGTGTACCTTGAAATTGTATCAGTAAAAACGTTAGCTCAGGCTGCCTTCACACTGACATACGGTATTTTCAAATCCGTGTGGTTTTATGATATTCATGTATAGTCATGGACAGACACAGATCTGTGCAAAAGGATGCCAAGGGATGTCAACAAAACTATTTTTAATGCATCCATCATCAGTCACCAGAGATAGGGGTGGGAGGAGCTGTACCTTCTGAGCATGCTCAGTACAGCATAATAGATCTATTTCACAGATTTATTTTCACGGATCCGTCCTCCATACAGATCCATGTTAATTTAGACACGGTTAAGTTAGGTACAGATCTGTGTCTGTGCGTTGGAAGCCCAGAGATGGAACAGTTTCCGTTTCTGGGTACATGGAAATTGCGGACACCAACAGATATGTGACAAAACAGAGACACATGGATGGCCACTGTAGGACCAATCCGTGCCCATAGGATAACATGAGAGGCCAAAACGGATCCGTGGCCATCAGTTTCAGGATGGACACAGATTTGAAAATATGCCAGGGAAATTAACCTCAGGCTCCTTTCGCATCAGCGATATTGCAATTTTGTGGTAGATCCAGCAGATGTCGCCGCACGACTTGTGGCACCGATCCAGCAAGCCCCATTCATTCTCTATGGGGCTTGCAGTCGGGTACGGCAAGTGCGGTATTGCTGAATCTGGCAGCATTTTTTTGGGGTGCTGTAAGCACTGCAAGTGCCAGATTCGGCAATACCGCACTTGTCGTACCCGACCGCAAGCCCCATAGAGAAAGAATGGGGCTTGCTGGATCGGTGCTACAAGTCAGCCGTTACGTGGTAGATCCAGCAGGTGCGGCGACATCTGCCGGATCTGACATGAATTACACTACAACCCAGATGTGAAAGCAGCCTTAGGGCACAAAAATAAGCCCCCACATAACCCTATATAACTAAAAATTCAAACATTACAGACCTTGGAAAATGGCAACAAAAGCACTTTTTATTATTTTTTTCAAATTTTAGAATTCTTCTTTCACCATTTAAATAATAATAAAAAAAAACTATTTAGCATATTATGCAATTATGCATACTCATACTGACCTGGTAATAAGCTTACGGGTCAGTTTTACTGTATAGCTGTGGAGGGTTAGGGCTCCTCCTTTATTCTTAAATCTGTAGATAATTATTAGGCAGGACAACTTACAAGGCATAGGGTCAACATTTCCACTAGTGACCCCAGAACAACACAAGATAAGAAGTGTCGAGATAGGGATTCTAGACACCATGATGGGCAGGGGCGGACTGGCCCAGGTGACAGGGAGGCATTTGCCCCCCAGGCCGGTGGTTTAGTTCCAGTTTAGGGCCGCCCGACAGTGAGAGCGGCCACGCACTCATTTGACTGATGGCGGGACCCGGGACGCAGCAGGTGAGACGCGGGCGTCAGCGTGTAGGCTGACAGTGACTTGGGAGTGGAGCAACGGCAGTAGCCAGCTGGCAGGTGAATGAAGCAGCACCCCCACCCTGGTCTTCTCTTGGCCTTTGGAGCACTAGCACCCCCCACCCCCCCTGGTCCCGGTCCTCACTTGGCTGCTGGCTGGAAAAAGTGGACTTCCCCTAGTGCAAGGTCTGCCAGCCAGCACCCTGAGGATGGGGCTTAATATTTCAAATATAACTTTTTTGTGTGCTAATAATAGACTTTAGTATAAAGAATATAGGAGCTCATTGCTAAAAATTGCATTTAAGTCGATGATCCTGTGATAACGTTCATACTCTTCAGATTGTAAAACCTATTTTATTACACATTTTTAGCAAATTCTTAATCTAAAGAGTCCTGAGTTCAGAATCCCCATGTCTTGGTCAGAGGTAAGGTGATTGCAGAGCATCTCTCCCTGGAGGAGCCAGCCTTTATGATACAGATGCCCAATATTGTGAATTGATGTGTGTATATGTATGTGCTTGGGGTATACTTATATGTGTAGTTAACATACAGTGTTTGTGGCATATATCGTGTGTATGTAGCATCTACATTTAAAAACCCAGGCAGCACAGGCAAGAGTTCATAGGTATAACTATGTCATTGTCCAACTAACTTCTCATTCATCCGGTGTTTGGATTGTTTATGGTGGAACAGAAATCCTTATTCTCGGCAGCACATCACCCGGTGTAGACTGCAGAAGTGCTGCCGATAACATGATATGACATGGGGACAAATTGCTCTACCAGCGATTGTTCTGTGCCCACCAGTCTTCCTCCTTTGTAAAGAGGCCGGAAACAAGCTCCAAAAGACTTGAATATTCTAGATAGCACTTACTTACCAGTCTGAATTCAGCGCATTTAAATGTAACCTAAATAACCTAAATAATGAGTGTGATGGTGCAATATGTGAACATTTAGGACCCCACTTTAAGTTTTTGCCCAGGGCCCCACTTTTTCAAAAACCAGCCCTGTGTGGGTGCTAGAGGCTACATTTAAGCCGCCAAAATACAATAGTCAATCATTGTAGTAAAGATATTTATAGAGCAGTACTTTATCACCATCTACTGGAGAAATAGAGTTTCACAAGCTATTAAATATATACAGAAAGGCTGTAGAAGATCCTAAAGACACTGTGGTGATGTGACCCATGGCCGGGTGCATCACATGGGTTATCAGAACAGGATCCTGTTCACATCAGCCTGTTTTACTGTGTGTGTGTGTGTGTAGTGTGTGAAACCTGTCCGGTACACAGTGGGCTAACAGCTAAAGGATAGATGAGCCGAATAAGTGGCCAAGAGAGCAGTATGTGCTAATTGACTAGTCCCAGGTGTGGGTGTGGCGAGCAGGACTTAACCTGCCAGGTGTCTGTGTGAGAGTCAGACTGGAGATGGGGACTCAGTGTAGTCCAGACCACTGAGATGTGATGACGTGTGAGAGGCGATCTGTTCCTAAGGGACATAAGGGGAACCGGCCCTTCATATGGGAGGCTCCTAGTCCCTCTGTTGTTGGGTGCGTGCCGGTGGCCATGAACGGGTTGTGATGACTCCTAGAGTTGGGGAAACCGTGGCTGACCCTGGAGGGCAATTGTTCTGGCGTGGGGCGAAACACGTACTAGAGGAGACCTTGGGGGGATGCCTGGTGTACCCGAGAACTCAGGTTGTTAGACTCGGTTCGGTGCCTGGTAAGGACTGAGTCCACAGATGTATGGTGGACTAAGCGTGCCACGTATATGTGTATAGTGCCATAAGCGGTGTATGGTGTAATATAGGTTGAGACTACAAAGGGGTAGGTTGAGGATCACTACAATAATGTGTGCAGTGCATATAATAGGGAAAGATCCCTGTCAAAAGCCAGGTGGCTGTAACCACCATTAGAACCAGACTGAGGTCTGCAAGGGTCGGTGGGTGACGCCTTGAGGTTCTGTTGAAAATGTGTTAGGCTGGTTTCACATCACGTTTTGATCCGATCCGGGGCTGTCCGTTGTGGACCGGACAGCCCCGGATCGGATCAGCACACAGAACCGCTAATACAGCTAATATGCCCTCCGGTCCGGTGTGCAGCCACACACAGCTGAAGCTGCTGATGATTCAGGACCGTGGCTCACGGGGAGCTAGCCGTGGTCCTGAAATAACAGCGGCGTGTGGCCGCAGGTGTCCGGTTCCCGGATCCTCCCGAATCAGGGCAATCTGGCCCCATAGGCCTCCCGTGTTAGGGAGCGCCAGATTGCCCCGGATCCGGGAGGATCCGGTTTGGGGAGATTTTTCTCCTCAGACACAAAAATCGTGCATGCAGCAGATAGCTGCCATCCGGCCCCATAGGCATTGGGCTGAAATGTGATCCGGGCCTATCCGGTTCTCATCGGATCAGCCCGGATCACAAAAAACGTGCTGTGGAACCAGCCTTATATGACTAAATGTGTTGTAATGTCAATAATGTGATGGAATATCCTGTAATGTACAGAGGTAAATGTTATGTTATGTGAGTAATAAGCGGTTTATGATGAAAAAATTAATAAACCCGCTGTTTATGTTACGTTACACATTGTAGTTGGTGTTAATTATGCTGCCAAGCGTGTTCCCCAGGGGCGCTACCTCACATATGGTGGAGAATGCGGGCATGGCAGCCTGGTGAGGGAAGTGCACCCTGGTTGCTAATAGTAACAGGTGAGGTACACCGTAGATGGACTTGGTTGCTATGGGTAACGGTGCAGGGGCACCTTATATGGACAATTGTGCAGGTGCGCTTATATGGACTTGGTTGCTATAGGCAACCATACAACGCACCCCAGCATCCTGCCAGTGGCCCGGCGAAGTCACGAAGACGTCGCACTCAAAGCATCTGGAGGCTCCCCAGGGGCGCTACCTCACAACACCTAATCATCGATAAATGGGAGATTTTCATTACAAATGTGCAAATAACAAATAAAGAGTAGTTTTATGATATATTTTTAGAATGCAGTAGAGTTTTCTTGGCCTTGGACAACATCTGTCTTAGGGTGCTTTCACATCTGCGTTTTTCGTAATTCGCGGCAGATGCGGTGAAAAAAACCGCATCTGCCGCGTTTACCGCATAACCGTTCCACTTGCGGCGCGGTTGCGGTTTTTTCTATGCAATGTATAGGGGGACTTGCGGCAGATGCGGCAAGTGCGGTTTTGCACTTGCGGCAGGTGCGGCCGCGAAAAAAACCGCACTTGCCGCACCTGCCGCAAGTCCCCCTATACATTGCATAGAAAAAACCGCAACCGCGCCGCAAGTGGAACGGTTATGCGGTAAACGCGGCAGATGCGGTTTTTTCACCGCATCTGCCGCGAATTACGAAAAACGCAGATGTGAAAGCACCCTTATTTGGCTAAATGGTAATGTCACGCACGAGGGTGTGGATCCACTGCGCCACGGACAAGTTTACCTCATAGGGACACAACTAAATACATATGGTCCTCCTTCTGGTATATATGTTTTCATCCTGGTATATATGTTCCCCATCCTGGTATATATTCCTGTTACAGCATCTCCAAGAGTAAACTGCGCTTTAAAGTCTGCAGCTTTGATTGCATTTTACTGTGAGGTTTTTCAACTGACTTTTTGTTAAGGCTTCCCACTTTAAGGTGTGTTATAATATAGACTTTTTCACCTATAAACTGTGTTCAGTTGTGTCTTTGCTCAACGCAAAAAGATTCCTGAGTTATCCATTATAATTATTACAGGTTCAAGAACACAGGCTGAATACAGGACGGGTACAGAACACGGGTGCATGTTAGCAGGATAGGTACAGGGGACCTGACAACTAGTGTAGATGCAGATAAACTGACTAAACACAATGTTGCCCAGGCATCTCCCAATGGGGGAAGTTGCCTTAAATGCCGTTTACCTCCCAGCAATAGGCTGGAGACACTTCTGATTTGAATGTGCTGCCCCTTTAAGAATTGTGAGCAAGCTTTTGCGCACCCTTAAGGGAGTTGCCAGGAGTTGTGCCTGACTTTCACAGGTCCCATAAGCAGGGGACTGTAGCAGAGCCAGCACACGTGGGGACAGAGGGCAGGACAGCCACACCAGTGAGTATGTTGGCATCCTTGCGAGGAAGCCAGCACTACAGGTGACCTGTGCAGAATTGCCTTTTGGTGCTCCCACACAACTGATTTTTAGTTACTCTTCACTCGTATAAAGGCAGGTTATATCCTCAGTATATTGATTTAGGCTTTCCTCACACAAAGGACCTGATAAATTGGGCAACTTTTGGTGTTTGTACCCTATGACCAGACAGCTCTGACAACTTTTTGAAAAGTGGGCAGAGCTGGGGAGGGGCAGGACATGGCCAAGCCTGGCAGACAAATTCATCATTACTTATTCAACAGGGGTGAAATAACTCTCTCTGACTGTATAATTGACTCGCACTGTGGAGGCCATGGCATACTCGGGACCGGGCCCTGTTCGATGTCGTTGCTGGGGATGTCACGGTGGCGTGATCCTGAACTGGTCAATCAAAAAGAGAGGGGTAGTGGAAAGTGGAACTCTGCGTCGGGGATGGGAGTCTAGGAGAGGTTCTTCTTGGGATTGGGTTGTCAGACTCGGGGATTCTAATCTATGTGACGCCACCTGCAGGTTGCGGCTATCCATGGCCGCCACTGCTTTACAGTCCCTTTGAGGGGGTTAGTAATATGGAAGCTCGATGGTAAACCCTCCTCGAGTAGCGCTGACCCGTCAGGGCAGCAGATTTTATCAGTGAGTTGGTTTTGGTGTTCCAGCGCAGGGGTACAGCAAGAAAGTCACAGGCACAGCAGTGTGTAGTCTCAAGATGTTTGCTGATAGCTTTGTCGTTCCCAGTCACAGCAGTCATCATTGTAACAACCCGTGGAGTGCTAGGCCCTTGGAGATAAAGTGTTGGATCCAACAAAGTAAGGCAGTGGCACAGACCGGTACCCCTTGCTACTGTCGTTTCACAGTTGACTCTTCTTTTGCGCTTGCTTTGCCCTCATTCCCTGCGCCTCACACAGTGCCAGAAGCCGGCGACCACAGGTCCTTCTTAGTATTACTACTTTGTCTGTCCCTGAACCCTATGTGGCTGCTTTTTCAGCGGATATGCTCGGTTTCGGCTGTGGCACTTAGAGATTTCGCAGCCTCAGAGTTGCTAGCTGAGCATGGTTGTTCTCCACTAGTCTGGGGCCTGGTACCCCTACTGCGGCCTGGTTTCTCCACACGTTTACAGTCACTGTGGATGCGGGCATCCTCGAGTGGATTGCTCACTACCCAGTCCCCTGGGACCTCTTCTGCCTTCTTGGGCACCCTTGTTCTCTCTCTCTCAAGTTTTTCTCTTTCCAGATGTTACCCTTCTACATGACAGACACTCTGGCCTCACAGGCTCCTGCCAGCTGCTCTCCGACAACTACCAACTAACTCTAGATGTTTCTATTGTCCCCTTTATACTGTCCATCAACTATGTGTGTCCTCCCTGACTTCACTCCTACCCAAGTGCTCCCCTAAACTCTACTCTCCGCCCAACTCCACTACCCTGGTTCCTCCCTTCCAGACAGGATCAGGGACTGTGCACTCCCGTAGGAGCATTCTCGCCCTCACCCTGACCTGGAGTGGTGTGTGGTGTCTGGGTGCTAGGATACCCATCATTGCCCCTCTCCATCACCCGAGAGTGGGGCACTACACCTCTAAGTGGGGTGCAGTACCTCTGTGTCGACTGGATCCGCTGGGGTGCCAAATAATCTTTTCAGTATTACAGTTTTTATTGAAAAAGAAAAAAGAAACAAATCTTCCATGTTGAGCCAGATTTCATTTCATTTTCCTGGTTTTGCATTGGGCCGAGGCAGGGTCGACATCTGAGCTTCAGAAGGATACAGAGCGTAAAACGGTGAGCTGGAACTTCTATGCATATGAAATAACTTATGTCACAAAGGTACACCAGCCCCAGGCTGGAGAAATATTTCTGGTGGAGGTGCATACCAGTAATGATGCATTTAATTATTACCAAGTTCACCCCTTTTAATGAATTAGGTGCATTTTACTCCAGTGCTTTCTTCAACAAGAGTGCTGTGCGGCAATCTTAATGATTTGATGTCATAGATAGCTTCAATAGTAGCAAAATGACTTTTTTGTGGGGATGGAGACAATTAGAAATTCTACTATAGGGCCCCATGATTTCTATGTCTATGTATTTCCTGCAGTCATCCCTCTCATGGCAGTGAGGACCAGAGGCCCCATTGCTGGTATAATGACAGCCAAAGCTTTCCCACAGAAATCACACCGAGGCAGACCCAAAGAATCAGGTCTTCCTACCTTACCCCTCTACTTACTTGAGCTACTCATAAAAGCCACCATCTGGAGACTTTAGTGGTTGTAGTATTGGCAAAGGGCGTACCTATTGCGGTCGCAGGGGTCATGGCCCGGAGTTACAGGGGCCCGCCATCCCCAGTGCCCGCTTCATCCACGTTACTGAGTGACAGACCACGTAACCACTACAGGGTCTGTGAGTCATGGGGACTGATGCGTGCTCTGGTACTGGTCCCCCTCACCTGCCATCTCACAAAGCAATGATGAAAGAGGGAGTGCTCAACTGTCCGCTACCTATTTCATCATTTTACTTGTGTCTGCGCTCTGTTATCTCAACACAGCGGAGTCCAGTGATGTCACTAGTTTATGCTGCTGTGCTGAGATGTGCAGAGCTGAAGGATGCTTGCATGAAGACTAGAACAGCAGGGGAACCAAGGAGATTTGCATACATATTTATTTTTTTAATCAGTGAGTTGACAGTGGCCTAAGGACTATGGGGAGGTGCACTCAATTATATAAGAGCTGCATTATAATAAATGGAGGGATGTGAGGCTGCTTTGAAATGTATGGAGGGATATGAGGCTGCCTTGTAATGTATGGAGGGATATGAGGCTGCATTATAATGATTGGAGGACTATGGAGCTGAATCATAATATATGGAGGATAATGGGGGTGCATTATATCATATAGAGGAATATGTGTGGGAATTATATAGAGTGATCCGAGACTGCATTATAGTATATAGAGCTTATGGGATGCATTATAATATATGAAGGGCTACGGGGCTGTATTATACTATAGGAAGAATATTGGGATGACATTATACTACATGAATGGTTATGGGGGTGCATTATATTACATGAAGGAATATGGGGGCTGCAGTATAATATATGGATGGATATAAGGCTGAATTATAATACAGTTGTGGCCAAAAGTATTGACACCCCTGCAATTCTGTCAGATAATACTCCGTTTCTTCCTGAAAATGATTGCAATCACAAATTCTTTGGTATTATTATCTTCATTTAATTTGTCTTCAATGAAAAAACACAAAAGAGAATGAAGCAAAAAGCAAAACATTGATCATTTCACACAAAACTCCAAAAATGGGCCAGACAAAAGTATTGGCACCCTCAGCCTAATACTTGGTTGTACAACCTTTAGCCAAAATAACTGCGATCAGCCGCTTCCGGTAACTATCAATGAGTTTCTTACAATGCTCTGCTGGAATTTTAGACCATTCTTCTTTGGCAAACTGCTGCAGGTCCCTGATATTTGAAGGGTGCCTTCTCCAAACTGCCATTTTTAGATCTCTCCACAGGTGTTCTATAGGATTCAGGTCTGGACTCATTGCTGGCCACCTTAGAAGTCTCCAGTGCTTTCTCTCAAACCATTTTCTAGTGCTTTTTGAAGAGTGTTTTGGGTCATTGTCCTGCTGGAAGACCCATGACCTCTGAGGGAGGCCCAGCTTTCTCACACTGGGCTCTGCATTATGCTGCAAAATTTGTTGGTAGTCTTCAGACTTCATAATGCCATGCACACGGTCATGCAGTCCAGTGCCAGAGGCAGCAAAGCAATCCCAAAACATCAGGGAACCTCCACCATGTTTGACTGTAGGGACCGTGTTCTTTTCTTTGAATGCCTCTTTTTTTCTCCTGTAAACTCTATGTTGATGCCTTTGCCCAAAAAGCTCTACTTTTGTTTCATCTGACCAGAGAACATTCTTCCAAAACGTTTTAGGCTTTCTCAGGTAAGTTTTGGCAAACTCCAGCCTGGCTTTTTTATCTCTTGGGGTAAGAAGTGGCGTCTTCCTGGGTATCCTACCATACAGTCCCTTTTCATTCAGACGCCGACGGATAGTACGGGTTGACACTGTTGTACCCTCGGACTGCAGGGCAGCTTGAACTTGTTTGGATGTTAGTCGAGGTTCTTTATCCACCATCCACACAATCTTGCGTTGAAATCTCTCATCACTTTTTCTTTTCCGTCCACATCTAGGGAGGTTAGCCACAGTGCCATGGGCTTTAAACTTCTTGATGACACTGCGCACGGTACACACAGGAACATTCAGGTATATGGAGATGGACTTGTAGCCTTGAGATTGCTCATGCTTCCTCACAATTTGGTTTCTCAAGTCCTCAGACAGTTCTTTGGTCTTCTTTGTTTTCTCCATGCTCAATGTGGTACACACAAGGACACAGGACAGAGGTTGAGTCAACTTTAATCCATGTCAACTGGCTGCAAGTGTGATTTAGTTATTGCCAACACCTGTTAGGTGCCACAGGTAAGTTACAGGTGCTGTTAATTACACAAATTAGAGAAGCATCACATGATTTTTCTAACAGTGCCAATACTTTTGTCCACCCCCTTTTTTATGTTTGGTGTGGAATTATATCCAATTTGGCTTTAGGACAATTCTTTTTGTGTTTTTTTCATTGAAGACAAATTAAATGAAGATAATAATACCAAAGAATTTGTGATTGCAATCATTTTCAGGAAGAAACTGAGTATTATCTGACAGAATTGCAGGGGTGTCAATACTTTTGGCCATGACTGTATCTAGATTATAAAATGCATTCATTGGAAGTTACTGATTGAGCAGTTTGGTTTTCAATCACATACAGCAAGGGTGGGGAGCCTTTTTCTTCTGGGGGCCATTTGGAAATTTCTACAATCCTTCGGGGGCCGCACAAAATTATCACCTTGAAAATTACCTGGAGCTGCTTCTCTTTGGTGCAGCTGTTATGTTCGGTGGTATTGATCATGTTGCTTCTCTGCTTTTCGAGAATTGCTAGGGCCCTATACATCAAAAAGAGGTTGGGGGTATATACATCACTGGGGAGGCTGAATCTGGGGCATAGAGATCACTAGGGAGCTTGATTTAAAGGGCAGCCAGTTGGCAAAATGCGTCTGCCAGCCCGAGCAATGTGGTCCCCAGGAATCTGTCCAGGGGACTCATGCAGTCCAGGGACCTGAGGTTCCAATCCCGTATTTAAAATACGCTTTAAGTGCAAATTACAGATTTTTCCACAAAAATTTTCAGGTCAAAAAGATATATTTTAAATCCACAGATAGGAACTCCTATATCAATTACAAAAGTGGCCATTATGCTAAATGGCTCAAAAATATCCCAGCCGGCCAATTCAGACGTATAAGGAAAAATTGCTCTAATCATGAAGACTACATGACTCAATCCAGAATCTTAAGTTTGAGATTTCTGGATAGAATATATCCGAAAAAATTGGTTAAAAATGCCCAAAAAACAGTGGAAAATTGAATCAGGAAACTCTGCTGACCCCTAAACCAAAGAAAACAACAAATAATGAACATATGTTCAATTTCATCACCAGATATAATGAGAGTCATGGAGCCATCAAAAACTGCCTAAATGCACATTGGCATATTTAAAAAAATGATCCTATATTGAAAATGATTATCCCTGAAAAACCCCATGTTACATTTAGGAGATCTCCGAATATCAAGAGCATTATAGCTCCTAGCCGTCTTAAACGATATAATAATATGAAATATACTGATAAAGTACAAAAAACCACCTCTAGATGCGGAAAAATTAGGTGTCTGTGTTGCAAAATTATACAAAAAGTGACTTCTTTTAGCTCAACATCCACAAAAAAGATTTTTCCTATAAAATACAACATGGACTGCACCACGAATTATGTTGTATATCTCCTAGAATGCCCATGTATGATTCAATATGTTGGAAGAACAGTAAGACCTCTTCATGAGAGGCTAAATAAGCATAGATCAAATATAGAGAACAGATACAAGTTACATGGTGTATCACACCATTATGATTTATGTCATAATAGGGACCCGACAATGATGAGAATAACCCCAATTGACCATGTCCCTGCTGAAGTCAGCAATAGGTTTGAAATTCTGAAAAAGAAAGAAAAGTACTGGATGTACAACCTAGATACCTTAAAACCTAAAGGGATGAACCAAATAACCAAACTAATATAATCCTTCTGACACTGGGTTATAAATAAATAAAAATTTATTGTTTTTTAAAATGATTTTCAAAGTTCGTAAAAAGTGCGAATTTCGCTGTTGCCTGCCTTTACGTTTCTCCTCATAACTAAGGCTAGGAATAAGATAGAGAGACAAAATAAACACCATTCTACTCAGAACTATACAGGCTTTCACCAGATACGTCACAAGAGGATCTTTGTTAATATTTTACCCATGTGATCGCAAGCGCAAAACTTTAAAACGCATTTCTGAAAAATCGGCGCTTTAAATATTTCAAAAACTGCCCATGTGTCTGCTTTGCTCTTAGCCACATCTGTACCAAATCTCAAGTTGGGATCGCGATGGGATCATATTTTAAAATATTTTACTATTAATAGCGTCAATGGGTCATTCCATATCAAGTGATCTAAATATGAATATTTTTCTTTACCTGACGTCTTTAGATGTTTTTTATTTTTTTTCCTTTATGAAGTACTACTTTAGTTAATTATAAATTAAAAGTTTAGAATTTTTTTCTTCATCAGTTAATTTTTTACAGATTTTTTAAGTTTAAAAAAAGTGTGAATTTTGGCCTGGTATGACTTTACATTTTTTTATCTTGGGCTAGAAATAAGATAGAGAAACAAAATAAACACCATTCTACTCATAACTGTCCAGGCTTTCACCAGATATGTCACAAGAGTATATTTGTTAATTTTAATTTTTTACCCATGCGAACGCAAACGCAACATTTTGAAACGCATTTCCGAAAAAACGTTTTAATAAAAATTTTCTAAAACTGCCCATGTGTCTTTTATGCTCTTAGCCACATCTGTACCAAATTTCAAGTTGGGATCGTGATGGGATCATATTTTAAAATATTTAACTATTATAGTGTCAATTCAAAAATCTTGAATTCAGATCTGTTCAAACTGTGGTCTAAAAGCGTGGGGTCTATATTTATCAAATCCATTATTTTTAGACATTACTGTATTATTTTGATATGTTACAGCTTAGAAGCAGGAGAGGACATATAGGAAAAAGCTTTGTTAGGGCTCAACCTGAAAAAGCACAGGGATAGACAGTGAATGCAGAGCAGATGATAGGCCAGCAGCTCTGTCAATCATGTTAAGTGTCTACCCACTGCATTCAGGAAGTAAGACAGCTCGTTCAGACCTTTCATGTCCTGACATGTCTGGACATCTTCACTCCTGAACAAACAATAGTCTGTACAAAGCCATCAAGGCTGTGTACTAAAATATGGGTGAGTAAATATATTAATAGTTTAATGCTTTTATTATTAAGGGCCAATACACACAGTGCTATTCTTAGGGATCATCATTCAGAAAAACAGCCCCATTGATTTCTATGGGGTACACCACATGCAGTGTTTTTGGAAACACTCAAGAGTGAGTAAATCACTGCTTGAACTACTTTTTAATCGCTGCAATAAACGCAGCATTTATCATTTATATAAAATAAGCTGCCATTTTTTTCACTAGCGATTAAAAAAACTAACGCATATGTGGTAAAAACTTGGTAGAAAAACAAGCTGCCAAAACTGCAGCGTGTATCTGCAGACAGAAAAAACTGTGCGCGCTAGCCCTAAAACTCACTTTATAGTAATACAGTTCTATCTCAAGTGTACTGTAAATCTTTATTTTTATTACCTATCTTCCTTACTTAATATTAAGGCTGGCTTCACATTAGCGTTTGTGTCTGCATGCTGATGGCATGCAGACACAAACGCAGTGTAAAGCAGGGCCATTTTGATGTGTCCGCAGCGGAGAATGTCCGCCTGCGGACACATCACTGTGCAGCCCGGCAGCCAATCAGCGGTGTCCGGGGGCGGAGATCAGCGCCGGAGATCTCCGCCTCCCGGCCGCCGGTAAGCTCCGGGACATGTCGGCGGGGAGAAACAGCTGATTTGACAGCTGTTTGAATCTTCCCGCGCCGACACCGAGAGGAGATGTCGGCGCGGGAAGATTCAAACAGCTGTCACATCAGCTGTTTCTCCCCGCCGACATCGCTAGCAGATTATCGGCGGCGGGGAGGAAGAGATCAGCAGAGGCTGAGCTGATCTCCCGGTGGCCGTCGGTGAGCTCCTGTGACATCACCGCCGGCCACCGGGAGATTTTTCAATGGGTCTGCAGCATTCTCCTGCACTGTCAAGCGCAGAACACTGCGGACCCATTGAAGCCAATGCATTTTTCGTGCGCTTGGGGACGCTTGCTGATTTTCCAAGGTCCCCAAGCGCACAAAAAAACCCAACATGCTGCGTCCCGGGTGCGGATGCTGGACACCGGAAGGAGAAGATATCGTCCGCATCCGCACCCGAAAGCAGCAAACACAGGCACCATGCGTTCCTATGTTAAACATAGGAACGCAGTGCGCATGCGTTTGACTGCGTATGGGAACGCAGCAATACGATGCCTTCCCATACGCAAATGTGAAGGCAGCCTTAACTGTATTTTTCCCACACAGCAATGGCTGCTACTAGGGATGGGCGAATCTACTCGCTAGGACTCGTTACTCGGCGAGTAGTAAGGGACTCGCAGGACTCGGTACTCTGCGAGTCTCCCAGTGATTACTCGCACGAGTCCAATGCAAATCAATATCAATCCTAGTTTTGTCAGAAACTCTGACAAAACTATGATTGCCATTGTTTGCATTAGACTCGTGCGAGTAATCACTGGCTACTGTGCCAGTGATAGCAGGGAAACTCGCAGATAACTGCTGTTTCTTTGCGAGCCGAGTCCAGCTGTCTTCTCTGTGCAGCTACAGGGTCCTAGAGCCCGCCTGCTCACAGACATTATGTAGCAGTGCTGAGATTGTTCTCAGTCTGCTCATTCCCTGTGTTACAGACATGAATGTCTGTGCACAGAGATGATGTAGCAGTGCTGAGATTGTTCTCAGTCTGCTCATTCCCTGTGTACAGACATGAATGTCTGTGCACAGAGATGATGTAGCAGAGCTGAGATTGTTCTCAGTCTGCTCATTCCCTGTGTACAGACATGAATGTCTGTGCACAGAGATGATGTAGCAGAGCTGAGATTGTTCTCAGTCTGCTTATTCCCTGTGCATAGACATCTATATTTATGCACAGGGGATGTAGCAGAGAGGACATCGCGTTTTGGACTGCGTCGGACGGAAGAGGATTTTTTTAATTAAAGATGGAGTCCCTAATGGCTTTTTTTTTTATTTCTAATAAAAAATTTTCCTTGTGTTGTGTTTTTTTTAAAACAATTTAATAGAAATTCATGGCGGTCATGTCTAATATTGGCGTGACCGCCATAAATTTCGGGCTTAGGGCCAGCTGATAATACAAAGCTGGCCCTAACCTCTTTATTACCCAGCGTGCCACCGCTACCAGGGCCGCTGGAAGAGCGGGGTTCAGCGCCAGAGGATGGCGCTTCAATGAACGCGCCATCTTCTGGGGCGGCTGCGGGCTGCAATTTGCAGCGGGGGGTGCCCAGAAAGCTTGGGCATCCCTGCGCTGCGGATTCCAGCCCCCAGCTGCTTAGCTGTACCTGGCTAGACAAAGAAATTGCGCGGAGCCCCACGTATTTTTTTTTATTATTTCATGAATTTCAGAGTCAGAGTCTCAGAGTCAGAGTCTCAGAGTCATAATCTCAGAATTTCATGAAATAATTAAAAAAAAATGTGTGGGGCTCCGCGCAATTTCTATGTCTAGCCAGGTACAGCTAAGCAGCTGGGGGCTGGAATCCGCAGCGCAGGGATGCCCAAGCTTTCTGGGCACCCCCCGCTGCAAATTGCAGCCCGCAGCCGCCCCAGAAGATGGCGCGTTCATTGAAGCGCCATCCTCTGGCGCTGAACCCCGCTCTTCCAGCGGCCCTGGTAGCGATGGCACGCTGGGTAATAAAGAGGTTAGGGCCAGCTTTGTATTATCAGCTGGCCCTAAGCCCGAAATTTATGGCGGTCACGCCAATATTAGACATGACCGCCATGAATTTCTATTAAATTGTTTAAAAAAAAACACAACACAAGGAAAATTTTTTATTAGAAATAAAAAAAAAAGCCATTAGGGACTCCATCTTTAATTAAAAAATCCTCTTCCGTCCGACGCAGTCCAAAACGCGATGTCCTCTCTGCTACATCCCCTGTGCATAAATATAGATGTCTATGCACAGGGAATAAGCAGACTGAGAACAATCTCAGCTCTGCTACATCATCTCTGTGCACAGACATTCATGTCTGTACACAGGGAATGAGCAGACTGAGAACAATCTCAGCTCTGCTACATCATCTCTGTGCACAGACATTCATGTCTGTACACAGGGAATGAGCAGACTGAGAACAATCTCAGCTCTGCTACATCATCTCTGTGCACAGACATTCATGTCTGTACACAGGGAATGAGCAGACTGAGAACAATCTCAGCACTGCTACATCAGGCAGCAGACAGGCTCTAGGACCCTGGAGCTGGGGCAGCCAGAACACAGAGAAGACAGGATCTTATCTGTGCGAGTCAGCGATTACTTACAAAGTAAACGAGCAATGCAAATAAATGACAAAACTAGGATTGCTTCAGGCTGAAGCTTCCGAGACACATCTGCGATTTGTAAATCTCACACTACTCGCTATTACTCGCTCCCCATTCATTAACATTGGACTCGCTAGACTCGCAACGAGTAGCGAGTCCTGTGCTCGGACTCGCTAGAGTCAAGCGATTCCGAGTAATTTAGGATTCGCCCATCACTAGCTGCTACTTCTCAAGAAACAGCATTTTATCATAGACACTGTTGCAATCCTTTTGAAAAAATATGAATATGATTGGCGCTGGTGGCAGCTACTGTACTCTCCAAAGATTGTGAAAATGAAGAAGTAGAATTGACTTTATTGCATCCTTCTGGTCCAGCGCCATCCTTTGTGTATCCAAGAAAGCCAGACATTTTAAAAGTGCACAAAAATCAGATATTAACTCAGGCGGAGCCTAACACCGTGACAGGCTGGACATACTCTTTGACACACAAGGAAATGGCGATTACTAGTAAGCGTTTATGGACAAGATTACATTTCACCCACTAGAAGGGACAAATTGATAAAATGCCACTTTAAAAACATACTATTAATTGTTTGATTAGTTCATAATTTATAGAACGATGATTTAACTACTGTACTATTCTTATCAAACACTTCATAAATCACATGTTTAGTGATAGAATAGAAAACAAATTTATATGTATAAATAGGGGTTAACATTTTTGGTTCTTTTAATCTTGTTTAATCAAACTTGAGGATATGATCACCTTTCTTCTTTTGGTTTGTTCAATACATTCAAGTTGAAAATGCTGAGCGTTGTGTTCTGATGATTAAGATGTATTTATCCTGGCACTTATGGGATTTGTTTTTTGTGTTTCTTTTTTGTTGCATATAAATGTTTCATTCAATAAGTTGCGATAACTCGTACAACCATAAAATAAAAAATATATAAATTTGACAGGTCCCAAGTTGAATCTCTGCACAAATATAACCAAGAACACAATCAGTCATTTTTTCACAATTGCCCGTCAATAGTTTGAATTTGATATAAAGAAACATAGTCTTGTAACATATCAAATGAAAGCTGTTACCGTTCTGAGTAAAATGATGCCTCTCCCACTTCATTATCTTATTTCTAGCCTGAGAGAAATAAAATGTAAAGTCATACCAGGCCAAAATTCACCCGTTTTTTAAACTTTAAAAATCTGTAAAATATTAACTGATGAAGAAAAAAATTCTAAACTTTTAATTTGTAATTAACTAAAGTAGTACTTCATAAAGAAAAAGAATAAAAAAAATCTAAAGACGTCAGGTAAAAAAAAATATTCATATTTAGATCACTTGATATAGAATGACCCATTGACGCTATTAATATTAAAATATTTTAAAATATGATCCCATCGCGATCCCAACTTGAAATTTGGTACAGATGTGGATAAGAGCGTAGCAGACACATGGGCAGTTTTTGAAATATTTAAAGCGCGCCGATTTTTTGGAAATGCGTTTTAAAGTTTTGCGCTTGCGATCACATGGGAAAAATATGAACAAAGATCCTTTTGTGACATATCTGGTGAAAGCCTTGACAGTTCTGAGTAGAATGGTGTTTATTTTGTTTCTCTATCTTATTTCTAGCCCGAGATATGATAGAAAATGTAAAGCCATACCAGGCCAAAATTCGCACTTTTTTAAAACTTTAAAAATCTGTAAAAAATTAACTGATAAAGAAAAAAATTCAAAACTTTTTTTTTGTAATTAACTAAAGTTGTTCTTCATATAGAAAAAAAATTAAAAAAATCTGAGGACGTCAGGGAAAAAAATATTCATTTTTGGATTACTTGACATGGAATGACCCCACTGCAACAATTAATATACAATTAATCTGGTTTAATGTACCTGCCAACATTTCTTTTACACTTTTTATCTAGGAAGCACTAACTAATTTTAGGAGTTCTTATACTATTTATTCACATCAATTATTTATCTATAAATTTTATGATTTCACACCACACATATATATTTTTTTTTTTAAACATTAAATTTTTATTGAAAGAAAAAATTTTTTTGCATAAATTGAGCAACAAACATACATAACAGTAGTGGTTCTCTGTCGGAATCATATCCGGGAGAAACAGTCAGAAAGACAATATAAAATACCAAAATATAACAATCAAAGGTCATAAAGGGGATAAAGAGAATAAAAGAGATAAGAGAAAGGGAAGCAGAGAGGGAGGATGAGTTCGGAACCAGGGATGGGGGTGAGACGGGGAGGGAAACTCGCAATGACTGCCGCACCAGCCGAGGAACGTTCTACTCTCTAGTTATATGTAGGGTATCAAAGGATCCGATTAAGCTGAAAACATTATGTGTGATGACTTCCTCTGAACAGGCATCTCACAGGGGAGACCGGTTCTTCTAGCCATTTCTTCTAACTCGGTGGGCTCGCAGGGCAAGAGGGCTGGAGGAGGCCCCAAGGGACCGGTGCAGCTCCCGGGTGGGAGGCCCAAACACTCCATCTATCGTGAATCGTCCGTCTGGTCGGTCCATTTAGTGCTAAGTGATATTCCTGGTGAAAGATCCAATTGATCTTATGGAGCAATTCAGTTAAGGAAGGAGATGAGGGAGCCTTCCATTTTGCGGCTAGGCACAGACGGGCAGCAATGAGAATATATGATACTGTCCCTCTCAGCGGGATGGGGAAATCTTGAATACCAATATTCAGAACTGCCAGCTGCGATGTTAAATCTTGTCTAATTCCCGTGACTGAGTGGATTAAGCTTTGGACCAAAGTCCAAAAGGGATGTATGTTTGGACAGGACCACCACATGTGCGCTAGGTTACCCCTCTCTCCACACAGTCTCCAACACTGCGGGGACTGGTCTTTGGTGAAGTGGGCAATGCGCACAGGAGCGAGGTACCATCTAAGATGGATCTTCTTTATGTTTTCAAGATGATTTACACATCTGGTGGACCTGCCCACCTCTCTAGATGCTGCGTGCCAGTCCTCGACTTCTGAGGTGAACCCAAGGTCACCTTCCCATTTTCTCATGTATGGGAGTTTCATCTCGCTAGCCACGGATACTAATCCTCTATAAATTCTGGACATCATTCGCGGTTTAGGGGGATCCGTTTGAACAGCACCAAGGAGAAACGGTACCGGGGGGGGAGCACAGGTAATGGGACATACAAGGCCCTACGCAAAAGATGGTCTATTTGGGAGAATTGTAAAAATGCCGAACGACATTCAGGGAACCATCTACACAGGGACTCAAACGTGGGCCATGTCCCTTCCTGGCAAAAGTCTCCCAGGGACCCCAATCCTATATCCTCCCAGGTCTTCGTCTGGATTGATGGGACAAGGAGGCGCAGCGCCCTAATAGGCACATTCTCCGGTGGAGCACGGGTCCAGGCCCGCGGCACCGACCTCCAACAGTGTAAGAGGGCTTGGGTAGTCTCGAGTTGACGAGCCTGGGCAACTGGCCGAACTGACTCCGCCAACAGGAGGTCCCCCAGAGTGCCACTCCTCAGGTGAGAAGTCTCAATGGAGACCCATCTGAGATGGTCAGGGCTACGCCACCAAGACCCAGCCTCCTCCAGGACTATAGCTCTATGGTATTCCAAAATGTTTGGCATTCCCATGCCCCCCAATCCCATCGGAGCATACATCGTCTCCCTAGCTACGCGTGGGATCTTATTAGCCCAAATGAATGCATTGATTGCGCTCTGCAATTTATTTAACAGGGCCTTGGGGATCCTAACAGGGACACACCTAAATACATATATCATCTTTGGTAAAGTCATCATTTTAAAGGCGTGTAATCGAGCAATCCAAGACAGGGTCTTAGCACCGTATGTAGTGACATCCAAAAGGACTCTCGATAGTAGTGACTCATAATTAAGTCGCACTAGTTGGTCAGCGGGTGCCAGTGTGATCCCAAGATAGGGTATGCCACCCCTAGACCAACGAAACGGCAAAATCTCTGTGAGAGCAGCTATTTCCGAGTCTGGAACTCCCAGTGGGAGAATAGTTGATTTAGCCGCGCTCAATTTGTAGAACGAAACCATCGAGTAGTCCTTCAGGATGCGCATGACTGCTGGGAGGGACCGAGACACCTCCGTGCAAGTGATGATAATATCATCAGCGTACAAACCAATGGTATGGACATCTCCGCCCACCCGAACACCCGACACGTCCTGTGCGGAGCGGATTTTCTCAGCCAGGGGCTCCACTGCCAGGGTGAAAATCACCGGTGACAGCGGGCATCCCTGGCGAGTTCCGTTCGTAATCTGGAAGACAGGCGAGAGGAAGCCAGATGTAAAAACTCTGGCATTAGGGTTGGAGTATAGAGATAGAATCGCCTTCAAGAATTAGCCCACAATGCCAAACCTTCGAAGGACCGCCTCCAGGTAACCCCAGTGCACCCTGTCGAACGCCTTCTCTGCATCTAAAGACAGGAATGCACCGGGGGTCCCCCACAGCCCCATGGACCCCACGAGATCCACCATTCTTCTCGTCCCATCCTTCGCCTGTCTCCCAGACACGAAACCCACCTGATCTGGATTTATTAGTTTAGGTACCACTCCCCTTAGTCTGTACGCAAGAACTGCAGCGAAGATCTTAAGATCGCAGTTCAGGAGGGAGATGGGTCGGTAACTCCCAGGGAGGTCAGGGGCTTTGCCTGGTTTAGGGATTGTGATTATTGTTGCTTGAAGTTGAAAGGGGGTGATCGTGCCCGTGTCCCTCCACTGCTGGAAAGTCCGTAGGAGGTATGGAGCCAATGCCTCTCTAAAAGTCCGCAGGTACTCATTGGGTAGGCCATCCGAGCCAGGGGCCGAATGAAGCTTGGTATCCCCGATTGCCCGGGTGACCTCATCCAAGGAAAAAGGGAGACTCAAATATTCCAGGTCTGAGGCTGAGACAGAGGGCAGGCTCAACCCCTCCAGGAAGTTCTCAATCAGCTGAGGGGTGGGCTGGGGAGTCTCGACGTCATGTTGTAGATTGTAAAGATCTGAATAATATTGTTGGAACACCGTCGCTATATCAATGGGGTTTCTCACTACCCGGCCTGTTTTGTCTTTGATGTTATCTATCGTGGGGCGAGCATTTCTCTTTTTTAAGCGTCTAGCTAGGATGGTGCCCGCCCTATCCCCAGACTCATAAAACGCAGATTTCGAGAGGCGTAAAGCTCTCTCATGGTGTGACAAGAGAAGTGCCCTCAACTGCATTCTAGTTGACGTCAGTTGAGAGGCCAGTGTGAAGGTGGGGTTAAGCTTATTCTCCGCTTCCAAGTTGGCGAGTCGGTTAAGTAGTTCAGTCCTCTCTTTCTCACGTCTCCTCTTGATCTGTGCAGCCTTCTGGAGGAATAGGCCTCTGACAAAGGCCTTATGAGAGGCCCAAAGGGTCTCATCTGATACGCAGGTGTTGTCATTAAGTTTAAAATATTCATTTATGCGGGTCTTAATGTCCTCCACAAGGCCGTCATCAGACAAGAGAGCGCAGTTCAATCTCCATGATCCCGGTGGAGTGGGGCGAGAGTGCACCGCCAGATCGAGGGACATCGGGGCATGGTCAGACCACGTTATGAGTCCAATCTCAGCACAGACACAGGCCGTGAGTGTGTTATCATCTACCAGGAAATAATCCAATCTGGAATACGACCTGTGCCTGTGCGAGTAGAAAGAGTAATCTCTTTCTGTTGTGTGCAGGTATCTCCAAGGGTCATGGAGACGGTATTCCCTGCACACAGGTCCTGCTTCTCTGCCAGCCCCAGGTGCCCCACGAGACCTATTTAGGAACTTGTTTTGCACTAGGTTAAAGTCGCCGCAAATAACTTTAAATCCACCTGAGTTATTAGGAACCTTGTCCAACAACATTCTGAGGAACTTCACCTGACCCTCATTTGGTGAATATGCGTTTACCAGAGTGAGTGCAACTCCAGATATCACACAAGAGAGCACAATGAATCTGCCAGCTGGGTCGGCATCCACTCCGACCAGAGTAAACGCTAAAGAGTGCTTAATAAAAATGCACACCCCGGCCCTCTTGCCCGTTGAATTCGCGAAGTATGCTGTGGGGGTACATGCGATGATGTAGTCTGTGAGTGTCTGTCTTCAAGAGATGCGACTCCTGAATACAGAGAATGTCTGCCTTGGACTTCAGAGCTTCTTTCCATAAGAGGGAGCGCTTAAAAGGGAAGTTTAAACCCTTAACGTTGAAAGATACAATTTTCATAATTAATGAGATAAACTTTGGTGGTATTACCTGATGATGGCTTCAAGTTTCGACCAGTGCAGGCAGCCCGCGCGAGTGGGGAAAGAAAAGGGACAAGGTTATAAAGAAAGGAGGGGGAGGAAGAAAGGGAGTATCAGAAATAGATGGAAATATAGGTACTAGAGATAGGTTTGAAGGACCAAAACAGAGACAAACAAAAGAAAAAAGGACATGTTTGACATAAGAAACGTAGAGGTAGATCTGATGATCAGCACAGGTCCGTACAAAGGGACCTCTCCGTCTTGGGGGGGGGATAGAACAAAGAGTCTCCCCCAAACCGGCCGAGAAAAAAAAAAAAAAAAAAAAAGGTTTCTTGGCTCCAAACCAGCTTTAATGGGCTGGCAACAAGGGGTCTCTTCAACGGAGCGGAAGAGAGTCCTAACCAATTAGAAAAAAATGGCAAATTCCCCCAGCTGGGGTCCAAGTTGTGACCTGAGGTGAAGAAATGTAAATGTTAATGTTCAACCGAAAGTTCAAGTAGTAGCAGAGGGAGACTTTCCGTTTCTGGCTGGAGAATGGCGAGACTGAGGGAAAGATGGATGCCCCTCCTGTGAGGCTGGTGAGCGTTGAGGTGACGGCCCTGGGTCTCCAGTAAGATTCCACTGTTTGAGAGCTTTTCCTAGTTGACTGGGGGACAGGAAGAGATGTGCCGTTCCTTTGTACCGAAACTTGACCCTAACGGAGTACCCCAGCTGTAGGAAATCCCTTTGTCTCTCAATATTTTACAGTGTGGGGCGAATTCTCTCCTGCGGGCCAGAGTTCCAGGGGAGAGATCTGGGAAGGCTTGGATGTCAGAGTATGGTGCCGGGAGGGTGTCCGGGCGTCTCATCTTTTGTGTTATTAGTTCCTTAGCTTTAAGAGTAGAAAAGGAGACCAGGACGTCTCTCGGTAGGGACTTGTTGATGTGAGGGGGTTTTGGGATGCGATATGCTTTGTCATATTGCAGTTTATCTCCTGGGGTCTCTGGGAGAAGCTTCTGCAGAAATTGACTCACTGTTTCACATAAGCCCTCCTCAGCACCTCCCTCAGGGAAACCTCTAAGACGCAGATTATTAGCTCTAGCTTTATCTTCCAGATCCCATAATTTCAGCTTTACTAACTTCATGTCGGCAGCTATGGCAGTAATCGTCTGCCAGTTCATTATGAGCTGTGGCGTATTCCGCCATTTTCTCCTCAATATGCTGTGTCCGCTCTCCCAGGGCCGACATTTCTCCTCTCAGCTCTTGTAAAATATTCCTGGTGTCCTCCTGTATGGATTGTCTGAGTGCACTCATCGCTTCCATAAGAAAGCTGCGTGTCACCGGTGTCTCTCCATCTCTCCCCGCTGGCTGGCCCCCGGAGCTCCGGGGTCCAGGCAGACCAGTCGCAGGTTGGGAGGAACAGGAAGGGGAGGACGCCATGTTAGGAGTCAGTAATTGTTGTCGTTCCTGCGGGTAGAAGTCAGTGAGGTGTGCGGACTCCCCGTGTCTCCGGGGCGACTGCCTGGGCATCTCTGGTGTCTCCTCAAGTGTTGTGGACGGAAGATGTGGGGCTATTTCGGGTAAAAGTGTCTATTCGTGCCGCAGAACCTCAGGCACAGCTAGGAGCTCAGCAAGATACGGCCGGCTTCATCGGCTCGCGGACCGCGTCCCCACAAGTGAAATGTTTTGAGATGCGGGGGATGAGTCACTTTAGAATGCTGTCAAGGGAAATATCTGTGCATGACACGATGATCCGTTGCAATTCCACTTTAATGCAGTAGATGGCACTATTGTTCTGCAATAGCCAGAAATAACTTTGTAAAGGGTTTTAGGCCGTGTAACTGAGTCATTTAAAGGCACTAGTGTAGATTAGATAGGGTGGGGGAGTCCTCCACAATATATATGTAACTCAGAAGCTGTTCCTCTACTGGCCTTAATGTGTGTTTGTGCTAGTCTCTGCACGGACAATCTTGCTGTCGTTTTCTTCAACTGGGATATGGATCGCATTAATCCTCGCTGTCAGCCCTGTGGAGGCTGTGAAGTAAGTAGCAGACTCAGGGAAGGCACTGCTGCAGGGTCCCCTCCTCAAGCAGGATCAGAGGTCCGGTGAACTGCTGCTGGTGTCCTGGTGTACAGGGCCTGTGGGTCTCCGTCTCACCCAGCCCGTCCATCTGCTGCCCAGTCAGGTGTGTTTGGGTCCTCCACTCGCTGAGTAGCCGGGACAGCTGATTAATGCCTATTCCAGCGGTCTGAGGGGCCGGATGGATGTGGATTATAGGTGGCCTGCAGGAGCTCCTCTATCTGCATCCTCTCCCATCGGCGGCCATCTTGGCCTCCCACACATATATTTTTTAACTTCTTTTAGTCATTATTTTTTAAGTTCACAGCACTTTATAACTTTTTAGATCTGATATCATGTCTTCTGCATTGCAGTAACTACTCTTCACTGCCCCTGGTGGCGGTTATTTAGAGTACATTGGCCTTTGGTACCCGTGACCATGGCAACTGCCTCCTGAATCTACACTGAGTGTCAGTCTCATTGCCACCTTGTGGGTGATTTATAGAATACAGTCCTCGAACTTAATATCTCTGGGTTTTCTGGTTGATATTCTTTACCAAATAATGATGCTCTAACAGCTGACATATAATTTGACCCGACGTAATGATCCTAATAAAAATTATCACTTCCCAGTGACACTAATGACACTTCATTTTCATTCTTATCCTTATAACTTATGAATTCTATGATATTTATTCACATCTTTTACATAAAAATAATAAATTATTAATTCACTTCATGTATGTTAGGCTGCACATCTTCACTTTATATTTATCTATGCAATTTTTACACTCTTCTTCTCACCAGATAAAATGCTTGCGTCTATATTAAAAGAATGCTCTTCACTGCCTCTAGTGGCAGAAATATAGAGCTTACTAGCCTCTGGTACCCACTTTCTTAGCAACTGCCTCCAGAACTTAGACTGAGCATTACACCTAGGTGCCATCTTGTGGTTTCTTTATAGAATGCAGTTTGTAAATTCTTTTTACATTTTGTAAAGGTTTTTTGCTGTTACATGAGCCTCTTGTAGATAGAATTGAATGTGTTTATTATAGAAATCTATAATAATTTTTCTCATTTGTAGTTTTCATGTTCTTAATATTGTGAATGGGAGTAGAACCTTTGGAGCCTGCATATGCGGACCCCAGTTTCCTATCTATGAGCCACTTCCAAGTTGATACTGTTTGACTTCTTTTGATCGGAATTTATCTTCTTAATTAACTTCTTTATGAATATTCTTCTATATATACTTATATATTTGCTTTTTATATTTTTTATAGTAACTTGTCCAAATTAATATATTAATCAATATTCAATTTATAAGTTTTTAACCACATTTTTAATAAAGGAAAAACTTTTTAAGGATTTTTTTAAGAAATAAAAAGAGGTTTTTTAATGTTAGTTTTTACAAACATCCTTGATCCTTTTTACTCCAGCGATTTTATCAGTTTTTTAGATATATTGCTTATCCTACCATTGTTATCTTTTATCTATTTATATTCATATTGGTGGTGACTTCTAGTATTCTCAGGATTGGAATCCCTGATTTATAGCGCCTCTTTATCAGAATATAAGGTGGTGCATACTATTAAACACTTGAATATATATTCACTCTTGTGGAGTCCCAGGTTCTAGCTCCATATAAAGGAATGAGAAAGGTTTTTTATTTATTATCTTTTACCAGGGATATTGTTCCACCACTTATTTTTGCTTTTCCTTGCATCATTTCTTCAAAATTTGAGCAGGAATGCACAGGTCATTATTCTATGAATGCAGCATACACTCTAAAGTATAATTTTGAATGGTGGCTCAGTTTTTTACAGAAATTGCGCCAAAATGTGGGGATCCTCCCATTTTGATGATGAAAATGACATCACTGATAAACAAACAACACCCTGTTTTTTGTAAAGCTTGGGGCTATATAAACCCCACTGTATTGATTAATGTAATATCCCTGAGGAAGGTGCCAGGCAGGGCGCCGAAACGCGTTGGAGGAAGGAGAATAAAAGCTTGGAAATCTGTTTGATGAAATTCTGACTCATTGGTGAGTTTTTATGAGCTTGGAGCAGCGCGGACCGTGACACACCGTTATTCCCATCATATTTCTGGACACCTTGATAACGATGTCGTTTACGACTTCGCCTATTCAGAACTGAGGAACATAGGAATCCAAACGACTGCTAATATTGTTTGCTTGTCGCGGAGTAGTTGCTGCATCGTTCATGATATCTGTACATGTTACACCTCACTAGCGATCAATTAACGATGTCCTAACGATCTCAGCCAGGTCGGATCGTTGGTCAGATTGCTCAGATGTTGAAGTGTGTAACTGGCCCTTTACAACCAGAGCACAATCTCCCACTAAAGACTTTTATAGAATATCATCAATGCGGTCAGATAATCTGATCACAATTAACTCATAAAAGCCTTCAATGAGAGAATGGACCTCAAAAAAAATGTTTCCTTGAGGATCAGCACTGCCCTAGGGTGGCATCAAGTTTAGTTCTCTATGGCAGCAGGACTAGGTCAGTTGTCATGTCTGGGCATCTCAGTCAGATGCTTATGCCCTATAACGTGATGGTGCAGAAGTGAAGACTGCATAAGTCCGGCTGCCGAGAGCATGGGACTGAATGCCAGACCACAGCACAGGGAATCTTTCTGCTAATCACCAATATTTTTTTACTTTAACTGAAACTTAATACAATTTGGAGGTGTACATCTACCTTGGCAAATTTAAAGAATGGTCTTGGATCTTTTCTAAAATACTCGATATCAAACATGGCTTGAGGATTTGGAAGGTCTGGGAAATCCACTGCAAGACGTGCATAAATGCCATCTCTTGATCTGAAGTCTGGTATGCCACATGAAACTGAAACCTGTATGGTGTGAGAAATGGAAAACATGTAATGTCCTCAATGGACTGTGGGCATTAAAGTCAATAATCACATCATAGTGCAAGGGGAAGAGCAGGAAGAAATAATACAGCCCGATACGGTCATCTCTATTCAGCTCAGTGACCCTAGAAATGTTATACAGGAATTACAGCTTAAGTCATCACCCAGTCTTTATCCCAGAAAGACATGAGCTCTGCCATGACTTTGGTTCGGCAATCAGCTGTCCTACGTGTGTGGCCATCTCTGGGCGTAACCCTGAGTTTTATGTAGCCATAAATGTGGAAACTGTAACAGACATGATTCATACAATACTTCTATTTGTCTCTAATTTCATGGCACCCGAGTCCAGTGGGTGATCTCACCCAGTGACTGACAGTCCTAACTGTATGAGTGGGCTACATCATCAGTCATCGCTGACAACTACCTACTGAACTCCTGAGCCCAGAATAAAACAGAGTGAAACATAAAAATGAAATATTTTTCTGAATCTTTCCCAAAAACAAAACAAAACGGATTTTTGTGTACTCACTGTAAAATTGTTTTTTTCTGAGCCATCATTGGGGGACACAGGACCAGATGGACTTTACTGCCAGCAGGAATGCAACTTTCCAAGACAAGAGGAGGAGAGAAACCTCTCTGAAAGGTTCAAATGGCGGTCTTTGCAGACTATCTAGGACCAAATTAAGGTCCCATGAGTTCAGTGGCCTTTGGTAAGGAGGGGCTAATCTGGATACTCCTTGTAGGAAGGTTCTGACTTGAGAGCGTGTTGCAAGGCGGCGTTGGTAAAAGACCGAAAGGCCCTTTGAGGAGCTCGGGGCCAGACCAGATTGTAAACCTGACTGAAGAAAACCGAGGATCATGGGAATGGACAGGGGAAGAGGGGAATGTCCCTGATTCTTGCACCATGAGAAAAAAGTCTCCACGTACGATGGTAAATCCGGGACGAGGCGGGCTTACGGGCCCTAATCATGGTGGCAATAACATCCAGTGAAAAACCCATGCGCGTCAAGAACCAGGTCTCAATGGCCACGTAATCAAATTCAGGTCCCACGAATCCCGGTGACAGATTGGACCCAGCATCAGGAGGTCTGGCCAGTCTGGAAGACGCCAGGGAACGTTTGCGACTAGTTGCACCAGGTGAGCGTATCAGGTGCGTCTGGGCCAGTCTGGGACTATGAGAATGACTGGCTCTCCTTCCGACTTGATCTTTCTTTTTTTTATAAGGAGAGAGAAGGAAAAGGGGCGTACATGTGAATTTCCACTGGTGGAATAATTATATTGTGGCTGGCAGGGACCATTAAGCTAATGGGGATGTGCAACCTTGCACAACCCGGCTGTAAGCCTTGTGTTATTGCCCTGTCCTGGCTTGTGACTGTGTCCTCCGCCGCATCTAGGACTTGATCTTTTTGACCACTTTCGGAATTAAGGGCAGCAGAGGAAAAATGTAAAATGGGTTGTGTGACCGAGCTATGAACGCAGGGACCTTGGCATTCAGGCGAGATGCCATCAGATCCACGTCCGGGTCTCCCAGCGGCAGCATATTTGATGAAACATGTCCAGGTGTAGGGACCATTCCCCCTCGACAATGCCCTGACGGCTGAGGAAATCGCAGCCCAGTTTTCCACTCCGGGAATGTGGACTGCCAAGATGACTGACCCGGTTGACTCGGCACAGTGTAGAATGTGCTCCACTTCGAGTAGTGCCATTCTGCTGCTGGTGCTGCCCTGGCGATTGATGTAGGCTACTGCCGTAGCATTGTCCGATTGAACACAGACATGGCCGCCCGCCAGCAGATTGTGAAACTCTTGGAGGGCCAGTGCTATGGTACGGATCTCCAACAGGTTGATTGGTAGGGCCGATTCCTGTGCGGACCAGCGGCCTAGGCAGTATGGTGGTGCCCCCTTACCGAGAAGGCTGGCATCAGTGGTGAGGACTGCCCAATTGACCGGGAGGAACGATCGTCCCCTGGAGAGAGAAGGTGGTCGTGTCCACCAGAGAAGACCTTAGTAAGTATTGAAGGTCATGCCCAGGAAGGTGATCGACTGGGCTGGGATTGGCGAAGACTTTTTGAGGTTCACCAGCCACCCTAATCATGACAGAGTGTCTATAGTGATCAGGACACTTTCTGTACAGGCCAGGAATGACGGAGACTTTATTAGGAGGTCGTCCAGATAAGGCAGGACTACTTCTCCTCTGGAATGAAGGATGCCCATTGCGGCTGCCATGACCTTGGTAAATACCCTTGGTGCGGTAGCAAGGCCAAAGGGTAGAGCCACGAATTGAAAGTGACAATCATGGACTGGAACTGGTGGTGAGCCTGGGCAATAGGCACGTGAAGGTAGGCATCTTGTATGTCTATGGAGGCGAGGAATTCACCTTCCTTCATGGACGCAATGATGGAACGCAAAGATTCCATCCTGAATGCGGACAAATTTGTTTAAATGTTTTAGGTCGAAGATGGGACGGACTGATCCATCCTTTTTAGGGACTATGAAGAGGTTCTAGTAGAACTCCTTGAATTGTTCAGAGTGCGGCACTAGGACAATGACTTCCTGCTGCTGGAGCAAAAAGATCACGTGTCAAAAAGCACAATTTTCTTTTGCAGATTTTGGAGGGTTGGAGGGGAATAAACAGTTTGGCAGGTGGGACGAAAACTCTATGTGATAACCGGAAGACACAAGGTCTTTTACCCATCTGTCATCTGTGACTGATAGCCATACGCGACTGAAGAAGCGTAGACAGCCGCCGACAGAGGGAGTGTCTTCAGAGGTAGTTGAGAGTCATGATGTGAACCGATGGGATCGGGACTCCTTGGTTCTAGACTGTCTAGGTCTGGGTTTCCAGGTAGAGTTCATCTTATAGGATGGCTATGTGGGTCTATCTCTATGTGGGGGTCGGTTAGTAGGGACAGGTGAAAGAGTTCCGAAAGGAACGAAAAGAAGTGTTTTAGTGTCTGATAAAAAGACGTCTGGGGTTATGCTGGCAGAGCGATGTGCTTTTGCCGACAGTGGCGTCGGAGATAAGATTATCTAGTTGTTCGCTAAAACGTTGACCATTGTAGTAGGGGAGGCCCGTTAGGGACTTTTTTGAGGCAGAGTCGGCATGCCATTGTCTGAGCCAAAGGGCTCTGCAAATAGCAATCACATTGGAGGCAGCGAAAGCTGGGCAGGTGGCAGAATCTAGGGAGGCCTGAATGAGATATTCAGCTGCCGTAACAACTTGGGTGGTGAGGTCTCCGAGTTGCTGGGGGACGTCAGTATCCTGCAATTATTTTTGTATGGCTTTCGGCCCATATCATAAGAGCTTTAGCCACCCACACCGAAGCAAGAGAGGGCGACAGATAACAACCCGTGGCCTCAAAAGCGAAGAGCGCAAGTTGGTCAACCTGCCTGTCAGTTGGGGCCTTGATGGAAGACCCCTCCAGCAGGGACAGCAATGTTTTGACTGCGAGGCGAGAGACTGGGGGGTCGATTGAAGGGGAATCCGCCCAATTTTTGGGGCTTTGGGGAGCGCTGGCGCAAAAGGGTATCTGGTGTCAATGGGTTTGTGGCCACCAAAGCGCTTGTCTGGTTTCTCCCTTTGCTTAGTCAGAAGCTTGGAACTCAGATTGATCAGTGAAGACCTTTTGTGGTCTTTTGGCTCGCTTGAAGGACACTGCATGGTCCGTAGTGGTGGTCAGGATTTTGTCAACCTTCAGTGTGTGGTTGACGGCCGCGATTAGATAATTTAGCATCGCCTGGTTATCTGAAAGGTCAGGCCTAATACTGAATGCTCTAGGGGGATGACGGAGAACCTTGAGAAGAAACGGGTGATGCATTTCTATTCGGTCTCTTCCTCGTTGAGACTGTAGTAGTGGTACGCGACTTGCTCCTGTCTGATGTGCCCTCTAATGAGGGATCATCTGCCTGTGCTCTGCCCTGGCAAGCTGTGCTGCTCGGGGGGTGGCACTGCATGGCCTGGACCAGGTTTTGAGACAGTTTTTCCATCGACTGGGAAAGAAGTAGCGCCCAGTCAGGTGGCCTCGCCGAAACAGCTGTCTGTGGATGGATACCTGGCCTTGATAATTCCTTGTCATATCTTTAAGCTCGTAAAGAGCTGGATATTGTCTCAAAGGGCCACTTAATATGGTGGTTATGGTGGTCTTCTCAAAGAGCCACCCCATGGCTAGGTCCTTCCCTGGAGAGATGTCTGGCTAGTCCTGTGTTGAGACTCCTAAACGAGGCTCCACAGACTTTATTTGCATATTTGTAATTCCCAGGGGGCAATGCACCTAGGAATTCACTGTGTTGAGTGCTTTAGCTGGCTACCCGCAGTGTTTTCTTAGACTGTTCTCCCTGAGATCAGTGAATGCTTCGTCCTTTTTCCCTTAGCATCAGGGATTTCTTCCCCCCTCCCTGTCATCTTCTAGCACTGGGTGTCTTCCTACACCCGGCATGAAAGTCAGATTGGATGGTGAACGTTGGTGGACAGCCATTTTCAGGTCTCTCCAGAGATTCTCAATTGGGTTTAGGTCAGAGCTCTGGCTGGGCCAGTCAAGAATGATCACAGAGTTGTTCTGATGTCACTCTGTTGTTATTTTAGCTGTGTGCTTAGGGTCATTGTCTTGTTTTAAGGTGAACCTTTGGCCAAGTCTGAGGTCCAGAGCACTCTGGAAGAGGTTTTCATACAGGATATCTCTGTACTTGTCCGTATTCATGTTTCTTTCAATTGTAACCAGTTGTCCTGTCCCTGCAGCTGAAAAACACCCCCATAGCATGATGCTGCCACCATTTCTCATAGTCTGGCTGGGAGTCCTTCATGCGTTTTTTTGTAAACTCTATGCGGGCTTTCATATATCTTGCACTGAGGAGAGGCTTCCGTCAGGACTCGCTGCCAAAACGTTCCGACTGGTGGAGGGCTGCAGTCATAGTTGACTTTGTGGAACTTTCTCCCATCTCCCTACTGCATCTGTGGATCTCAGCCACAGTGATCTTGGGGTTCTTCTTTACCTCTCTCACCAAGGCTCTTCTCCATGATTGCTCAGTTTGGCTGGATGGCCAGGTCTAGGAAGACTTCTGGTGGTCCCAAACTTCTGCCATTTAAGGATTATGGAGGCAACTGTGCTCTTAGGAACCTTGAGTACTGCAGAAATTCTTTTGTAACCTTGGCCAGATCTGTGCCTTGCCACATTTCTGTCTCTGAGCTGCTTGGGCAGTTCCTTTGTCCTCGTGATTCTCATTTTGTCTGACATGCACTGTGAGCTGTGAGGTCTTATATAGACAGGTGTGTCCCTTTCCAAATCAAGTCCTATGAGTTTAATTAAACACAGCTAGACTCAAATGAAGGAGTAGACCCATCTCAAAGTAGATCACAAGTAAATGGACAGCTTGTGACATAGGCTGGCTTCACACCACGGTTCTCTCAGGTCTGGGGCTATCCGGGGTGAACCTGACAGCCCCGGACTCGATTTTACTGTCGTGCAGTCCTATGGGGCTGGATGGCAGCTATCTGCCATCCGGTTTCCATCTCTCCGGGAGGATTCGGGTGTATTCGGATTTTTCTCCTGGACACAAAAATGCTGCTTGCGTGAGCTACACTGAACTACAGCACCAGGGAGCTGTTCCCTGTGAAGCGGTTCAGCACCATTTCGCAGGCGACAGCTGAGCTTGGCTGCATCCGGCTACAAACAGGACCGGAGGGCAGATTAGCCCTCCGGTTCTGTTTGCTAATCAGGTCCGGGGCTGTCAGGTACACCCTTGACAGCCTCGGACCTGATAGAACCGTGGTGTGAAGCCAGCCTTAAATATGAGCGTCTGAGCAAAGGGTCTGAATACTTACCCAGGTTTTCCCTGATCAGGTTCGATAAGGTTTGTGTGTCAAAATCAGGAGTGTCTCCAAAATTCAGAACAGGTGTCAATCTTTCAATTATAGTCTTTCTCTGTAAGTTCCTCCCCAGGTTCCTCTCTTGGTTTTGACACACAAACCTGATCAGGGAAAAAAATGCAGTTATGACCGTGTAATATTTCAGTTTTTCTTTTTTAATAAATTTGCACAAATATCTACATTTCTGCTTTTTTCAGTCAAGATGGGGTGCAGAGTGCACATTAATGAGAAAAAAATGAACTTTTTTGAATTCAGCAAATGGCTGCAATGAAACAAAGAGTGAAAATTTAAAGGGGGGCTGAATACTTTCTGTACCCACTGTGGGGATATATACAGTGCCTACAAGTAGTCTTCAACCCCCTGCAGATTTAGCTGGTTGACACATGCGGAATTAACTTGGCATTGTGACATTTGGACTGTAGATCAGCCTGGAAGTGGGAAATGCACTGCAGCCAAAAATAATTTTTTTTTTTTTTTAAAGCGTTAAAAGTTAATTCAGAGGGTCATTTATTATTCAACCCCTCAAACCACCAGCATTCTGTTTGGTCCCCCTAAAGTATTAAGAAGTAGTTTAGGCACAAAGAACAATGAGCTTCACATGTGTGGATTAATTATCGCTTTTGCCAGCCTTTTCTGACTATTTAAGACCCTCCCCAAACTTGTGAACAGCACTCATACATGGTCAACATGGGAAAGACAAAGGAGCATTCCAAGGCCATCAGAGACAAGATCGTGGAGGGTCACAAGGCTGGCAAGGGGTACAAAACCCTTTCCAAGGAGTTGGGCCTACCTGTCTCCACTGTTGGGAGCAACATCCGGAAGTGGAAGGCTTATGGAACTACTGTTAGCCTTCCACGGCCTGGACAGCCTTTGAAAGTTTCCTCCCGTGCCAAGGCCAGGCTTGTCCGAAGAGTCAAGGCTAACCCAAGGACAACAAGGAAGGAGCTCCGGGAAGATCTCATGGCAGTGGGGACATTGGTTTCAGTCAATACCATAAGTAACGTACTCCACCGCAAGTGTCTCCGTTCCAGACGAGCCCGTAAGATACCTTTACTTTCAAAGCGTCATGTCAAGGCTCGTCTACAGTTTGCTCATGATCACTTGGAGGACTCTGAGACAGACTGGTTCAAGGTTCTATGGTCTGATGAGACCAAGATCGAGATCTTTGGTGCCAACCACATATGTGGCGTTTGGAGACTGAATGGCACTGCATACGACCCCAAGAATACCATCCCTACAGTCAAGCATGGTGGTGGCAGCATCATGCTGTGGGGATGTTTCTCAGCCAAGGGGCCTGGCCATCTGGTCCGCATCCATGGGAAGATGGATAGCACGGCCTACCTGGAGATTTTGGCCAAGAACCTCCGCTCCTCCATCAAGGATCTTAAGATGGGTCGTAATTTCATCTTCCAACAAGACAACGACCCAAAGCACACAGCCAAGAAAACCAAGGCCTGGTTCAAGAGGGAAAAAAATCAAGGTGTTGGAGTGGCCTAGTCAGTCCCCTGACCTTAACCCAATTGAAAACTTGTGGAAGGAGCTCAAGATTAAAGTCCACATGAGACACCCAAAGAACCTAGATAACTTGGAGAAGATCTGCATGGAGGAGTGGGCCAAGATAACTCCAGAGACCTGTGCCGGCCTGATCAGGTCTTATAAAAGACGATTATTAGCTGTAATTGCAAACAAGGGTTATTCCACAAAATATTAAACCTAGGGGTTGAATAATAATTGACCCACACTTTTATGTTTAAAATTTATTAAAGATTTATGCTTCTGTTAATAAATCCTACTCTCGTTTGCAGTTTGAAGGCTCTAACTTATTTGTATCTTATCAAACCACCTAAATAAGCAGGGGATTGAAAACTACTTGTAGGCACTGTATATAATAGATATATATATTTATACAGTGTTGGCCAAAAGTATTGACACCCCTGCAATTCTGTCAGATAACACTCAGTTTCTTCCTGAAAATGATTGCAATCACAAATTCTTTGGTATTATTATCTTCATTTAATTTGTCTTCAATGAAAAAAACACAGAAGAGAATGAAGCAAAAAGGAAAACATTGATCATTTCACACAAAACTCCAAAAATGGGCCGGACAAAAGTATTGGCACCCTCAGCCTAATACTTGGTTGCACAACCTTTAGCCAAAATAACTGCGATCAACCGCTTCCGGTAACCATCAATGAGTTTCTTACAATGCTCTGCTGGAATTTTAGACCATTCTTCTTTAGCAAACTGCTCCAGGTCCCTGATATTTGAAGGGTGCCTTCTCCAAACTGCCATTTTTAGATCTCTCCACAGGTGTTCTATGGGATTCAGGTCTGGACTCATTGCTGGCCACCTTAGAAGTCTCCAGTGCTTTCTCTCAAACCATTTTCTAGTGCTTTTCGAAGTGTGTTTTGGGTCATTGTCCTGCTGGAAGACCCATGACCTCTGAGAGAGACCCAGCCTTCTCACACTGGGCCCTACATTATGCTGCAAAATTTGTTGGTAGTCTTCAGACTTCATAATGCCATGCACACAGTCAAGCAGTCCAGTGCCAGAGGCAGCAAAGCAACCCCAAAACATCAGGGAGCCTCCGCCATGTTTGACTGTAGGGACCGTGTTCTTTTCTTTGAATGCCTCTTTTTTTCTCCTGTAAACTCTATGTTGATGCCTTTGCCCAAAAAGAGAGAACATTCTTCCAAAACGTTTAGGCTTTCTCAGGTACGTTTTGGCAAACTCCAGCCTGGCTTTTTTATGTCTCGGGGTAAGAAGTGGGGTCTTCCTGGGTCTCCTACCATACAGTCCCTTTTCATTCAGACGCCGACGGATAGTACGGGTTGACACTGTTGTACCCTCGGACTGCATGGCAGCTTGAACTTGTTTGGATGTTAGTCAAGGTTCTTTATCCACCATCCGCACAATCTTGCGTTGAAATCTCTCGTCAATTTTTCTTTTCCGTCCACATCTAGGGAGGTTAGCCACAGTGCCATGGGCTTTAAACTTCTTGATGACACTGCGCTCGGTAGACACAGGAACATTCAGGTCTTTGGAGATGGACTTGTAGCCTTGAGATTGCTCATGCTTCCTCACAATTTGGTTTCTCAAGTCCTCAGACAGTTCTTTGGTCTTCTTTCTTTTCTCCATGCTCAATGTGGTACACACTAGGACAGAGGACAGCGGTTGAGTCAACTTTAATCCATGTCAACTGGCTGCAAGTGTGATTTAGTTATTGCCAACACCTGTTAGGTGCCACAGGTAAGTTACAGGTGCTGTTAATTACACAAATTAGAGCAGCATCACATGATTTTTCTAACGGTGCCAATACTTTTGTCCACCCCCTTTTTTTATGTTTGATGTGGAACTATATCCAATTTGGCTTTAGGACAATTCTTTTTGTGTTTTTTTCATTGAAGACAAATTAAATGAAGATAATAATTCCAAAGAATTTGTGATTGCAATCATTTTCAGGAAGAAACTAAGTACTATCTGACAGAATTGCAGGGGTGTCAATGCTTTTGGCCAACACTGTATATATATATATATATATATATATATATATATATATATATATATATATATATATACTAGATGGTGGCCGAATTATAACGCATCGGGTAGTCTAGAATATGTATGTAGTATATTTATGAGGATTCAACAATAATGCAAGGAGTACACAATATCTATCTATCACCAACCTATGTGTCTGTCGCCTATGTATTTTTTGGATATTTTATCTTTATAAACTAAGGTTCTTGGTACACATATTGGCCAATACCTGTTTGCCCATCAACCAGCTTCAAGGTGATTTTAGATCTGATGGGTCCCTATCCTACCTTGTCACTCTTTCCTTGGGCTCAGCTAAGCCTCCATTTTTACTATTTCTCAGTGGGAGGACTCACTTAAATCAAAGAAACAATGATACATCATATACAGTGCTGACCACTGACCTACCATATACAGTGCTAACCACTGAGCCACCATATACAGTGCTAACCACTGAGTCACCATACAATGCTAACCACTGAGCCACCTAAACACTGAGCCATCATATACAGTGCTTACCACTGAGCCACCATATACAGTGCTAACCACTGAGCCACCTAAACAATGAGCCACCATATACATTGCTAACCACTGAGCCACCATATACAGTGCTATCCACTGAGCCACCTAAACAATGAAACATCATATACAGTGCTAACCACTATGCCACCATATACAGTACTAACCACTGAGCCACCATACAATGTTAACCACTGAGCCACTATACAATGCTACCCACTGAGCCACCATACAATGCTAACCACTGAGCCACCATATACAGTGCTAACCACTGAGCCACCATACAATGCTAACCACTGAGCCACCATACAATGCTAACCACTAAGCCACCTTACAATGCTAACCACTGAGCCACTATACAATGCTAACCACTGAGCCACCATACAATGCTAACCACTGAGCCACCATATACAGTGCTAACCACTGAGCCACCATACAATGCTAACCACTGAGCCACCTAAACGCTGAGCCATCATATACAGTGCTAACCACTGAGCCACCATATATCAGTGCTAACCACTGAGCCACCATATACAGTGCTAACCACTGAGCCACCTAAACAATGATCCACCATATACAGTGCTAACCACTGAGCCACCTAAACACTGAGCCATCATATACAGTGCTAACCACTGAACCACCATATACAGTGCTAACCAACTGAGCCACCTAAACAATGAGCCACCATATACAGTGCTAACCACTGAGCCACCTAAACACTGAGACATCAAATACAGTGCTAACCACTGAGCCACCATAAAGTGCTAACCACTGAGCCACCCTATACAGTGCTAACCACTGAGCCACCTAAACACTGAGCCATCATATACAGTGCTAACCACTGAACCACCATATACAGTGCTAACCAACTGAGCCACCTAAACAATGAGCCACCATATACAGTGCTAACCACTGAGCCACCTAAACACTGAGACATCAAATACAGTGCTAACCACTGAGCCACCATAAAGTGCTAACCACTGAGCCACCATATACAGTGCTAACCACTGAGCCACCTAAACACTGAGCCATCATATACAGTGCTAACCACTGAACCACCATATACAGTGCTAACCAACTGAGCCACCTAAACAATGAGCCACCATATACAGTGCTAACCACTGAGCCACCTAAACACTGAGACATCAAATACAGTGCTAACCACTGAGCCACCATAAAGTGCTAACCACTGAGCCACCATATACAGTGCTAACCACACAGCCACCATAAATTGCTAACCACTGAGCCATCATACAATGCTAACCACTGAGCCACCATACAATGCTTACAGTTTATTTGAAATATGGCGCGCGTCGCTATTCTGATTGGCCGCCGCGTTCAGCGCCGACCAATCAGGATAGCGGCGCGCGCAATGGCGCCATATTTCAAATACACTGTACTCAGTGCATTTGAAATATGGTGCCATAGCGCGCGCCACTATCCTGATTGGTCAGCGCTGAACGCGGGCGGCCAATAAGCATAGCGGCGCTCGCCACGGCGCCGTGTGTAGTCATGGGTGGATTTTACACATGGCGCCGTGGCGAGCGCCGCTATGCTGATTGGCCGCCCGCGTTCAGCGCCGACCAATCAGAATAGCGGCGCGCGCCATGGCGCCATATTTCAAATACACTGTACTCAGTGTATTTCAAATATGGCACCATAGCGTGCGCCACTATTCTGATTGGTTGGCGGTGAATGCGGCAACCAATGAGAGAAGCGGCACGTGGTTTGAATGCCGCTCCTCTGATTGGTCGCCGCGTTCAGCGCCAACCAATCAGAATAGCGGCACGCGCTATGGCGCCATATTTCAAATACACTGAGTACAGTATATTTGAAATATGGCGCCATTGCAGGCGCCTCTATCCTGATTGGTCGCCGTGTTCAGCGCCGACCAATCAGAGGAGCGGCATTCAAACCGCGCGCCGCTTCTCTCATTGGTCAAAAAAAAAAAAAATACCCTACAAAATTGGACCTCAAGGATCCAAATTGGTCTGGGAACCAAACAGATAACCTACAAGAAGGGACACCCCTCCCCAGAAATTAAGGAGAAGAATGCCACAGAAACCAATCCAGATGCTAAATAATTTATTAAATAAAGTTCATATAAACAACAATACTAAACTAATTACACCCGGTGATAGAGTAGGATAACAGGGACAAAGGAGCTAAAAACAAAGCATCATGCAAGGAAAAGGGGGGTACACTGGACCAAGATTCACAGTTTAAATTCATAAGAGATAGATACACAAGTGGAGCTAAAGTGCATACAGTGTTCACCGCCGACCAATCAGAATAGTGGCGCGCGCTATGGTGCCATATTTCAAATACACTGAGTGTACAGTGTATTTGAAATATGGCGCCATGGCGCGCGCCGCTATTCTGATTGGTCGCCGCGCTCACCGCCGACCAATCAGAATAGCGGCGTGCGCTATGGCGCCATATTTCAAATACAATATGGTGCCATGACGCGAGCCGCTCCTCTGATTGGTTGAAGCGGAATGCACGGTTTGAATGCCACAAAGGGCACCACCGCTGCGAGCAGCCTGGAGATGACCGGAGTTTAGACCAGAGCTCAGCCGCGGATACTGCGGCACAGAGGTCAGCGGTTCGCGAGCCGGGAAATGACAGGCTGACGCCAGTCATCTCCCGGCTGGCTCGCCGCGGACCTCCGAGCCGCAGGTAGCCGCGGCTGAGCTCTGGTTAGCATCTGAGCTCCGGTTAGCGGCTCGCCAGCTGGGAGACGACTGGCTGGCTCACGCACCCTGGGTCCACCGTTTGCCAGACCGTGTATACCTGCGGAAGCGGCACTCATGCGCCGCTTCCGCCGGGCTGCAAATTGGCGCGAAATTCGCATGTTCAGCAGGGGCTTTTTGCATACTCTGAGCTCATTGGCCAATGAGCTGCCTCTGTGTGGCGCGCGATTTCGGTTACTAATTATATAGTAGATATATGTATATATATATACGGTATATATATATATATATATATATATATACACAGTATATATATGTGTGTATCAAAATGATAGCAGCACAATGGTTAAGCCAATGCATGCAATACAATGATATACATCATACAATGATGTTTCAAGGTGTTACTTTAATAAAAATAAAAACTAAAAAGCTTTAAAAAAAAAAAACTCAGATAAAATGGGGTGCAGAGTGCACATTAATGAGAAAAAAATGAACTTTTTTGAATTCAACAAATGGCTGCAATGAAACAAAGAGCGAAAAATTTAAAGGGGGCGGAATACTTTCTGTACCCACTGCGGGGCTATATATATAATTAATATATATATATATGTATATACACAGTATATATATGTGTGTATCAAAATGATAGCAGCACATTGGTTAAGCCAATACATGCAATACAATGATATACATCATACAGTGATGTTTCAAGGTGTTACTTTGAGAAAAATAAAAACTAAAACGTTTTTTAAAAAAAACTCAGACGAAATTTTTTTTTTTTAATGGTTCTTAGCGCATGCATTGTCCAATATATGCCTGCCCTTCACCCACTTCACGGTGACCATAATTCTGAAGGGTCCCTGTCTACACTAAAAACCTCTCTTGTACCTTAGGGGTCTCTGTTGCAATGGGCAGTAGCAGGAGACATATCACTTCAGATGGACCCTATGGTAGGGAGGCAGGAGTGCAAGTCCAGCAGTAGAACCAGCTTGTTCCACACATAATAAATGAAGGAAAAAAAACAGACAGCACTTCCTTAAGCTCTTCAGCCCATGTGCAAATCTATATAGCTGAGTTACATATGTATCAAAATGATAGCAGCACACTGGTTAAGCCAATACATGCAGACAATGATGACTCTAGGTGTTACTTTGAGAAAAACTAAAAACTATAAAGTTTTTCAAAAAGATTTTTTTTATGGTTCTTAGCACATGCATTGGCCAATATATGCCTGCCCTTCCACTTCACGGTGACCATAATTCTGAAGGGTCCCTGTCTTCACTAAACTCTGAAGTGGTATGTCTCCTGCTACTGCCCATTGCAACAGAGACCGTGAAGTGGTTGAAGGGCAGGCATATATTAGCCAATACATGTGCTAAGAACCATAAAAAACAAAAACAAAAAATGTTCTGAGTGTTGTTGAAAAAACTTTTGCAGTGCTGTCTGTTTTTTTTCTTTGTGTATATATATATATATATATATATATATATATATACATATATATAATATTGGTGAAATTTGACATTGATGCAAGAACACTCAGTAATGTTAGTTAATGTGGTTGTGAACATAAAACAGCTGTGCAAGAGAAAATTTACATTTCTTACAATCTGCATTATAGCATTCACTTACATTAATTTCTATAAATAAATACCAGAAGTATTCACAAAACCACTGATATATAGAATACAATATATTTTATTAAACATAATTAAAATTACAATGATGTATAGTAGAGAAATTGAGGTTCCAAAGGAGGATCAGAAGAGATCCATTAATGTTTGAGTAATCCTCTTGCCAGATGGTGATGCCAGATGTTAATGCTAGCTGGTGATGCCAGGTGCTGCTTCCAGATGGTAATGCCAGGTGATACTGCCAGATGGTGATGCCAGATGTTAATGCTAGATGGTGATGCCAGATGTTAATGCAAGCTGGTGATGCCAGGTGCTGCTGCCAGATGGTGATGCCAGATGGTGATGCCAGATGGTAATGCCAGATGGTGATGCCATATGGTGATGCCAGATGGTAATGCCAGATGGTAATGCTAGATGATAATGCCAGATGGTGATGCTAGATGGTAATGCCAGATGGTAAAGCCAGATGGTAAAGCCAGATGGTAATGCCAGATGGTGATGCCAGATGGTGATGCTAGATGGTAATGCCAGATGGTGATGCCAGATGGTGATGCTAGATGGTGATACTAGATGGTAATGCCAGATGGTAATGCCAGATGGTGATGCCAAATTGTGATGCTAGATGGTGATACTAGATGGTAATGCCAGATGGTGATGCCAGATGGTGATGCTAGATGGTGATACTAGATGGTAATGCCAGATGGTAATGCCAGATGGTGATGCCAGATGGTGATGCCAGATGGTGATGCTAGATAGTGATACTAGATGGTGATGCCAGATGGTGATGCCAGATGGTAATGCCAGATGGTGATGCCAGATGGTGATGCTAGATGATAATACCAGATGGTGATGCTAGATGGTAAGGCCAGATGGTGATACTAGATGGTAATGCCAGATGGTGATACTAGATGGTAATGCTAGATGGTGATGCCAGATGGTGATGCTAGATGGTGATACTAGATGGTAATGCCAGATGGTAATGCCAGATGGTGATGCCAGATGGTGATGCCAGATGGTGATGCTAGATAGTGATACTAGATGGTGATGCCAGATGGTGATGCCAGATGGTAATGCCAGATGGTGATGCCAGATGGTGATGCTAGATGATAATACCAGATGGTGATGCTAGATGGTAAGGCCAGATGGTGATACTAGATGGTAATGCCAGATGGTGATACTAGATGGTAATGCCAGATGGTGATACTAGATGGTAATGCCAGATGGTGATGCTAGATGGTAATGCCAGATGGTGATGCTAGATGGTAATGCCAGATGGTGATGCCAGATGATAATACCAGATGGTGATGCTAGATGGTGATAATAGATGGTAATGTCAGATGGTGATACTAGATGGTAATGCCAGATGGTGATACTAGATGGTAATGCCAGATGGTGATAATAGATGGTAATGTCAGATGGTGATACTAGATGGTAATGCCAGATGGTGATACTAGATGGTAATGCCAGATGGTGATACTAGATGGTAATGCCAGATGGTGATGCCAGATGGTGATACTAGATGGTGATGCCAGATGGTGATGCCAGATGGTGATTCTAGATGGTAATGCCAGATGGTGATGCCAGATTGTAATGCCAGATGGTGATACTAGATGGTAATGCCTGATGGTGATGCTAGATGGTAATGCCAGATGGTGATGCCAGATTGTAATGCCAGATGGTGATACTAGATGGTAATGCCTGATGGTGATGCCAGATGGTGATGCTAAATGGTAATGCTAGATGGTAATGCCAGATGGTGATGCTAGATGGTAATGCTAGATGGTAATGCCAGATGGTGATTCTAAATGGTAATGCCAGATGGTGATGCCAGATGGTGATGCCAGATGGTAATGTCAAATATTGCTGCCAGATGTTGATGCCAGATGATAATGCCAGATGGTGATGGCAGATGGTAATGCCATATGTTGCTGCCACATGGTGTTGTATTGCAGCCACATGGAAAAATGTTCCTATATAGAGTGGAGATAAAATAAATAATAATGTTAAAGGGCAGCCCAGTCACAAGATATTGATGAGCTATCCTCAGGACCTATGCCTAAGGATCAGCTGATATAAGCTGTTCTAAGATCTGATCAATTGGGGTGTTTGACCCCCAGTAATCTGCTATTGATGACCTATACTAAGTATAGTTAATGTGATGTGAATGGACAATCCCTTTCACCCCCTGACTATTTTCTGTTTTTGTTTTAGTTTTTTCCTCCTCTTTTCCAAGAGCCATAACTTTTTTACTTTTCCGTCAATATAGACATATGAGGGCTTTTTTCTTGTGGGGCGAGTTGTATTTTTGAAAGTCATTCTTCATTTTACCATATAGTGTACAGGAAAATGGGAAAAATTCCAAGTGACTTGAAATTACAAAAAAAAAATGCAATTTTAAATAGTTTTTTTTTTTTTAATTTCCCATGTTCACTCTATGGTAAACCTGACCTGGCAGTATGATGCCCCTGGTCAGTACGAGTTGGTAGATGTCAAACATGGAAGTGGTGAGGAAAAAGTTAGAAATTTGTCTACAAAAAGAATTGTCTGTCGCCGAAACGCGTCACCTTGTGTCTCATCCCCTAATGTGATTTTTATTATCTTTAAATAAAGCAAGAAAGAATTTTACTCTGAAGATCCAGCATTTATTCTTTCCGGACGGGTAGCCAGGACCTTCCTCCACATCTATCGGACCGGTCAGGTCATTATCTGGGGGGTGGCATAAAAATTCAATAAGAATTGGCGCCAGTTTCCCAGGCCGTAGTGTTCTCATTTTTCGGGATCTGGGGCTCTGTGATGACTTTTTTCTTGCGTCTTAAGCTTTTGTTTTTAATTATATCATTTTGGGGTAGATGTGATATTCTGATCACCTGTTATTGCAATGTAGCGGCAACCAAAAACCTGAATTTTGGCATTTTACTTTTTTGTCCTTTACAGAGTTTACGGATTAGTTTAATTGATTTTATATTTCACAGATGGGCATTTCTGTTCCCAACAATACCAAATAGGTGTATTTTTTTTAAATAGTTTTATTTCCATGGAGCAAAAGGGGAGTGATTTAAACTTTTATGTTTTTTTTTTTTTTAAAAATGTCTTACTTTTAAAAACTTCGTTTTTCATTTCTCCTTTATTTTACTTGGCCCCTTATTGTACCTCAATAGAGCAGGGTCCGGTCGCTTCAGCATCCCTCTGGACTGCAGACATGATCATCTTCTGTGAACACCGCCGCTCGGGCAGCGCTCACAGGAAGTGAGTCATGACAGTGACAGGGGTCATCAGCTGACCCCTCACTGTCATACAAGGCATTGGTGCCCCATGATCGTGTCACGGGGTCGGAGATGACAGCGGGGAATAGTGCGGTCCCTGCTGAGGCATTTTAGATCGTGCTGTCAGTGATTGACAACACGATCTAAGGGGTTAACAGGAGCGGGTGATCTCTGATCCGATCAGCCAGAATGTGCGATTTACCATCAGGATTGTTTTGTAAGGAAACCTATGATTGCTGGACTTTTTCAAGCTCCCTGTTTCCCCCAGACCCAATTTTGGATCTTCCTGTTGATGCCTGTTTATACAGTTAGGGCCAGAAATATTTGGACAGTGACACAAGTTTTGTTATTTTAGCTGTTTACAAAAACATGTTCAGAAATACAATTATATATATAATATGGGCTGAAAGTGCACACTCCCAGCTGCAATATGAGAGTTTCCACATCCAAATCGGAGAAAGGGTTTAGGAATCATAGCTCTGTAATGCATAGCCTCCTCTTTTTCAAGGGACCAAAAGTAATTGGACAATGGACTCTAAGGGCTGCAATTAACTCTGAAAGCGTCTCCCTCGTTAACCTGTAATCAATGAAGTAGTTAAAAGGTCAGGGGTGGATTCCAGGTGTGTGGTTTTGCATTTGGAAGCTGTTGCTGTGACCAGACAACATGCGGTCAAAGGAACTCTCAATTGAGGTGAAGCAGAACATCCTGAGGCTGAAAAAAAAGAAAAAATCCATCAGAGAGATAGCAGACATGCTTGGAGTAGCAAAATCAACAGTTGGGTACATTCTGAGAAAAAAGGAATTAACTGGTGAGCTTGGGAACTCAAAAAGGCCTCGGCGTCCACGGATGACAACAGTGGTGGATGATCGGCGCATACTTTATTTGGTGAAGAAGAACCCGTTCACAACATCAACTGAAGTCCAGAACACTCTCAGTGAAGTAGGTGTATCTGTCTCTAAGTCAACAGTAAAGAGAAGACTCAATGACAGTAAATACAAAGGGTTCACATCTAGATGCAAACCATTCATCAATTCCAAAAATAGACAGGTCAGAGTTAAATTTGCTGAAAAACACCTCAAGAAGCCAGCTCAGTTCTGGAAAAGTATTCTATGGACAGATGAGACAAAGATCAACCTGTACCAGAATGATGGGAAGAAAAAAGTTTGGAGAAGAAAGGGAACGGCACATGATCCAAGGCACACCACATCCTCTGTAAAACATGGTGGATGGCATGGGCATGCATGGCTTTCAATGGCACTGGGTCACTTGTGTTTATTGATGACATAACAGCAGACAAGAGTAGCCGGATGAATTCTGAAGTGTACCGGGATATACTTTCAGCCCAGATTCAGCCAAATGCTGCAAAGTTGATAGTTCATAGTACAGATGGACAATGACCACAAGCATACAGCCAAAGCTACCCAGGAGTTCATGAGTGCAAAAAAGTGGAACATTCTGCAATGGCCAAGTCAATCACCAGATCTTAACCCAATTGAGCATGCATTTCACTTGCTCAAATCCAGACTTAAGACGGAAAGACCAACAAACAAGCAAGACCTGAAGGCTGCGGCTGTAAAGGCCTGGCAAAGCATTAAGAAGGAGGAAACCCAGCGTTTGGTGATGTCCATGAGTTCCAGACTTAAGGCAGTGATTGCCTCCAAAGGATTCGCAACAAAATATTGAAAATAAAAATATTTTGTTTGGGTTATGTTTATTTGTCCAATTACTTTTGACCTCCTAAAATGTGGAGTGTTTGTAAAGAAATGTGTACAATTCCTACATTTTCTATCAGATATTTTTGTTCAACCCTTCAAATTAAACGTTACAATCTGCACTTGAATTCTGTTGTAGAGGTTTCATTTCAAATCCAATGTGGTGGCATGCAGAGCCCAACTCGCGAAAATTGTGTCACTGTCCAAATATTTCTGGCCCTAACTGTATCATTTTTCTATTGCAAAAATGCTTATTTGCATACTTTTGGACAGATTGCCAAATCTATCCCCATCTGCACCCAATATTGACATTGGTTTATTTTTTCAGATTGTTGTGAGCAACACAATACTTAAAGGGAATCCGTCACCAGGTTTTTGCTCCTCATCTGAAAGTAGCTTCATGTAGGTGCAGAGACCCTGATTACAGTGATGTGTCATTTACTGGGTGCTGCAGTTTTAGTAAAATCACTGATTTATCTGCTACAGATCCAGCTTTTTTCTGATTCCGAGCCCTGTATAACCTCACCTTCACCACCAATCGGCTGCTTGCTATGTACAATGCGCAGTGGTTTGGTGGAGTTATACATAGCAGGAGGACTACATGGCAGCAGGTTTACTACTATTTCAGTGATAAGATCTCCTGCTTATAAAACAGTGATTTTATCAAAACTACATCAAACAGTTCAGAAAGTGACACTTTGCTGGAATCAGGGTCTCTGTCTCTACATGATGATGTTCTCAGATTAACTGGCAATTTCTTGCTGACAGATCCCCTTTAACATGCACTATATAGGAATATTACAAAGATATTAGACCTGATCCATCATGAATTAGATCCAAGTTTTTCGACTTATCATAGTGTTTTACAGCATATTTCTGGTGAAAGCACTTTAATGAATTGTGGCACTGTCCATCACTTCAACACATTATTTCTTACAGTGCCTTGTGAAAGTATTCAGCCCCCTTGAACTTTTCAACCTTTTGCCACATTTCAGGCTTCAAACATAAAGATATAAATTCTAATTTTTTGTGAAGAATCAACAACAAGTGGGACACAATCGTGATGTGGACCGAAATTTATTGGATATTTTAAACTTTTTTGACAAATAAAAAACTGAAAAGTGGGGCGTGCAATATTATTCAGCCCCTTTACTTTCAGTGCAGCAAACTCACTCCAGAAGTTCAGTGAGGATCTCTGAATGATCCAATGTTATTCTAAATGACTGGTAATAATAAATAGAATCCACCTGTGTGTAATCAAGTCTCTGTATAAATGTACCTGCTCTGTGATAGTCTCATGGTGGGGTTACACGTCCCGATATCGCCGCGATATCGGAGGCAACGCTGCGGGTGCGCGCTTTTTTTCAGCCCTTTTCCCGATATCGCATCGCCGGTTTACACGCTGCGATATCGGGAAACAACGTCCCTCCGATGTGTACGCCTACCAAGCCAGTAACGACCATTTAACATGGGAGTTAATGGTGAGGTGCGAGTATAGATCGGAGTTGGGCTGTCACACGCAGCGATGCTGGTACAACGGCCTTGCGATATCGGGGAGTTGAATAGCTCTGCTATTCAACTCCGATATCGTTTTGGCATCGTTCCAGCATCACGTTGTACGCTCAAGCCGTACAACGCGCACGCGATATCGGGTCCAACTCGCAACCCACGTGACTTTTTGTCGGAGTTGGGTAGGAGTTGGACGCCGATATCGCGGCGTGTAAACCCACCATCAGGGTTCTGTTTCAAGTGCAGAGAGAATCATGAAGACCAAGGAACACACCAGGCAGGTCCGAGATACTGTTGTGGCGAAGTCAAATTTGGATACAAAAAGATTTTCCAAGTTTTAAACATCTCAAAGAGCACTGTGCAGGCGATCATATTGAAATGGAAGGAGAATCAGACCACTGCAAATCTACCAAGACCCGGCCGTCTATCTAAGCTTTCATCTCGAACAAGGAGAAGACTGATCAGAGATGCAGTCAAAAGGCCCATGATCACTCTGGATGAACTGCAGAGATCTACAGCTGAGGTGGGAGAGTCTGTCCATAGGACAACAATCAGTCGTACACTGCACAAATCTGGCCTTTATGGAAGAGTGGCAAGAAGAAAGCCATTTCTCAAAGATATCCATAAAAAAGTCTTGTTTGAAGTTTGCCACAAGCCACCTGGGAGACACCAAACATGTGGAATAAGGTGCTCTGGTCAGAGGAAACCAAAATTAAACTTTTTGGCCACAATGCAAAACGTTATGTTTGGCGTAAAAGCAACACAGTTCATCACCCTCAAAACACCATCCCCACTGTCACACATGGTGGTGGCAGCATCATGGGTTGGGCCTGCTTTTCTTCAACAGGGACAGGAAAGATGGTTAATATTGATGGGAAGATGAATGGAGCCAAATACAGGCCCATTCTGGAAGAAAACCTGTTGGAGTCTGCAAAAGACCCGAGACTGGGACGGAGATTTATCTTCCAACAAGACAATGATCCCAAACATAAAGCAAAATCTACAATGGAATGGTTCAAAAATAAATGTATCCAGGTGTTAGAATGGCCAAGTCACAGTCCAGACCTGAATCCAATCGAGAATCTGTGGAAAGAGCTGAAAACGCTCTCCATCCAACCTCACTGAGCTCCAGCTGTTTTGCAAGGAAGAATGGGCAAGAATTTCAGTCTCTCGATGTGCAAAACTGATAGAGACATACCCCAAGAGACTGCAGCTGTAATCGCAGTAAAAGGTGGCGCTACAAAGTATTAACTCAAGGGGAACAAATAATATTGCATGCCCCACTTTTCAGTTTATTATTTGTTAAAAAAGTTTAAAATATCCAATAAATTTCCTTCCACTTCACGATTGTGTCCCACTTGTTGATTCTTCACAAAAAAAATAGAATTTCTATCTTTATATTTGAAGCCTAAAATGTGGCAAAAGGTTGAAAAGTTCAAGGGGGTGAATACTTTCAGAAGGCATTGTATGTTTTGAGCTGTTATTTGGTGTAATGTTTTTGGGTTTTTCTTAGTAGTATCTCGGCTTTGTTTATATGGCGGTGCTATCTATTTTTTTTCAATAAATGAAGATGGAGACAAACCATTAGGTCTTTTGCTCTGGGCCCCATGATCCTATCTACATATCTGCTCTTATAATTACCCGTTCATTCTGCTGGCGGGACACAGCAGCAGGCAAAAGTAATTTCCTTAAGGAATCTAAAATGAAGATAAAACGTAAATGTCAGAGAACCTGAGTCTTATGGGGACATCGGACTTGGACTGGAAAACAGATTATGAGACAACTAGCTGTGAGCCCGATGCAAATGCATCGGGATTCTAGAACGTGCATAAATTTGCTTATAATAGTTATAGCTGGTCTGAGTACTTTTTGGGGGTGTGTGAGTATTTTTTGGGGGGGTGTGAGGGCTTTTTGGGGGGGTCCAATACTTTTTGGGGTGGGTCCAATACTTTTTTGGGGGGGGTCCAATACTTTTTGGGGGGTCCAATACTTTTGGGGGGGGTCCAATACTTTTTTGGGGGGGTCGAATACTTTTGGGGGGGTCCAATATTTTTGGGGGGTCCAATACTTTTGGGGGGGGGTCCAATACTTTTTTGGGGGGGTCCAATACTTTTGGGGGGGTCCAATACTTTTTTTGGGGGGTCCAATACTTTTTTTGGGGGGTCGAATACTTTTTGGGGGGGTCCAATAATTTTTGGGGGGGTCCAATACTTTTTGGGGGGGTCCAATACTTTTTGGGGGGGTCCAATACTTTTTGGGGGGGTCCAATACTTTTTGGGGGTGGTCCAATACTTTTTGTGGGGGTCCAATACTTTTTTTGGGGGGGTCCAATACTTTTTTTGGGGGTCCAATACTTTTGGGGGGTCCCATACTTTTTTGGGGGGTCCAATACTTTTTTGGAGGGGTCCAATACTTTTTGGGGGGTTCCAATACTTTTTGGGGATTCAATACTTTTTGGGGGTCCAATACTTTTTGGGGGGGGTCCAATATTTTTTGGGTGGGTCCAATACTTTTTGGGGGGGTCCAATACTTTTTTGGGGGGGTCCAATACTTTTTTGGGGGGTCCAATACTTTTTGGGGGGTCCAATACTTTTTGGGGGGGTCCAATACTTTTTTGGGGGGTCAATACTTTTTGGGGGGGTCCAATACTTTTTGGGGGTGGTCCAATACTTTTTGGGGGGGGTCCAATACTTTTTTGGGGGGGTCCAATACTTTTGGGGGGGTCAATACTTTTTTGGGGGGTCCAATACTTTTTTGGGGGGTCAAATACTTTTTTTTGGGGGGGTCCAATACTTTTTGGGGGGGTCCAATACTTTTTGGGGGGGTCCAATACTTTTTTGGGGGGGTCCAATACTTTTTTGGGGGGTCCAATACTTTTTGGGGGGTGGTCCAATACTTTTTTGGGGGTCCAATACTTTTTGGGGGGGTCCAATACTTTTTTTGGGGGGTCCAATACTTTTTGGGGGGGGTCCAATACTTTTTTGGGGGGGTCCAATACTTTTTTGGGGGGTCCAATACTTTTTGGGGGGGTCCAATACTTTTTGGGGGGTCCAATACTTTTTGGGGGGTCCAATACTTTTTTGGGGGGGTCCAATACTTTTTTGGGGGGTCCAATACTTTTTGGGGGGGTCCAATACTTTTTTGGGGGGGGGGGTCCAATACTTTTTTGGGGGGCCAATACTTTTTGGGGGGGTCCAATACTTTTTGGGGGGGTCCAATACTTTTTGGGGGGTCCATACTTTTGGGGTCCAATACTTTTTGGGGGGGTCCAATACTTTTTGGGGGTGGTCCAATACTTTTTGGGGGGGTCCAATACTTTTTTGGGGGGGTCCAATACTTTTTTGGGGGGGTCCAATACTTTTTTGGGGGGTCCAAAACTTTTTGGGTGGGGTCCAATACTTTTTTGGGGGGGTCCAATACTTTTTTGGGGGGGTCCAATACTTTTTGGGGGGTCCAATACTTTTTTGGGGGGTCCAATACTTTTTTGGGGGGGTCCAATACTTTTTGGGGGGTCCAATACTTTTTGGGGGGTCCAATACTTTTTTGGGGGGGTCCAATACTTTTTTGGGGGGTCCATATTTTTTTGGGGGGGTCCAATACTTTTTGGGGGGTCCAATACTTTTTTTTGGGGGGTCCAATACTTTTTGGGGGGGGTCCAATACTTTTTTGGGTGGGTCCAATACTTTTTGGGGGGGTCCAATACTTTTTTGGGGGGTCCATACTTTGGGGTCCAATACTTTTTTGGGGGGTCCAATACTTTTTGGGGGGTCCAATACTTTTTTGGGGGGTCCAATACTTTTTGGGGGGGTCCAATACTTTTTTGGGGGGGGTCCAATACTTTTTGGGGTGGTCCAATACTTTTTGGGGTGGGTCCAATACTTTTTGGGGGGTCCAATACTTTTTTGGGGGGGTCCAATACTTTTTGGGGGGGTCCAATACTTTTGGGGGGGTCAATACTTTTTGGGGGGGTCCAATACTTTTTTGGGGGGGTCCAATACTTTTTTGGGGGGGTCCAATACTTTTTTGGGGGGGTCCAATACTTTTTGGGGGGTCCAATACTTTTTTGGGGGGGTCCAATACTTTTTTGGGGGGTCCAATACTTTTTTGGGGGGTCCAATACTTTTTGGGGGGGGTCCAATACTTTTTGGGGTGGTCCAATACTTTTTTGGGGGGGTCCAATACTTTTTGGGGGGGTCCAATACTTTTTTGGGGGGTCCAATACTTTTTGGGGGGGTCCAATACTTTTTTGGGGGGTCCAATACTTTTTTGGGGGGTGTCCAATACTTTTTGGGGGGGTCCAATACTTTTTTGGGGGGTCCAATACTTTTTGGGGGGGTCCAATACTTTTTTGGGGGGTCCAATACTTTTTGGGGGGGTCCAATACTTTTTGGGGGGGTCCAATACTTTTTGGGGGGGTCCAATACTTTTGGGGGGTCCAATACTTTTTGGGGGGGTCCAATACTTTTTGTGGGGGGTCCAATACTTTTTTGGGGGGGGGTCCAATACTTTTTTGGGGGGTCCAATACTTTTTTGGGGGGTCCAATACTTTTTTGGGGGGGCATTGGGGTCCAATACTTTTTTGGGGGGTCCAATACTTTTTGGGGGGGTCCAATACTTTTTGGGGGGGTCCAATACTTTTTGGGGGGGTCCAATACTTTTTGGGGGGTCCAATACTTTTTTGGGGGGGTCCAATACTTTTTGGGGGGGTCCAATACTTTTTGGGGGGGTCCAATACTTTTTGGGGGGTTCAATACTTTTTTGGGGGTTCCAATACTTTTTGGGGGGGTCCAATACTTTTTTGGGGGGTCCAATACTTTTTGGGGGGGTCCAATACTTTTTTTGGGGGGTCCAATACTTTTTTTGGGGGGTCCAATACTTTTTTGGGGGGGTCCAATACTTTTTGGGGGGTGTCCAATACTTTTTGGGGGGTGTTCAATACTTTTTGGGGGTGTTGAATACTTATTGGGGGGGTGAGCGGTAAATCACTAACTTTGTGGCCGAGCCTCTGGTTCTATTTTCGGGCAGCGACTCGCAATGGCCGCTTCGCGGCCATTGCTCGCACTCAGCCAGCGACTCGCAATGGCCTCGTGGCCATTGCTCGCGCAGGCTAACGACTCGCATTGGCCGCTACGCGGCCAATGCTTCGCTCGTGGTGACGTCACATAGTGACAAAGCCACGGCGATTTCGGGGTCCGACACGATTTTGCCTACGGCAATTATAGAGTAGATATCAGGATTCCTGAGAGGCTTTTCTCCTGTTATACCTTCCTAGAAGGACTATATGCATTTATCATTCTATCAGGGGGTTAATCATCTCAAGGAATTAGAATATCATCAAAAAGTTATTTATTCAGTAATTCAATACATAAATGAAACACATATATTATATTGAGTCATTACAAACAGAGTGATCTATTTCATGTGTTTATTTCTGTAAATGTTGATGATTATGGCTTACAGCCAATGAAAATCCAGAGGTCATTATCTCATAAAATTAACGTAGGAAAGATGAAGGGTTAAACACTGTGCTGCCGTATTCCACGATACATCAAAGGGTGAATATAATATTGCATTATTTATCAACGCATGTCAGGGCTCCATGAAACACCCTGGAACATGGCAATATGATATTGATTTGTCCTGAGGAAGGGGCCAGGGGGTCCTAAAATGCGTTGACTAATAAATTGATATTATATTCATCCTTTGATGTCTCGTGGAATACGTCAGCGTGGTATTTAAACCTTCATCCTCCCTACTCTATATGCACCATGCTGGGGACTGCATCAGCCGTGATCTGCTTTTATAGTGGTTGTGACTCTCACAACCACACAAGGTGAAGCCTCTGATACCTATTCAGGTAATATTTTATCTCTCAGACTCTTCATCCTCCCTACTTTCATTTTCTGAGATAATGATCTTTGGGTTTTCATTTATATATGGAATTACTGAAATAAATTAACTTTTTTGTTTTCTAACTATAATTTTTATTAAACATTTTTCAATGATACCAAGCCATAAAAAGAACAATGATAAAGTCAAACAAATAAGACATTGAAACATTTTAGACATTTGAACCCAGCCAATGGGTCGGAGATATTAAATTCAATATTTAATAATATTCTAATTAATTGAGAGGCATGTGTATCTTTATATAAATGAATATGGTCATTGTATGTTCATCTTTTCATTCTTAAAGCTCTCCACATTTCTTTTTCCATTTCCGGTCCAGAGAGGTATCACTGATATGTGTTCCCTGAATGTAGTAGAATACTTACCGGCCGCCGTCTTCTGCTCTTCTTGGCACCGCTCTGGTCCTGTTCTGCAAGTTGTGACCTATTGGATCACTCTGGGCAAGACAAAGGTCGCTTCTCAAAAGTCTAATAGTAAGTCTATGAGATCCAAAACAAGGACCTCATAGACTCACATTGAGAACTTGTGACTATTACCTCTGACTTCCAACCAGTCAGGAGCTTCGGTCACAAGATGGCGGAACAAGAAGCAAGAAGACGACGGCTGGTAAGTATTTTACCTGGTGCAGGGAACAAGCATTAGTGATGCCAAATACAAAAAACATGTCGGGTGGTGCCTTACTATATAACACACAGCATGTATTAGTGTTCACTGAGCACAATATAGCTGCCCAAAGGAGAGGTGTATAATAAAGAAGTCTGGATAATGGTGGCAATGATAGACTCCTGTTTGGATTGATACCGGGGGACACGAGCTGTGTATTCTGTGCATTACTCTCTGTACAGAAGACTGAAGACCATTAAATCACCAGTAATATAGAAATGCAGAAGAGAACTCAAGCTTGTTTGTATTTTGTCCCATTAATCACAAAGAAAATTAATACAACATAATAATAATAAAAATCCTGCTTTTACCTCCAGACTCTTCTCCATATTCTGTGTCTCCTGCTGGAGAAATGAAGACTACAAATACATTAATCATGAACAAAATATCAGAAAACAAACAAAAACCCACTGCTTCCTTTGGATACAATACAATAATACATATAGAGTAAATCCATGCAAAGGTCCTGACATTGTCAAAGTAAAATAATCAAAGTTGGCCAAAAACACAAAAAGGAAAACTCTGTGTTTAATGAATCTTTGACATCTATCTGCTATGGATTAGATAAATATTTGACATAATTGACAAGTGCAGCATGACATCACCATTTGTTTTTTGTTTTTTTATTCCTCCCCTGTGGACATGTCTTTCTGCTGTAAGCCAACCCCCTCTCCCCTATCCAGACTCATCCAGACTCAACAGGGGGGAAGGGGGTGCATCGGCTTACAGCAGAAAGACAAGCCCACAGGGGAGTAATAAAAAAACAAATAGTGGTGTCATGCTGCACACATCAATCTCCTGCTGCACTGGTTTACAGGTGGTTAAATCCTGGTGGTTGATTCCCTTTAAGATTTTGTAAAAATATGTGATGGTTAATCCCTTAAATAGTGTCATTGTTTATGTCCTAAATGGAAGCTGTCACCAGGATTCCTCTATGCAGCTGGGGTTTATCTTACAAAAAATGCCCATTTTGTAACTTGCTGTTGGCATTAAAGGGTTAAAAAAAAGATAAAAATGACTGGAGATAAATTTATTGTATTGCCTCATGGCTGATCTGAAATGGATAATCTCCATAACTAGTGGACCTGGAATAGGACACACAGATCCAGATGTCATTAAAATAAAGAATTCCCAAAATGTTATGTATTTAATGTGCCTTTCCTAGATAAACACATTGCTGAACACATGGACTCTGTAATCTAGAGTTATTCCCATATCTGTGTCCAAAGTGAAGATTGAAAAGCAGCAGAGTTCCCCAAACAGCTTTATTCCATCACAAGCATCGACTAGGCATGGAAAGCTGAATCCCAGCCACAAAGGCTCTTTATTGAACCAAAGTATAAGAAATCTAGTCTATATCGCCTTGGATCTCCTGACTTTGGATTCCATTGGTGATTGGATGGAGAGCTGCCCCATGAAAGAACTTTGGGACCATTCCTATATGAAAATGTTAGACAATCCTTTAACCCTCCTCATTGAGGACTCCTATATTTAACACTAGAGAAATAGGCCCTGTACCCACTCTGTGTATTTTGATGCTTTTTTGACACTGATTTTGAGAAATCTGCATCCTAATCTGCATGTCTATCCTAAAGCCAGCAAAGTCTATGAGGGTTCAGAAGTGCTGTGCCGGTGTTGGGTTTTGTTGCATATTTAGTGACTAATTTGGATACAGAAAATCTGCAGCGTGTCAATTGTTGATCCGTATTTTGGTGTTTTCCAGCCATTGACATTATAAAAAAATGCACATTATCAACTGCAGCAAATACGTGCCAAAATGCACTAAAAACACTTCAAAAATGTGGTGGGTTGTACTGTGACATGGATTATTAGAATGGTCAGAATCTACTTACCTCTTATCTGAATAGTCCTCCTCCTCCAACTCCACTATTGTCTCCATAGTCTTCATATCTTCTCTATTCGCGATATCGCTATCTGTCCCATTATAGAGTAGAACAGGTTGTGGAAATCAAGGTTATACTCCATAGCTTCATCAGGATTGTGATTATTAAGTATACAGATATGGGTAATGAGCTGCTATTCTGTACTAGAACCGTCCCCCATCTGTACCTGCCCATCACAAGCCATAATCCTCAACATTAATTGACTGCTATCCATACCCAGCCTACCCAGAACTCCTAACACCAAGGCATCCCCACCAATCTCATACCAATACATGGTTGTACATAGAAATATTCACACGCATGCTGCATTCTTTAGATATTTAGATAATACAATAATACATATACGGTGGCTCCATGGTTGACATAACTAATGATGTTTTGCAATGTTAAAGTTAGGAGTGTAACCCAACCAGAATAATAATCCTCATTCCACCATTAGCCCTATTAGGTTTAGCCTGTAAATACACATTAAGATGGGGGCATACTGGGCAATTACACAGGGCCCCCCCATTACCTTGGGGGCCCTTAGGGTCTATACAAAGAGCTAAACTGATAAAACTATTACAACAATTAAAAAGCACAATAATACACATATTTGATATCTCTGTGCTTGTAAAAATCTGATTTATCACAATATAAAGTAAATTGATGTGATTGGTAAACAACGCAATGATAAAAAAAAACCTCCAAACACCAGAATTGAGTTTTTTGGGCCACTGCAACATTACAATAAAATGCAATGGGAGGCGATCAACACACCGCATCTACTGAAACATGGAACCGGTAAAAGCATCAGGTCAGGGGGCAAAGAATAAGCTTTCACCTATCCCCAGATCTCAAGACATGAAAACATTACAGGTCACATAAAATGGTCAGAAAATCTAATTATTACAAACGTAAGAATAACACTATAAAACTATACATATTTAGTATCTGTGTACTCCTGCTGACCTGAGTAATCATCTTGTGAGGTCAGTTTTATTCAATAGTTCACTTGGTAAATAAAAAGACTAAAAAAGATTTTTGTGGAATTGCACTTTTTTTTGTAATTTCAACACACTTTGAATTTTATTTTCCATTTTTCAGTGCACTATGTGGTAGAATGAATGGTCTTATTCAAAATTACAACTCGTCAAGCAAAAATAATAATAATAATGATAATAATATAATACCTTCCCTCATATGGCTGTGTAAATGGAAAAATAAAAAAGTCATGGCTCTTGGAAGGGAGTAAAAATCGAAAAACGAAAAAAAAAGTATGGAAAATTGGGTGTGGAAGGGTTAAATCCTTGTAATAGCCATATAATAACAGTAGGAGCGCCTCCCGCAGGCTTCATTCTTTGGATGGGTTTAATAACAAACTACAAAAAGAATAATCATCGTATCTATAAAATGTAATTAGGGTCAGGGCTCCTCTTTTATTCCTAAATGTGTAGACAGTTATCAGTAAGGAAGAACTTCCAAGGCATTAAGGTCCACATTGCCACTAGTGACCCCAGAACAAGACAATACAAGACGTGTTCAGGGATTCTGGAGCACCAGGGATTGGGTTTAATAATTCTAAAGTAACTTTTTGATGGTGTAAAAATAGACTTTAGTGTGAAGCAGATTGGATCTTTGTTAAAAATTATATTTAAGTGAATGATCTCATGAAAATGTTCTTACTCTCCAGATTGTACAACTTATTTTATGAAACATTTTTAGGCCATTGTTAATTAATATAAATAGTCCTGGGTTCACAATCCCCATCCCTTGGTCAGAGGATAAGTAGTTACAAAGATGGTCTCTCCCCGGAGGAGCCGTCCTGTATGATACAGACGCCCAATAATGTGAATGGACGTGTGTGTGTCTATATGTCTCTGTGTGTGGTTGAGCCAAGAATGTATGGACTCTTGGTGATATATACACATATGAAGAAATATGTGTGTATGTATGTGCTGTGTGCCATTTGTGTGTATACATATGTGTGTGTCACATACGTCATCCATATTTATAAATCCTGGCAGTGCAGTGAGAGTTCATAGGTGTAAACATGTCGGCAATCGCCCAACAAATGAGCAAAATTCAGTTTATCATAAGATGATTGAATTGTTTATGGTGGAACAAAAGTCCTTGTTCTCGGCAGCACATCACCTGATATAAACTGCAGATGTGCTGCTGATAACATGATATGACATGGGGACAGATTGATCTATTAATGATTGTTCTGTGCCCAAACAAGCACTGAAGGACTTGTATATCATAGACGGCGCTCATTTACCAGTCTGACCTCAGTCAATGTAACCTAAATGATGAGTGTGATGGAGCAATATGTGAACATTTAGGGCCCCACTTTGTCTAAAACCAGCTCTGAATACGTCCTGTGTACTGACATGAAACAGTGAAATATACAGACAATATACTGCTCTAACAACTGTCATAACTAACGGCAGTTAAACCTCGGTGAGCTGACGCAATAATGTAGTGTCCATAGAGGACCATGGGAGACAGGATGAATAGATTGGATGGGAGATTGATACCAGGGGTGTAACTACAATAGGTGCGGGTGTCCATCATATCTGGGTCCGGCAGTCTAGGGGCCACAAAAGTCCTTTTTGGCCTATATGAAAAGACCAATGCTAATAAAGACTTACAATAATTTGGCCGTTGGAGCTTATACATTGGGGCACATGAGCTTTAATACCCGTCACAGGTAGATACATTATAATAGGTAATGAGACTGATCAAACACAAGAGCTGAAGACAGCACTGGACTTACCTCCACTAACTCTAACTGTCAGTGGAATGTCGTCGCTGCACTTCCTTATATGGCACGTGTGATGTCATGGCTGCTGGGAGGAGCCATCAACACAACATCCTGTGCAGAGAGCAGCGCTGCGCAGACAGTACAATTATTATACATTAAATGGCCATTGAATTTTACACCTCAGCCCCCAAACATTTGTATGAGGGCAACCTTGTTTTTATAACATACTATACAATTTGGGATATAAGTAAAAATAGTAATAATCATATTACCGTAATAATCTTTTCTAAAGCTCTCATATTGCACAGCACTTTACAATTTAGAGAGTAAATGGACAAGTAAATAACAAAAAATGGGTGACAAAAGATGTAAAAGTCTATGTTTTGTATGATGCTCCAGCTATGTTTTATAACAACAAACACAAGGGTGGGACATTTATTTAAAGGGATCGGGTCAATTTGTACATGCAGAGAAGTATAGTCTGGGCACACCAATGGAAAAAGGAATTGTCCACGTATGTTACTAGTGCAAAAAACGTGTTGTTTTATTAATGTCACACAGTACATACACCAACGTTTCGGCCATTGGCCTTCTTCAGGGTACAGAGAGGTACTGGTGAGCGGAGTCCTGGGAACATGAAGAGTCAAAAAGGAACTAATCCAGATTATAGCCTCAGGTGAAGCGAGAGACTTGTGGATCAAACCAAGTTTTTGATCACAACTGGCGAAATACCAGGTGCTAAAAAAACTCTTAGATTGAAATATGCAAGGATAGAGGCACATCCATATGGAAAAATCCTTTATGTAAAAGAGTCAAGGCTCGGTAGCTGGTGTGCATGTCAGCTAGGTCTGGGGCGATGTGCACTATAATCTGGATTAGTTCCTTTTTGACTCTTCATGTTCCCAGGACTCCGCTCACCAGTACCTCTCTGTACCCTGAAGAAGGCCGATGGCCGAAACGTTGGTGTATGTACTGTGTGACATTAATAAAACAACACGTTTTTTGCACTAGTAACATACGTGGACAATTCCTTTTTCCATTGGTGTGCCCAGACTATACTTCTCAGGATTTGATTTTTTGCTCTGGTGCACCCACCTTAAATACGTGAGCCTTCCATACTCTTGTTGTTTAATTTGTACATGCAGTCCGATCATTGCCAGCATGGAACAGAGGAGGAGAAGCTGAGAAGAAAAGATTCAGTATAACTTGTATTTTATTAATTGAAACCACTGGTATTTGTATGCAGGAGTCCAGTGGGCGGTCCTACTAGTGATTAACAGCTATCTCTTCATTCCCAGTCATACGAGGAAGATTGTCCATAACTGAGTAGGACCACCCACTGGACTCATATTCATATGACGCACCCCGTGGGGCCAATGGGCTACTTGAAACCGGGCCTGAGAAGGTCATCAGGGCTATGGGGATGTCACGGTGGCGTGATCCGGTCCATGGCCCTGGAGCGGTCAATAAAAAAGGGCAAAAGTTCATGGATTATGGGTTTTGTAGGGATTTAGGGGTGATTGTCGTGACGCCACCCATGGTATTCGGCTATTAATAGTTGATGCTGCGGTCCGGGACCTCTGGGGATGATAGCTGTGATGGTGTCGCTCGCCACGGGTGGAGCAGTTCCCCAGGGCAGCCGATGTATAGGGCTTGATGGTGGAGGGCCAGCGGGGCTGATCTGGCCAGAGGGAGGGATCGGAGTGTCTCACAGGCAGGTCCCTGCGGCCTGCGCGGCTAATTAGCCTACCGCTCCTCAGGCGGGAAATAAACAGTCTCACACACAGTTCTGAGTTCCAAACCAGGTTTACTTAGCTTTCTTTCTGCTAGCACCACAGGGTAAAGTTCTGATTCAGTCGCGGTCCGGATAGTCCTCAGCAACCGAGATAGCTTGTCCAAGACACCCCTTTATGTTCCTTCCTTCTCGGGTTGTTCTCTCAGTGCTGCCTGCTTGCCTCACTCCTGCTTGCACCTACACACACAGTGCCCCAATCCAGCAGCCACGGTTCCTGTCGGGCGAGCTACCTTTTCGGCGGATGTGTCAGGAGTTGGATACAGCTCCTCTAGATCTCGTGGCCTTCGGTTCTGTGTTTGGAGCGTAGGGTCTCCTCGCCACCTTCATGGCCAGTCCCCTAGTTCTCAACCTGCCCTTCCGCTTCACTTCAGATTCGGGCACACGGGTGGATCACTTACTGTCCGTGCTCCTAGGGCTCCCTCTATCCCTCTGCAGTCTGCTGTTCCGGGACCCGGGACGAGCTTCATCTCAGCTCAAGTCCTGCAGGGCCTTCTCCTTTCACTGCTCCCACATTCTCCTCCATATTGACTAACCTCCACTGACTTCTGAACCCTTACATCCTGTTGTCTTTACTTTTATCTACTCTCTACTTCCTGACTGCTTCCCTACTAACTTCCCACCCTCCACATCTCTCCCCGCCATCCCACTGAGTACCTGGGCCCTCCCACTATTGGGTCCGCCCACCATCCCTGGGAACGGGTGTGTTGGGTGCTTTTGTGGGTGTCCAGACTTACTATACCGTTTACTGAGAACAGGAATACCATACCCTTAGATTGGGTCCGGTACCCCTTTGTGGCGACCAGACCGCAGGGGCACCACACATACAAACACCAGGTATTTCAATAAATAAAATAAAAGGTTTACTGAATATGTTCTCGCAATAATGTCTAACATGCTGCTTGCAGACCAGATACCATTTTCAATACAATAGGATCCTTTTAGGATCGATGTTCATATGGCAGTGTGGTATTTACTATACGTTTCTGGCAACCAAGTACAGCAAATATTTTGTCCCATTCCTCCACCAATATTTACTTTTTTAAACAGAATAGGGGCCGCAAAAAGTCACATATTTGTATTTGAGTATACCGTGTTTTCCCGAAAATAGGGTACCCCCCGAAAGTAAGGCATGCCAGGGGATTTAATGTGCCTGTAAATATAAGGCACCCCCCGAAAATAAGGCATGTCTCTATTTTACAATATTTTACCACAGCATGCAGCTGTGATTCCTCCAGCCCACCCCTGCTTCCAGCCCGCTCCCTGCTCGTGTCCTGGTTACCGTCGCTGTGAGCGGTGCCGCAGATGCACGTAGACCGGCACCGCTCTATATTTCAAGCCCCCGCCACTGTCCTGGCCAATCACACGCCAGGAATTGCCCAGCGGCCAATCACAGGCCATTCGCTGTATGATGTCGGCTTCTGGTCTGTGATTGGCTGTCCATTTGGCTCCTGGCCTGTGAATAGCTGGGCCAGTGACACCGTACACCTATGGCACCTGCGGCAACGAGATGAGAGTGGTGCTGTCCTCCTTGCAGCGGCGAGCACCGGGACAGCGGCGGGCAACCGAGAGCGGCGCCGGAATGCAGCAGGGACCGGTGAGAAGTGTCCCTGTCTGTGTGTGTGAGCTCCTGTGTGCGCGCCCCTGTGTGTGTGTGCCCCTGTGTGTGTGTGTGCCCCTGGGTGTGTGCCCCTGTTTGTGTGTCTCCGTGTGTGCCCCAGTGTGCCCCTGTGTGTGTTTGTGTGCCCCTGTGTTTCTGTGTCCGCGTGTGTGCCCCTGTGTGTGTGTGTCCCTGATACCTTATTGGGGGATGATGGGGTTACTTTATTGGGGGCCTCAAGAGGATGATAAAAGACACCCCCCGAAAATAAGACATGGTGCATCTTTAGGAGCAAAAATTAATATAAGACGCTGTCTTATTTTCGGGGAAACACGGTAGTTTTGCAACTTTTAACATGACAATCGTGGAGCAGGGCTCACATAAATGTTGCGTAAAGTATCGCTCATAAAGCTGGAAGAGCAGTCACTTAGCTAGTATCTTTCCTTTCTGAGTTATAAAGTGAATTTGAATGCAAAAAGTGTGGGGGATATCATAGTTAATTTATTTCAGTAATTCAATACATAGAGTGAAATGTATACACCATGTTCCAAAATATTATGCAAATTGGTTTTAAGTGTCATAGGGTTTTGTTTTTTTTCAATGAAACCCATTGATGGTATTGTGTCTCAGGGTCCCTTGGATCACTGAAATCAATCTCCTGTGATAATTAGTTTGGCAGGTGAGCCCAATAAAAGGAAAACTGGATGTTCCACAATATTGAACAGGCCACAGTTTATAAGTAATACGGAAAAGAAAAAGGATCTCTCTGCTGCCGAAAAGCAACAAATAGTGCAATGCCTTGGACAAGGGATGAAAACATTAGATATTGCACGAAAACTTAAAGGTACCATTACACGCTGCAACGTCATAACGATCTCGCTAATGATCTCGTGGGCGCGCGGTCGTTAGGACATTGTTTAGAGACAGTTGGTGAGATGTCACACGTCTAGATATCATGCACGACGCACCAACGATACAGCGATCCGGACATCGCCTGAACGAGACAGTGAACGATCTTGGCGGTCGCTATCACGTTGTCACACAGCAACTATATGAACGACTCCAACCTCAATGTGGGCGTAGTTTCAGACAGAGGCTAAGAAATAGGCGTGCGTGATTGTGTTTTACCGCGCCCCTACTACTCCGATTGGTGGTCACAACTGCGTTATCATTGGTCAGCTACACACAACACGATGTACATATGTGAATGCGGATGCATGTAGTAAGCATGTGTCTGTGCATAGATGTATGTATGTGTATAGGGATGTGTACAGACCTTCAAACCTACATTAATTGAAGTGTATATGTATGTGTACAGATACCCATGTGTCAATATATCTATATGGAGAGGGATAGAAAGCAAATAGACTTTTTGTGTTTTAGGAGCGCTCACACAAGGAGTTCAGGAGTTTAAAAGATTACTTAGCTTTATTTGATTCACAACGCGTTTCAATGGCGAGCCGCCATCTTCATCAGGTGAGGGTTCGGAGCTGCCATCACAGGAGCTGCACTTTCCACACACCGGACCTGTCCCTACGTCACTTGACAGCCCCATGTGATCGGAGGGCGGACGCAAGCTTTGGAATCACTGCTCACACAGCAGTTCCTCCATCCACGCAGCACCGAGGTTGTGCGGGGACAGCACAACCTCACAAGGTGAGAGACCACCTTGTGACCTCTCTTCCCATCCCCCTGAAAGGCAGCGGGTCCCTCTCATTAGCGCTTCTCTCTCCTTATCTCTTCACATATATGGAGAGGGAGACACAGAAAGGCCATAAAGTGGTGCCCAGAGGGCTTGACCTGTGTACCGGACATTTGCAGTGAATGGTGTAGGGACCCTTCAATAGAATTTGTGTGATGCCACTGTGCACAACATACTGCTATGTGGTTTTGTCCATATGTAGAAAGAAATTAGTCTCACAGGTTGGTCTGATCAGAAAAAATATTTTCTCAAGATAAGCAAATCAAAATACACAAATTATAATAAGTGTTGACATCACACAAATCATAATGTACAACAAACAGAGAATATAATTTATTAAGAAAAAAATGCAAAAAAAACCCAAAACCCTACACTATGTGATGCTGCCATGTGACAGCACCAGGGCCATTGAAGTAGGAGCAGTAGCTTTCTCTGCTGAACCTGGCATTCTGCTGACTACGGCCCTGGCTCAAAGGCTGGAGTGGCGCTATGCGAGGGTCGTTTGCACGCCACTACCCCGGCATGAGTTCCCCATTTTTGGGGTCCACAGAGTCCACATAACTTGGTGGCGTGTATGATGTAGCATCCCTACAATGCAGAAAGTTATGTAGCACACAACACGCCAACACTACTACATCAATAGATTCCAGTTTCATATTTAAGGCAGTATGAAACAACAAGCGAAATCTACTGGCCATGATCACAAACGTATTTTCAACCACACGGCATGCCCGGGATAATCGGTAGTTGAAAGTGTGTTGTTCAGGGGTAAGATTCCTCTGGGGATATGGCTTCAGTAGGTTCTCGTGAAGTGGAAATGCTTCATCCCCCCACAAACACAAAGTTAAGATGTCCAGTAGTGTCAGAATTTGGGGGCAAGTGGAGGGCACAATTCTTCAGGTTCTGACCGAAGCTGGTGTGGTCCAACACCCCCCATCTGATACACGCCTGTTCATCCCCACATCGATGTTGAGGAACTCATATTTGCCATTGACGAGGGCCATGAGGATCACACTAAAATACCCTTTGTAATTGTAAAAAAAATAATAGCTGTTGGAGGGTTGTGTGATCCTCACATCCTTGCCATCCAATGCGCCCCCGCAGTTAGGGAATTGCCACTTTTGCTCAAACTGTGGCAACTTGCAACCATTGTGCAGGTGTTCTGGGAAGCACCATATAGGATGGCACCAGACACCTCACAATGGCCTTATAGGTCTCGGGGATGAGGCGGCTCAGCAGTAGGCACGAGACTGCAGCAGAATACTGTAGGTCCGTCATCAAGTGCCCTGTTGCCAGGAAGCGCAAAGTCACAGCCAACTGCTCCTCTGGTGGCACAGCAACACGCATCACTGTGTCCTGGCGGGCAATAAATGGGGTAACATCTTCTAAAAGGAACTTGAAGGTGTCCTCTGACATCCGGAGACAGTTTCTGAAGTCATGCGGATTCCTGTCCTCCAGCTGACGGACAAGCCGCATGTGAGTCAGGTTTGACCTTTGCAGAAGCCATTCCCGACACCACATGCGCCGTCATCTACGCCTCCACAGCCTCTCAGATCTCTTCTCCAGCCAAGAAGCCTCCTTCAGCAATGCTGCAGCCACAACTGCACGTGTGGCGCCCCTGCGTCCAGGAGGCCACAAAAGGGAACTGCAGCCAGGCAGGTAGGACATTGTTGCACACCAACACCCTCACAGCCCACACAACCCACGTGTCAAAAGGAGTTAACATCCAGCCCTGAGATTAGAACTCTATGAGATTGAGGGGTGGTGGATCAGAGGAGTGGGTTAGGCAAACACGTAGTCAGGTGACTTGAGAGTATATAGTGAGGGGAGGAGTGAAGGAAAGTAGTAGGCCGATGTGAGCTGAGATGCAAAGACAGAAAGACAATCACACATCCTGTGAGTGCAAGGCTAGGAGCGCAGAATCCGTACTGAGCCAGTGCAAGCCAGAGGGGAGAGAAAGCCCATCCGACGCTGATGCCACCAGGAGTGTGACAGGACAGAGAGGGACGGTGGAACCCGTGCCCTAGACAGCAGCTAAAGCCACTGACTGCAGGCAGAGAAGTCCCTCCTATGATACCAAGAGGAACAGAGAGAAGGAGCCTGGTAAAGCCTCGTGCTGAGGACTGCTGGAGGTTGGGCTAAGTAGAGTGTCGGCTCTAGAGGGGACCGCAGTTTACCCGGATCCCCAAACAACACGACGGGGGACCACAGCTCCACGTTAGGGTCCCCAACCCAAAGGACAGGCAGCTCAGTGACAACCAGGAGGGCCCACCAGGGGTCCGAGTCACCACCATACTGTCCAGTGTCGCACAACACGTAGCAAAGAGAGTGTAATAGCCCGGAAAGGACATTGAAGACTGTGTGAGGGGTCACAGAGAGAGAGGCCTGGCTGCAGAGCAAAGGGAACCCGGAGAGGGAGAGCTTGCCCGTGTACTGAGGAGTGTATTGAGACTTGTAAGAACTGAATGGTTCTGAATTGTAACTGCACTGTGACCTGCATGAAAGAACTTGGAGTAAAGCTTTGGAAAACCCTGGAACTGCTTCCCTGGAGTCTCTGTGTGCAAGCTATTCTCTCCATACAGGATCCAGCCTGTCAGCACCAGCCAGGAGGAGAGATCCCTGCAGCCTGCAAAGTAAGTGTCCTGGACAATTCCACAACCCTTAACTCTTACTGCCCCGGGGAATACAGTTCTTCTCACTGGAACTATACCATCTCCGCTGCCACTCCATCACCCCCGGAGGTTCTGCAGCAGCGGCAGCCCCCCATCACTGGCCGCATCAAGTGGGTGGCGTCACGAGTGACATTTCCCCTGTAAATATCCCCCTTTATTTGCCGAGCCAGGGACACGGTCCGGACCAAGCCACCCGTGACTTCCCCGGAACCGTCCGGTCCGGCACCGAGTACCCCCGTCCCGTGGGGCCCGACACACGCTATGCAGGATTCATGATCGATAAGCTGTGTTTCCAAACCTCTGAAACAAAGAAGAAAACAGGACTTTATGAGTAAAACAGAAATATGTTTGTAACAAATCCAAAAACTGTAATATTTCCACATTGACATTGAACCCCAAAAACAAACAGTTATGCTGCTAAGATGTGAGGCCAAACCAACCCAAATTAATGTGCCCATTGTTTTGTGAAAGCCCTGCAGTGTTGCTTGTCCCGACGCACCAATATTAAATGTGCTTACCCATGGTACTCATTATGTGCACACACCAAATAATGTCCATACAGTATGGGTGTAGGGTCCCCCCATATGCTACACAGGGATGGCTAAGGCAAAGCTCATGGACACCGATGGAAGGCAAGGTCATGGCTCCCTTGGAATTGTTGAGGCAACATGACACTGTACAATAGGGGTATGATAGCAGATGCATGGTGATGTACATACAAATGTGAAACACTTGGTCATAGAGACCAGAAAACATACACGGAATGTAACAGTGCCACAAGGCTCCAAAATGTCCTGGTGTTGTGCTGAACACATTAGAGGCGACTGAATGTCATCACAATATGCCCTAGCGACTCCAGTGTGGTTTCAAATACGTCTGAATATGAATACTTACTCAATGGCTCTGTGTAGCAAACACGAAAATGCTTGTACGGTGCTGGTTTTTGTGCATAAACCAGCCAATCACATCGCAGCTGTGTCATCAAATTTCCATCTTGCCCTTTGCATGCCCCTACGCTTCTGATTGGCGGACGCAACGGCGTTCTCATTGGTCGAACAGTCTTTAATGTACATTGATGCAAAGGTTGACCTGTGTTTCTGAAATAATGTGCTCCCAAAAGTGCCAAGAAAACAAACAGAGCCCAGGTAGTGTGTGTGTGTAGAGGACGGCCAACATCACAATTCTGCCCTTAACAATTGGATGGCACCTACTATAAACATGTCTGTTCAGGCTGTGCTGGAGCCTCCTACTGCACCCACATATTGGCTTGATGTCACCCAAACCGAACAGATGACATTACTGCTTACTCTGGGAAAAACATGCTCCATCAGCTGAATGTGTGTCACTGGCCCTGCATACCCATGCCCTTGATATTGTTTGCCAATAGGGGATGTTTGATGCCTTCAACCCTACTTTCATGTATTATGCTACAGCTGCACAATGGAGTCCACCAGCCTCAGCCTCTCCTGTTGCCTCGGGATCCCCACCAGGCCCAGCCTCTGCTGCTGCTAGTGGGTCACCACCAGCCTCCGCTTCCCTTGCTGTCAGTGGGTCACCACCAGCCTCTGCCTCCCCTGCTCCCACTGGGTCACCACCAGGGCCAGCCTCCCTTGCTGCCACTGGGTCACCACCAGCCTTCGCCTCATCACCCGCGTTGGCATCACCAGCTGGCACATCAGCCTTCAGTAAGAAAGAGGGAACCCCACCCCAACCACACAGCCCTCCACCTGACATAGCCTCTTCAGAGTCGTTGCCCCTGATCAGGCTGGAGTAAGGCCTTTTGGTAAGTGCATCAAATGTGTGAACTGAGTAGTAGGAATCAATGTGTTTCACCAAAAAAACATAGATGTAGTGTCACTTTCAGCTTATTTTATTTGTTTGGTTTCATCAGCCCCAGGAGCCACTGATGGCGGGTGGCCATTAAGGCCATCACCATCCCCTGAAAGGGTCAACGTGGGAGATGAGGAAAATCATAGGTAACATTGGACATTCACATAGCTTGGCCACCCAGCCACGAGCATCTTACTGATTGTGTTTTCTCATCACTATAGGTGTACCATCATTGGGGGAGCTGGTGGCCTCCCACCAACGGGCTCTTGTTCAGCTCCTGCGCCTGGGTGGCCTGAATAATAGGCTGATTGCAGCCCAGCATGGTTCCAGCCCCTACGCTCCAGTAGACCGCGGCTGAGTGGTTGGGCTGGGCTTGTTGTTTTTGTTTGCGCGTGTCATTTCTTTTTTGGTATGTTTTGTGTTTTTTTTTACTGTTTTGTTTACTTTCCCTTTTTTGTCAAAAAACACACATATGTTTACCCTTTAAAAAAAAAAAAATTAATTATCAAGTGAAAGAAAAAACCTTTTTAATAGGCCCAAAAAAACAACCAACCAAAAAGTTTTATAAAAATAACAAAAAAAAACAAAGCTTTTTAAAAGACCAAACTAAAAACTAAAAAAAAGGTTTCAAAACAACCAAAAAAAGGAACAAGGACCAGTTGTCCAAAAATAAATTTTATGAGAATAAAGTTTTGTAAAATCTCATATGTGCCTCAATAATCATTCATGATGAACAACAGGTAACACACGACTAAACAAAAACTTGGTCGTTGGTTTTCACTCAGCAACACTGGGGGAATGTGTTGAATTTTGTGAGGACAGATAGGTGGGTTAACAGCTTGGTTTGCAAACTCCAGAGCTGGAGGAACGCAGACAGTGCATATTTCAACAACCACATTTGGACTTGGCAGTTTGCGTTTGCTTTCCCAAATGCCAAATGCAATGGAACTGTTTAAACAAACAGTGTTTGCGGCCCACGAGGGCTGGAGTTACATACCCCTGGGTTACACATTCAACACACAAGTAGACAAGAGTACTGCAGTTACCAAATAAACAATGTTGTAACACACTGTAACAAAGGATATTAAATCATAAACCTCACCATGTGATAATGGACAAGGGCCCTGATGGTGGCCTTGACTTGGCCAATATGCGTTCAACCACCTTAGTAGGCTACATGACAAGTATTACAGGGAAATACATCAACATGACACACGTTTAAGTGTTTTTTTTTATTTCTAAATCAAACCAAACACATGCTGTGTCAAAATATTTTACTAAAAAAAGGGGCTCACAAGCACTACAAGGAGTGGTAGGGTGTCTCCGCAATTGGATAGTCAGGTGCAGGAGCTCACGAGGCAACCAGCCCCATATTCCCATAGGAATATAGGGCTGGCGTATGCAGAAGGTGAGATGAATTAGGAACTCTCTGCATTTCAGGAGCTTGTCCAGGCACATACATAGGTGACCTTCAAAGCAGGGAGAGTGGTGGCTGGTCCAGGTGGGTCGGCAGGGTGGTTGATGCATTCACTCTCCCAGCCCGGCCCTCGTCCAGCGCTAGGTGGATGACCCTCTCCACGTGAGTAAAGTGTACACCCTCCAGCTGGGGCACCACTCGTTGATCAGGTCGGCGATGGCACAGTATTTGTTTTTCCCTTGCTCCTCCAGCACCCTCTTTGCCAAACCTCCAAGCTCAGATAATTGAGGCGGACGGAGTCTTCTCCTCCAAGGCTGGAGGCTGGCAAGAGGGCGCTGCTCCGCGCCACCGGCCTGACCTGGCTCCTCCTCCTGGGATGTTGTTTGGGGAGGCTCAATGAGGGGTGCAGATGTTTCACTGGAGGGCCTTCCTCTAGGTCCTGCAAAGACAGAAAGATATTGTTGCAACACTTGCCATGGCCAATTGTCATTTCCGCAATACATATAATTACACTGAGTTTGTCTAGCATTTCCTAGCTTCTGCACCTGCCATGACTAGTTGGGTTAACATGGGGACATATGTGTGGTGTTACACTATTTATCCAAAGTAAAACAAGTATAAGTGTGCAAATGCAAGTGACTGGTGGACCCTTGAAATCTGGTAATATCAGTACACTATGTCAGCCAAAACAATAAATAATGTGGGTTAATGGTTTGGGTCTACATGTTGTTAGGTAAAATCTCAAGTTACTACGCCAAGTGGCTCAAGCCAACAATGGGGAACCACAGCTACATTACTATGGGACTTACATCCACCGGCGAAGCAGTCGGTCCGGGAGTGGCCGGAGGCCTTTGGGAATAGTCCCTGGTGGACCACATGCTGCAAAAGATAAAAAGATGCAATACACACTACAGATAAAAATGTGACGTTTTATATTTGGCCAAATCCTACTTCGGTGATTTTTCTCAACGTTTGGTGGCTTGACCACCAAACAAACACATGGTAAGGCACAGGGGCGGAACTACTGTGGTGCAGCTGGTGCAGCTGCACCAGGGCCCCGGCCAGCTAGGGGGCCCCTGAAGGCTCCAGCGGCGGTCGGTTCCGGGAGGGGGGGTGCACTGATACATTAAAGCACCGCCGCGGCCACCATTCACTCCCCCGTGGGGTGCTGTGCCTCACAGGGCTGACTCCAGGGGAGGTCCCGGGCTGCAGAGGCCAGGGGGGGGGTCCCGGAGACATTGACAGCCCGGGCTCCTCCTCTGTCACTCTGCTGCTGGCCGAGCCCCAAAGGCAGGGGGCGGAGCCCAGCAGCGTACCTGAAGGGGAGCCCGGGGGTGCAGCAAGGCAGGTGGGCGCCGTTGGCAGTGTGCAGTCACGGTGACTCCCCGGCGGCTGCAGTGTGAGTCGGACATTCTCTCTCTGAGCCGCCGTCAAACTGACGGCGGCTCAGAGAAAGTGCTGCACCCGCCGGCTCCCACTAATCAGCTAGCTGAATTGAAGCCCTGACCGCGGACACTTCCGGGTCAGGGTGACGTCAGGGTGATCATCTCCACGCTGCCGACGTCACAGCGCCGCAGAGGCGCGAAACAGCAGCGGCTGAAAGTGCTCCGCTCTAATGGAGCTGAAGACACCGAAGATGGAGTCCTCATGCCAGCGTAATTGGGGGAGAGGGAGAGGGAGAGGGTGGGGGACATTATTATGGTCAGTAAATGGAAGGAGAGGGGGAGGAGAGTGATGGTCTGCAAAGGGAGGGGAAGAGGAGAGCTGCTCAGCAGAGGGAGGGGAGAGGAGAGATGGTCATTAGAGGGAGGAGGGGGAGAGGAGAGATGGTCATTAGAGGGAGGAGGGGGAGAGTAGAGATGGTCAGCAGAGGGAGGGGGAGAGGAGAGATGGTCATTAGAGGGAGGAGGGGGAGAGGAGAGATGGTCAGCAGAGGGAGGGGGAGAGGAGAGATGGTCAGCAGAGGGAGGAGGGGGAGAGGAGAGATGGTCAGCAGAGGGAGGGGGAGAAGAGAGATGGTCAGCAGAGGGAGAGGAGAGATGGTCAGCAGAGGGAGGAGGGGTGAGGAGAGTGATGGTCAGCAGAGGGAGGAGAGAGGAGAGTGATGGTCAGCAGGGGGGGGGAGAGGAGTGTGATGGTCAGCAGAGGGAGGAGGGGAGAGGAGAGTAATGGTCAGCAGGGGAAAGTGATGGTCTGCAAATGGAGGAGGGGTGCATGTGATGGTCTGTAAATGGAGGGAGGGGGAGTGTATCATGGGCAGCAAATGGAGGACAGGATTTGGGAACAGAGAATGGGGAGCAAGGGGGGAATAGGTGCAGACACAGTATGGGGAGCCATAGGCTAAATTTGAGTACACAGTATGGGCATGTGTGCAGACAATATGAGTAGTTAGGGGGAATGGGTGCGTAAAAAGTATAGGAAGTGAGGGGAGGTGGGTGCAGACACAATATGTGGAATAAGGAGGAATGGGTATGGACACAGAATGGTGGGTCAGGGGGTGTTGGGTGCAGTCACAGTATGAGGAGAAAGGAGGGACGGGTGTGGACTCAGTATGGTGGTGAGAGGGTATTTTGTGTGCAGACATAGTATGGGGAGCAAGTGGGTGATGAGTACGGAGATAGTTTGGAGAGAGTACGGGATAAGAAAAATGTGAGGTCAAACAAACATAATAAAGACTGGGTAGCGTGGGGGCGGGATGGATGCAGTCGCGTCTGGGTAGTATTTTTTTGTGTGGGGGTTTGCATGGGGTAGAGGAGGCTGCATGGGGTGACAGTGTGAGGCCACAGCAAGGATGAGACAGTATGTTGAAGAGAGAGAGTGTGATGAGAAGGTACAATATAGAGGACACAGTGTGAGAGGACAGTGGGATTATTTGTTCAGGAGCGCAGTGTAGGGCAGATATTTTTATTTAGACAGAATTATAATGACACTCTTATTTTTAAGGGCACCGTGTCAGGATGTGCTGCAGAAAAGTGGAGAAGATGGAAGTCTGCAAAGACGTGAAAAATCATCATGGCGTCAGGACAAGATGAAGAAAAGAAAAAGATGACCCCGATCAGAGACAAGGTCATCTATAAGGTACCTGGGTGCAAATGGGGGGGAAGGGGGCCCCCGAAAAATTTCTTGCACCAGGGCCCACTACAGTCTGGGTCCGCCCCTGGTAAGGCATATGGTTAGGACTCGTAAGCGTGAGGGCCCTTGGCGTGGGTTACGAGCTTACGTATTTGGCCAAATATCCACTAAAACCTCACATTTTTATCTTTAGTGTGTATTGCATCTTTTTATCTTTTGCAGTATGTGGCTGAGCCCTCTGGGGGGCGTCGGTCATTTGTGATGCATATACAAGGTGCGGTGCAGCCCACCTGATCTAATAGTTGGGCGTAACCAACAGGCTGTGCTCTGACACTTTGCTTCACTTAGACCTGTGTGGCTGATGTCCTGTTGGTAACCTTGTGTCTATGAATGCCACCAGTCTCCTCCTTGTCAGCATGGCTGGACGCAGGCGCTACAGCCGCCCCCATGCTTGAGTTGCAGGGGATTAAGCATCGGCGTTCTTACACTTGCGTTGCCTACCAGTGGAGCTGGCAGCCCTCTGCTAGGTGCAATGGATATTATACCTGGCTAAATTTCAGTGAGTTTTTGCGCTCTATAGAGGAAACCAACAATGTGATTAAGACATATGATAATCATTCTGATTTTGGGACTCTTAATTCTGGTCTACAGCGAAAGATCAGTGAATTAGAGGATATCATTATGACTTCAAAAAAGAAGACATTTTTGAGAGACTGTAAGGATTATGAATCAGGGGAAATATTTAATTGGAAAAAGAAAATTAAGCCTATTCTTAAAAGTAACACACCTGACTCACAAGGTCGGGTGAGTATTTCCTCTTCATGTTTTGATACTAGCACTGGTTCCACCGGCACCAATTTCTCTGTAAGCAGATCCATGGGTTTATTACCGTTCACTCCTACCAATGTTAATGCTGGTGTAAATTCTTTGGCCACTTTTGGGGTTCCAAAAAACGGAATACTAGGAGGGGAGGAAAGAAATTTAACAAACGATCATCGTTATCCAAAAAGAGCCAAAAGAAGGAGGCAGTATTATCATTATTAACTAATTCTGTTACTGATATCAATGCTAATAATGATGTTAATGTGGATGAATTCACTATATTAAATCCAGCATGTACTGTCTCGTTGGCACAAACTGACTTGTTGAAAAAAGGTTTGAACTTTGTTCCCACAGCTAGAGCTGACCTGTTCCAGACCATCAAAGATGTCAATAAGTTCGTCAGAAATGTAACAATAAAACAACACTTTATGGATCGATCTGGTGCAGCTCAGCTCCGTTTACAAAACACCACTGGGGCATTACATGCCAATTTAACATCTGTTTCCCCAACACGGGGTTTCCATGACTCACCATGTTCAACATCTGACACGGTTCCGTTGGGGATGAATACTGGTAACATACAGTATCTAATGGTGCACATACTGTTTCTTTTGCTCATGGTAACTTATCTTTAGCCTTTGATTAGCAGAGGTTTCCCTTAAAGATTTGGAACAAGAAAATCATATAGAGTCTGATTTGGATGACATTACTGGTAGAATCTCAAACCCATCATTTTATCCATTAAAAAATAAAGTTCCTATTATGGACAATTTTCAGATGACTGTGGAGGAAAAAATTCGAGATCTACTTGCTGAATGCCATGATACTAGTGATAATCTCACTTTTGAACAGAGGAAAGCTTTGACTGAGCTACAAAGTAACCCATACATTGTCGTTAAGAATTCAGATAAGGGTGGCTCAGTTGTAATTCTAGATTCAGACTTGTATCGTCGGGAGATTTTAAACATCTTGAAAGACAAGGATACTTATTGAATGGTTGGCTTTGATCCAATGGATCAGGTCAAGGGAGATCTAAATAAGCTATTATCAGAGGATTTTTCTTTGGGTGTTATTAATGAGAAACAATGTGCCCATTTTGTAACAGATCATACCGTGTGCCCTATTTTCCATGCCCTGCCGAAAACTCACAAAGGCCTCTTTCCACCTCTTTTTAGACCAATCGTCGCTGAAATAGGCGCAATAGGGGAGGAACTATCTGAATGGGTAGACACAAGACTATAGCCATTGGTTGAATTGATTCCTTGCTATATCAGAGATATGAAACATCTGTTGTATACTGTGAATAACTTGGAATGGAAAACATCTTATAAATAGATTACATTAGATGTCACTTCTTTATATTGTTTTATCACCCATAATTTAGCTATGGAGTGCCTAGCCTTATTTCTTGAAAAGACTAAATACTCAAGTGACCTGGTACGTTTTCTATTGATGTTCGTGAATTTCCTTCTCCAAAATAATTTCTTCAGATTTGAGAATTCTTTCTTTTTTCCAGATCTGTGGAAGTCCTATGGGAGCTAATTTTAGTCCATCTTTGGCAAATATTTTCATGTTGGCTTGGGAGAACAGATTTGTGTACAGCATTTGTAATCCATATGCGCCCAGGCTTCGGTGGTACGGGAGGTACATCGATGACCTCATCCTCATATGGGATGGGGCGTCAGATGTTCCTCTCAACCCCGAGGTGACGGCGTTTTTGATGTATTGCAATAGCAATGATATAAATCTGCATTTTACCCATAACTTGCATGGTAAAAGGGCGGAATTTTTAGATACCTGCTTAACAGGTGAAGCCTCGACTGGTAGGATAGTAGTGGATCTTTATAGAAAACCTATTTCTGGCAATTCTCTATTATGTGTGGACAGCTGTCACCCGGCACATACTATTAAAAGTCTACCTGTGGGTGAATTAACTAGGGCTAGGAGAGCATGCACAAAAGGGGAGGACTTCCAGAGGCAATGTAATGACAGAAAGACATTTATATATGATGGGGGTACAATCCTTGGATGGTTAATCGAGGTAACAAAATCGTGGAATCCAAAGATCGGGCATCTTTGTTATCTTATACTGAACCAGTGAAGTGCAGGAAGGGGGATACTAATCAATTGGTAACTTTTTCCACTCCATATAGTGTGGATTTCGATAAGATTACTACCATAATGCGCACATTCATCCCTATGTTGTACCAAGACCCATATTTATATGAGATTCTTAAACATGGATGCAGATATACACCTAGAAAAGGGAGAGACTTAGCTAGTTTTGTGTCACCGAGGATGTTTGGTAAATTTGGGAAAAAAACGCTCCAACTTGGCTCAAATACACAGGCAACTTTAAATGTGGACAGGTTAAGTGCGGTCTGTGTAAGTATATGAGCCAGACTGATTCTTTTCAGGGCAGCACAGATAATAAATCATATAAAATCACAAATTACATCAACTGCTCTTCAACTTATGTGGTTTATATGGCTTCATGCACATCGTGCAATTTGAGTTACCGTACATAGGCTGTGCTAGCCGTCCCCTAAAGAAACGTCTGTCAGAGCACATTACAGCTATGGATTCTTCCACAGCCAGTAGTAAGAGATCCCTTTCAGGTTTATCTAAACATTTTCTAGAGACCCATAACGGCAGGCTTGGTAGCCTAGTGGTAAAAGACATTGAACTGGTGAGGAAACCGGTACGTGGGGGAGATTGGGTTAGAAAACTGCATAATAAGGAAAATTTCTCGATACTAAGTCTCAATACCAGATTTCCTCATGAATTGAATTATAAGAATGATTTAAGGTATTTTTATTGAACATACTTGTTATTTGTTTTTTAGTGAATTTTCTCTATTCACTATGCGACCCAACCCTCAATATCTATACATCTTGGTCATATACTCCTTTGGAGAACATATTTCCTATATAAAAACAACCCTGGAGTCAGGCCAAAATATAATCAAAGTGCTCTTTATTAAAATCACTGCATAATTACTGCAATAAAAGTAATGAAGAGGAAAACAGAAAAGGTTTTGTCGCAAGAGATACTGGGAAAAGGAGAAGGACTGGAGTGGTAAAACCCTCCACATCTAACCTTCAGGTAATTAACCTATCCGATAGGAATCTCACAAAGGATCAGATAGCAGTGCTTAGTCTGGGCTTAACGTTTTCACCTTCCTGCCGTTTTGATTGCTTTGAGCAATAAAGGACTTGCACTTATTCGCCCCAAAAATTAGTCCTTAACAAACTACATGAGAAAACAGAGGGCGACAATCAGTTATGGACGACACAAGAATTAGAGGCGATTAAAGTATTAGAAGAAATAGGGAAGAAATGGATAGAGATGAATCAAGGGGTAAGTTTCACTTTCCTAAAACTAAAAGGTTCCCTGCCTTAAATCTGTACTCTAATATTGACCTTTTTGTCAAAATGGTAACGGAGGAATTCCGACGAATTCCGAGCAGGAATTTCGGTGAAAACATCTCTGAAGGTCAGAGGAGGGCTATTAAAGAACTTAAACAAATGAGAGATGTACTTATTAAGGCCTCAGATAAAGGCGGAAATGTTGTTATCTGGCCGATCAAGTTGTATGAAAAGGAGGCAATGCGCGAATTGGAAGATAGATCTTGTTATACCTCTTTGACGTTTAACCCAACTTTCTCTTTTCTTAAGGAACTTCAGGCACTGGTGGAGGAAGCATTTGTTTTGGGCACTATCAGCAGGGAAGTCCGAGATCGATTGGTTCCCGCATCACCGAAGACAGCCTGCTTATATTTGCTACCCAAGGTACATAAATGTACACAAAATCCACCCGGGTGCCCCATAGTGTCGGGGATGGGTAGCTTATGTGAGCAGATGGGCAGGTATTTGGATCACTTTATGAAACCTATGGTGGAAACACTGCTGGCATATTTGCGTGATACCAACGATTTCCTCAATAAAATTGAGGGAGTTGTGTTGGAGGAGGATATGTGGCTTGTGACAATGGATGTAGAGTCTCTCTACACCTCCATACGTCACAAAGATGGGATAGAAGCCACAGAGATGTACTTATCTATGTCCGATTTGGACTCCTCCCTGACACGTTTCTTGGTGAGCTTACTGGAATTTGCCTGGTCACATAATTTCTTCGTGTTCCGTAGTAAATACTACCTCCATAAACAGGGTACGGCAATGGGGGCGGCTTTTGCCCCCTCATATGCCAACCTATTTATGGGGGCATGGGAAAGGGAGATATTTGTGATTAATCCTACTGAGTTGGGTGACAGAGTGGTGTTGTGGACACGCTTCATCGATGACGTTTTTGTCATATTGGCAGGGCCAAGAACATGATCTGCTGAAATTCCAGGAGGAACTGAATAACAACTCACGTAATATCAGACTGACCATGACGTACAGTAAGATGGAAGTCGACTTTCTGGATGTCAAAGTGAAGAGAGGTGAGGGTGGCCACTTGGTGACTGATCTGTTCAGGAAAAGTACGGCTAGTAATGCAGTGCTGCATGCCACTTCTGCTCACCCGTCCCACCTGATTAGGGGGATTCCAATGGTACAGTTTCTCCATGCAAGGAGGATTTGTTCCAACGATAATCTGTTTCACCAATAGGCTGAGGAGCTGACAAACAGATTTTTAGAGCGTGGGTATTCTGGACGGATGGTCCAAAAAGGATATCGGAGAGCAGCCCAGGCTGAGAGAAATACTCTACTGCACTCGAAGTATAGGAAGAGCCAAGAAAATCAGGTGAGAATGATCACTGGGTTCAGTAATCAATGGCAGAAGATGGAGGGGGCTTTAAAGAAATTTTGGCCATTGTTGACGTCTGACCTAGGGTTAAAGAAGCATGTACAGGGTTACCCAACGGTAACATACAGATGATCGCCTAACCTTAAAGATATGCTGGTACATAGTCTATATGAAGGGCCAAAGAAAGAAGGACTATTTGGCACTAAGGGACCCAGGTGGGGCTTTTTTCCATGTGGGAAATGAGTCACATGTCCAAATCTGATACGTGCCACTGAATTCTATTCATGTGATGGCTTGATGAAATTTCTGATCACTCATCATATCAATTGCAATTCCACTGGTGTGGTGTACTATGCTACGTGCCCCTGCAAGTTGGTGTATATCGGCCTGACCTCCAGACAACTAAAAGTGAGAATTAGGGAGCATGTACTAGACATCATAAAAGCGGAAGTGGAAGATGACATCTCCCTCTTGAAGCCAATAGCCAGACATTTTAAGGCGGTTCATGATTGCAATGCTAATTTATTAAAGGCATTTGGGATCGATCAGGTCCATGTAAATATACGTGGGGGTGACCTAAAGAGGACTTTAGCCCAGTTGGAAGCCAAATGGATAGATAAAGTTGGGAGTGTTTGTCCCCACGGTCTTAATGACGTTTTGAGCTTTGCCCCTTTTTTGTAGATGGTGTGTGGGAATTTTTAATAAAATTGACTTTTATCTAATTTTGTGGTTGTATTTTAATTTCTTTTTTTATTGTAGGAGAAGAGTTGGAGTTTGGAGGACATAAAGACTGGGATGAAGATAGTACTTTAACATTGCACTTGCACTTTATATTTTATATAATTGTGTGTCCCTTGGGACACAGTTTTCATATAACAATTTCAGCACTTTGGGGTAGTGATAGTCCCCTTATATGTATATTCACTTGTGTTTGGTATGAATGTGATGTGGTGTGTGACACCGGCCGGTGCAGTATGGATGATATAATATTCTTTTGGATGTTGCACCATGCACTTTACACCTGTTTGTGCTACATTATCCTTATTATATGAAATCTCATTATCTCCTCCAATATTTTTATATATTTCTATATATACACGTACACCTCCATGTAATTACATCTGTGCTTGTATTATTTCGGGAGTTACATATGGCGACTTTGACATGCTCTATATTATAGCTATGTTATGACAGACTTGTGCCGTCTACCTTTATAGAGCTGATAGATATTCTTGCACCTATGTGGCTCCTTGTTTATAATGACAGATGTGGTTTCTGCTTGTAACCGCCGATCACGTGCCTCTGGGAAGTCATGTGATGAGTTGCGGTCATGTGATTGCGCCTGTTGATGTGAGGGCGGAAGTGACGTGCCGCGGCGCTCACAGACTGCTCTGTATCTTGTGTGGTCTCTAAGCAACAGAATCAACAACGGAGGTGACGTAGCGGCAATCGTCATTTCCGGTCTAGCGACCGGAAGAAATGACAGACGCCGAGACTCCGGTCTCCTGTATATAAGGATCTCATTCTCGCTCCATGGTCACCCCCTCGGAAGAAGCCTTAGCGAAACGCGTAGGGGGCGGTGGCCACGGACAGGTAATATATTCTTGACCCATGATCTGATTTTCGGTCTATAGTTTTGCGTATGTGTATGATGTGTACCCAGGTTTTGGGGCACCTACTGGCTTTTGCAAGTTATGTGAAGCATTGTATCTAGCTACCATACTCATATGTAATTTTTTCATGTGGTCACCTGTCACGTGTGCCGCCTGGGCATTACTTTTATTGCAGTAATTATGCAGTGATTTTAATAAAGAGCACTTTGATTATATTTTGGCCTGACTCCAGGGTTGTTTTTATATAGGAAATATATTGTGATTGGAGGGCCCTTCATTTCTATAAGGGAGTTTTTGATCCTTTGGAGAACAATACGTTACACTGCATGATTAACATTATAGGTTTATTACCTTTATGTATATAGTAAGTACGTTACATGAATTTATTTGGTTTGAATGTTTTTCATTAAAACTTTAATAACTAATGTCACATGTGGTGTTTTAGCAGGTATTTTAGTTGTCAGCTTCTGATTAAACTTTGTAAACCATGTTTCCTGTAGATTAACAGCACATGAGATTCTTTGTTAATTTAACTGTATGTGGTGAAGTTGTAGCACATGTGTATTTCATCTGTAATCACATTGCCTGTATATATTATTTGTAAATCTTTAGCAATGTGTCATTGATAAAGGTTGTTTTTAACCGAAACGCGTCTGACCTGGCCTGCGAGCCTAACTATGATGCTTTCTTTTAAGATGTTTTGAGCACTTTAATAAAAGAATATTGTAGAATTGGAATCAGTGTGCCGGACCTTCACATCCTTCACTGACTAAAGTTAACAACCCAGTGGCTGCCGCAGGCTCTGGATTATTCCCTGGAGTCCGGACAGATCGCTGTTGAAAGGGCGCACAGAGTAGGTCCGCCAAGAGGGGAGAGAAAGACGGACCACAGCATCTTGCAGAGGCATGCTATTCAATCCAGATTGCGTTTAGTTGGACCATCATTTATTATTCAACAGGACAATGACCCCAAACATACATCCAGGCTGTGTAAGGGCCCTTTCACATCAGCGGTAATTTCAAATCGCGGCAGACTGCGGTTTTTTTCGCGGCCGCACCTGCCGCAAGTGCAAAACCGCACTTGCCGCACCCGCCGCAAGTCCGCCTATACTTTGCATGGCGTTTACCGCAACCGCGCCGCAAGTGCAGCCGGTATGCGGTAATCGCGGCAGATGCGGTTTTTTCACCGCATCTGCCGCGATTTGAAATTACCACTGATGTGAAAGGGCCCTAAGGGCTATTTGACCAAGAAGGAGAGTGATGGGTGCTACGCTAGATGACCTGGCCTCCACAGTCACCAGACCTGAACTCAATCGAGATGGTTTGGGGTGAGCTGGACCGCAGAGTGAAGGCAAAAGGGCCAACAAGTGCTAAGCATCTCTGGGAACTCCTTCAAGACTGTTGGAAGACCATTTCTAGTGACTACCTCTTGAAGCTCATCAAGAGAATGTCAAGAGTGTGCAAAGTAGTAATCAAAGGAAAAGGTGGCCACTTTGAAGAACCTAGAATATAAGACATACTTTCAGTTGTTTCACACTTTTTTGTTAAGTATATAATTCCACATGTGTTAATTCATAGTTTTGATGCCTTCACTGTGAATCTACAATTTTCATAGTCATGAAAATAAAGAAAACTCTTTGAATGAGAAGGTGTGTCCAAACTATTGGTCTGTATTGTATATATTGCAGACGTTCTTATTGTTTATGCTGTTATGAAACCCATGCAGTACAATGTACAATACCATGGGAAAGGAAAGGGGAGTTAAGATTTTTCTTACTGTTGAAAATAGTATGTTTAAAGGTGGGGGGTTTGTAGGGGGAAATCTCTGCATTCATTTTGAAGAAGCGCACATCATTGGGACTCCGGGGCCTACTCGCTGGGATGGGTGGGGGTCTCACTTGTATTTACTTATCTTTCACATTCGAATACCTCATATGGGTACAGGTTAGATGGCAGCAAACTCAAATTTAAATTATCTACACCAGAAAAATGTCCATGTGGTTCTTCTCCAGGAGACTCACTGGATAAAAAGTAATCACCCGATGCTCCGCAGCAAAAAATTATCTTCATGTGTGGAGGCTTCATACTCCAAACAGCATTGGGGGGTGGCCATATTGATTAATAATAATGTTAAATATGAGGTACTGGATACAATAGAGGATCCTGCGGGAAGATTTTTCTGTGCTAAACTAAACATTGAGGGGACAACTTATAGTATTGTCAACATTTATGCACCGAATTCACCAGACCCACAATTCCAGGCTTCCGTGTTGGAACACATTACAGACTGGGACACGGCCTCCCTAATTGTGGGCGGGGATTTTAACGAGGTACATGACGCAGATATGGATAAATCTAATCACCAGCCATCACTTGCACGGTCCTTGGGGAGATTCCTACAATCCCTCTCAGATCACTTAGATTTAGTGGACATACAGTGCCTACAAGTAGTATTCAACCCCCCGCAGATTTAGGTGGTTTGATAAGATGCAAATAAGTTAGAGCCTTCAAACTGCAAACGAGAGTAGGATTTATTAACAGGAGCATAAATCTTACAAACCAAAAAGTTATGTTGCTCAGTTGAATTTTAATAAATTTTAAACATAAAAGTGTGGGTCAATTATTATTCAACCCCTAGGTTTAATATTTTGTGGAATAACCCTTGTTTGCAATTACAGCTAATAATCGTCTTTTATAAGACCTGATCAGGCCGGCACAGGTCTCTGGAGTTATCTTGGCCCACTCCTCCATGCAGATCTTCTCCAAGTTATCTAGGTTCTTTGGGTGTCTCATGTGGACTTTAATCTTGAGCTCCTTCCACAAGTTTTCAATTGGGTTAAGGTCAGGAGACTGACTAGGCCACTCCATCACCTTGATTTTTTCCCTCTTGAACCATGCCTTGGTTTTCTTGGCTGTGTGCTTTGGGTCGTTGTCTTGTTGAAAGATGAAATTACGACCCATCTTAAGATCCTTGATGGAGGAGCGGAGGTTCTTGGCCAAAATCTCCAGGTAGGCCGTGCTATCCATCTTCCCATGGATGCGGACCAGATGGCCAGGCCCCTTGGCTGAGAAACAGCCCCACAGCATGATGCTGCCACCACCATGCTTGACTGTAGGGATGGTATTCTTGGGTCGTATGCAGTGCCATCCAGTCTCCAAACATCACGTGTGTGGTTGGCACCAAAGATCTCGATCTTGGTCTCATCAGACCATAGAACCTTGAACCAGTCTGTCTCAGAGTCCTCCAAGTGATCATGAGCAAACTGTAGTCGAGCCTTGACATGACGCTTTGAAAGTAAAGGTACCTTACGGGCTCGTCTGGAACGGAGACCATTGCGGTGGAGTACGTTACTTATGGTATTGACTGAAACCAATGTCCCCACTGCCAAGAGATCTTCCCGGAGCTCCTTCCTTGTTGTCCTTGGGTTAGCCTTGACGCTTCGGACAAGCTTGGCCTCGGCACGGGAGGAAACTTTCAAAGGCTGTCCAGGCCGTGGAAGGATAACAGTAGTTCCATAAGCCTTCCACTTCCGGATGATGCTCCCAACAATGGAGATAGGTAGGCCAAACTCCTTGGAAAGGGTTTTGTACCCCTTGCCAGCCTTGTGACCCTCCATGATCTTGTCTCTGATGGCCTTGGAATGCTCCTTTGTCTTTCCCATGTTGACCATGTATGAGTGCTGTTCACAAGTTTGGGGAGGGTCTTAAATAGTCAGAAAAGAGATAATTAATCCACACATGTGAAGCTCATTGTTCTTTGTGCCTGAACTACTTCTTAATACTTTAGGGGGACCAAACAGAATGCTGGTGGTTGAGGAGTTGAATAATAAATGACCCTCTGAATTAACTTTTAACGCTTAAAAAAAAAAAGTGCATTTCCCACTTCCAGGCTGATCTACAGTCAAAATGTCACAATGCCAAGTTAATTCCGCATGTGTCAACCAGCTAAATCTGCAGGGGGTTGAATACTACTTGTAGGCACTGTATGGAGAGTACAACACCAATTAGAAAAAGACTTCTCCCACTATTCACACACACAGCTCTCTCACGCTAGAATTGATTACTGGCTTTTGAGCACTGCACTATTGCCTCTTGTTTAACAGACGAAGATATTAGATATCTACATCTCAGACCATGCACCAGTCACCTTTCATCTCAAACTAATGCAGACTATTCAATGTAATAGTAGATGGAGATTTCCCTCATACTTATATCAGTCAGAAGACTTTAAGAAACACAATTAGCATGGAATACATTTAAAGCCGACAATTCATAACATATTGAGACACCACACCTCTTTCTGGGATACCTCTAAAGCGGCCGTCACACGTTAAGATCTAGCTAACGATGTCGTTAACGATGTCAGATTTGCACATCGTCCGAACGACGTGTGAGATCGTTCATCACAACGCTACACCCACAGACATCGCTCAGACGATTCTCCGATGCAGCGATCCAGCGGTCGTCTGAGCGATGCACTTATCATCTGTGGACATCGTTCAGCAAACAGTCACACAAAAACCTCCTAAACGATGTTGTGGCAAATGTGGGCGTTTTCCAATGTTTAATTGGAGCACATAGGCGTGGTACATGGTCTCCAAGCTGCGCCCCTCACTACACCATTGGTGGTCAGTACTGCGTCCTCATTGGTCAGATGTCCTTTGAAACATGGCGGCCTCATCTCCAGAATGTCCTGTGATGTTGGTCGCAATGTACATGTGTAAACACGATGTGCTGTACCCCAAAAATAATTTTGATTGGTGAAAAGGTAGAAAACGCTATCCCCCTTGGTGCGGCGTGCAGAATACGATCACTTATGCGTTGCTCAATTCTTGTAGTTTTAAAGATCCGTTAATTAATCACCCTGTAGCGAGCTGTGTGTGCGGCATGAGTGGTTTTTTTTCCAAACGCCTGTGAAACGCATGTGTGTTTGCTGTGTGCTGTTGCTGATGTTTGATGTAAAGTGTGTGAGAAAGCGCATGTGTTGTCAAGCGGGATTGTGGGGAAAATGTATGACAACGCAAAGGAGGCAAAGCGCCTCTCAACATTCATTGTTCCAGGTGCCCTAATGTTTGTGTACTCTGTACTGTGCTTTGCAACACTTGTGTTGGGACCACCATATATGTGGTCCAACATATGTGTGTATGTAATCCGGTTTCCGACAAAAACAATGTAGCAAATAACAAGTTCTCCGTCAAAAATCAGGGCCTTTTGGTTTATACGTTTTTGACACAAAACGCACATTAAGCTGCCTCACCAACGTCACGGTAGGCCCTGGTCGAGACAGTCCTAACTCTGTCCCTAGGTGCTCCCAAACAAAAATGTGACCACTGTCACAAGGGCCTTTGGGGAGGTATGTGGGTCCTGGTCCCACCCATCTCTCACAGGACCCATAAGCCGGGCCCTTCAACACAAATAACAAAAATAGTGCCAACATGCACCAAGAAGCCAAATCCCTGGCTCATGTCACAGACAAGAGGTATGTCTGCAACACATAGCTCCCCTGAAATGGCCAAGGCCTGGCCCTCTTCAAAACATTAACTGAAATATCCCTAAATCTGGGTATTTAAAAACAAATTCAGACCTCTTCACCAAAAAAATAAAGGGACACATGTCCTGCCTCCAACCCAGAGCTGCAGGACACAGTGAAACTGTGCAATGCAAAAGTCCCCATGGCACACTAATAATTAGGGGAGGTTGTGTTGCCAGCTCACAGCCCCTGGACCATTAAAGTACTGGCAGTACCGGTCCCTCATCTCCTGTGCCTCCTGGCGGCTGCTTCCACCCCCTAATGGCTGTAGTCCTGCCATCTGTGGGGCATCAGCACGCCAGCCCCCCAACACCACCTCACCATTGCTGGAGTCAATGCGGTCCTCAAAGTTTGGTGGTGTGTAGGCCTGGCGATCCCGGCGTCTCAGAAAATTGTGGAGCACACAACAGGCCATAACTACAAGGTCAATCGATTCGAGTTTCATATTAATGGCCGTGTGGAAAATGCGGAAACGGCTAGCCATAATGCCAAAGGCATTCTCCACCACTCGCCGTGCCCGGGAAAGCCTATAATTGAAAATGCGTTGTTCGGCATTTAGGTGCCTCTGGGGGTATGGCTTCATCAAATTAGGATGTAGCGGAAAGGCCTCATCCGCCAGGAACACAAAGTTCATGTTGCCACAGGTGCGATTTGTGGGTGGTAAATTGAGACGTCCAGTTTTCAGTTTTTGACCAAACGACGATTGGTCAAAAACACCGCCATCAGAAACCCTCCCATTTGTGCCCACTGACACCGACACAAATTCATAATTCGTGTTCACCACTGCCATCAAAACAATACTAAAATAGCATTTATAATTATAAAAAAATGAGCCACTGTTGTGGGGTTGGGTGATCCTAACATGTTTCCCATCAATGGCCCCACCACAGTTTGGGAATTGCCACTTCTGGCTGAAGTCGGCGGCAGTGGCCAGCCATTCTTCAGGGTTTTGCGGCAAACGCATGTAAGTTGGAGCTAGAGCCCGCAGTATAGCCTCACAGGTCTCCGGGATGAGTTGGCTAAGGAGGGGACGTGATATAGCAGACGAGTAGACCAAGTCCTGCATGGTGCGACCTGTTGCGAGAAACCGCAGTGTGGCGGCCAACCTCTCCTCCGCAGGCACTGCTGGACGCATAACTGTATCCTGACGTCTGATGAGCGGGCACACTGCTGCCAACAAGATCTGAAAGGTCTCATCTGTCATCCGGAGGAAATTTTGGAAGTCACGTGGGAAGTCGTCCCGAAGTTGGTGCAGAAGGCGAATGTGGGAATGCTGATCGTGCTGCTGCAGCCACTCCCTGTCCCAGATGCGTCGTGGTCTCCTCCTGCGTCTCTCCACCCTCTCATCCTCCACACGTGCTGCCTGCACCAGTAAAGCAGCCCCCACCACGGCACGTTGATCTGGATTCATGCTGTTTAGAGGCAAAACTATGTTTACTATGCTGCCTACGCACAAAGGTGGTTTGACGACAATGTGAACATCCAAAATGAAACCACTAATGAGCATGACATTGCCAAAATATGTACAGGTGCAGTACACATGTGGAAAACATGTACTAAAACCCAACAACACTTACAGTATCAATGAAGGTGTTGAGGAAGGCCACATGTTTTTACACGGCTAAATGCCTTGCACAACAAACTACAATACACAAAAAGCCCTACACACATTGAGATCACAACCAACATCACACTTCCTACATCATGAACAACGCAAACACCATGAACATCAGACACATGGAGGACCATATGTATGGAAAAAGCTACACTACAGACACACAATAATAACTCACATGCAGTGGTCGCTGAGATGGGTGTCACTCCAATGTCAAGGCACCGAAAATACGAACTATGTCCCGATGACTTCAATGCCACAAGGTAATGATTCAGTCCTTGTATTTTGCTATATAACGATAAATGTAAACCAAAACAAACAAAAAAACATCATGGAAACAGCAGAGGGGGGGCAACAACACAAACCCCGTCATATCTCTTTTGACAATGCTATAGTGACCCCCCTTCACAATGTTTCACATGCGGACTCTCCAAGTACATACCGGCAGCAACTCCGCAGCAAAAACATTGTGCATCTCCAGGAAACTCTATATATACACGCCCGAGCCAATGACAAGGCGAGACGTCCCCCTACCAGGCGTGTCTCCTCAACGATAAACCACACACCCACACGATGTTACGCCCTCCAAACAGGCGTGGTGAACCATTGTGCCACACACAACGCCGGGGCTATGTTCCACGGCAGGCGTGGCAGAAACCGCACGAACACACCCAGCGCAGCAGTTACGTCCTATACTGGGCGTGGTAATTGCGATGTCTATGCATATCGCACCCGTCATGTCCAACAGCTGCCGGATCAATTAGGATAAATAGTGCATTGTGAACATGTGTGTTGGACCTGCTGTTTTGTGTGTCCCTTGACACAAGTGTGAGTGACAGCAGACAGGCGGCCAGCATATTTTGTGCTTTCAAAAGTCTTAACAGTCTACACACTGTGTTGGATTAAGTCAAGGTATGTTCACATCATTTGATGAGACTGAGTCATCTAAACTTCAGGTTATTATATGGTACTCCAGGCACAAATTTTGGACTGTCACTGTCACAACAGCACACATCCCAGTGACTTGACCAACATTGTTGGTCTAAGCAAGTGTGGTGTTGTGTTATTGAGCTGGGGCTTTTCACATTGATCATGCCAGGTGACTTATAATCCTGTGGCTGTTATTTTACACATGGTTTGGACCATGTGCCACAGTGATTTTTACTGATTGCATATCTTATTTGTTTTGCAGATGCCCCGGCCAAATAGGGAATATATCAGTGCCCTGATTGAGGCCTACAGGGAGAACCCCTGCCTGTGGCAAACTCGAGCGGTTGGGTACACCAACAGGGCCCTCCGCAATGCGGCTTATGAGAGGCTCCTGGTGGTCGCCCGGCAATATCTGCCAGGCCAGGAACTCGACCTGGACTACATTAAAAAGAAGATCCAGCACCTAAAGACTGTGTTTGGGAAGGAGCACAAAAAAGTTAGCCAGTCCCGGCGGTCAGGCATGGCAGCGGGGGATGTTTACACCCCAACGTTATGGTACTATGACCAGCTCCTCTTCACCATGGAGCAGCAGGAGCCACGGCCACCGCTCGATAGCGACGATTTCGTCGAGCCCCAACAGGCCAATGTTGTTGATGCCGTGGAGGGGGCAAATGTAAGTAGGCCAATCTTTAAAAATGCTCACAGCATAAACATTCTTGCCAAAAATCATAGCCAAGTTTTAAATGTAGAGAAGGCAACAATAGACCCGATGGTCCTCCCATCTTGCTTAAGGCTTTTCAAACCACCTCCAATTTTAGCAAGCAATCAATTAGCACACAAGTAGTGAGTGTTGTGTTATTGGCACAAGCTGTAAGGCCCTGTCATGGAATTTGCTAGGACATCAGGCACAATGTGGGTTAGTGACATACATGTAACTTGATCCTTTCTGTCAAAATGACCACCTAAAGTGTAATGTCATGTGTGCTCATGTGTTCTTCCTTTCAACTTGTAGGATCCGCTTGAAGGTCCCTCTTCTGGGTCGGTGTTGGACTCGCCGGAGCAGCCTCCATCTCAGCCGAATGAAGAGGGTGCGTCAGCGCCCAGCCATCCCCCTATGCAATTTTCACGCCCCCGGGCCCGGCCATGCAATGCACCACCAAGCTCAGGCCCTGACCTGGTAGCACTGGCCGAGCAAGTCTTGACCCAGCAGGTGCGTGAGCCACAATGCCCCTTTGCAGCGGTGGTGGCTGAGCGTCTCCCCACGTTTTCCATGGAGCAAAGGGAGCATTGTGAGCGCGTGATCCTGCTGGTGATGGACCAGGCCCGTTTGGGTAATCTGACCGCAGATTCCACCTTCCCTGCTCCCCTTCCCCAGCCACCAGCCAACCCACCCGCCTGGCAGTACATGGGCCCTCCGCCCCAGGTTCTGCAAGCACCACCACCTGCCCAAGCCCAGCCCATGCCTCGCAGAGGGCCTTTGAACCAACCGCAGCGGCCGGACAACCGCTTCTATCAGGAAGGGGATCATTATTTTCAGCCTTATTTTCAGAACTTATAGTTTTTTTGGTTCATGGCTTCTTTCCCGGTTTTTATTTTATTTTTTTTTTCTGGCTAATTTGCCATTAACCACTCTGGTTTTTTTTTGTTGTTTGTGCCCTTAGTGCAACAATTGCACTTTTATTTCTGTTCACCAAATAGTGTTACTATTTTATTTCAAACATTGTTGTGAACGGAGATTCCGGCTTTTGATTTAACATAAATATATTTTATGTTCACACACCTTAAATATGTTGTCCCTGATTTTGCCATGGTGTTTACAAGTTGACCAAAAAAATGTTTGGCGCTGACCAGGTATAGTAGGCCACATGATGGATCCAGCAACACGTACATATGTAGAGGGCAATTATACTTAAACCTTTCGTATGCAGCATTAGCCTTCACTACTTATTGGTGTACCCACAAGGCCGCAGAGGTGTCCTTACCATCATTGTATGTGGTGTAAAACATGGGACAATATTAATGGTGGCAGGATTCAACAGCTGGCAGATCTGAAAGTCTACATCCACATTTATGGTTGATGGTGACACAGCATTGGCAAAATTTTAATATCACTTTCCTAATAAAGGTTGGGTGGTAGGTCGACAGACGGCATGCTGACAATGTGCACCTTGTGTTACAACATGTGTTATGGATCCCTTCCTCTACCTCAACCGGTTGAGGCAATTATTTGGCCATGATGGCCTTAAAGACCAGCAGAAACCTCCCATAACATGGAAATAATTGTGTCCGTTCAGAAAGACACTGACTTACAGATTGGGTTTAGACATTTAATAGGTTGTTTAAAAGGGGCAATACCAAGCAAAACAAGGACGCATTTGTGTTTCAGTGTAGGAAGAACCACAACTGGCTTGGGAGTCTCCAAATGTTGGACACTATAAGAAATATATTTGGAGACTAGGCTGTTTGATTTCTAGGGCACACCATCGGCTTGGCCATAATTTGTATTCAACAATATGCATGACATGGGGCCCTATGGACCAGCTTCTGAGAAGACATTGGCGGTGTCCTTGGCCCCGATTTGGATGAACAGACCATGGTCAGTACGTTAACACTTGCCCAAACTGGAAGGTCATTGTTATTAAAATTAGCCAAAGGTTGCCAGTACTGTGACCGAGCACCCGCCATTTGGCAGGGCCTCACGGTTTGCCGTCACAGTCACGTTAACACAGTTTACCATCGTTTCAACAGCGGATATGTGACTGTGACATCAACGCAGGTCCTGGCCACAGGATCCACACCTATGGCAAATATATGATGCCCCAGCAACCGGCAGGTATTTCGTGAACACCTGAGAACGCACAATTTTTATTTAGCAAAGCGGGACAACAGGGAATAGGCTGCCAAGTTATGGGGGACATGAGGTGCCCACACACGGAAGAAGAGGGCTGAACACAGGGGACTTGAGGGTATCACACACAGGGTTAAACATGGGTGGCCAAGAGGTGTCAGTAGGGGCCAACATAGTGGTGTTGAGGGGATGCACCAGGGGATAACAGCTGGGACAGTCACATCAACTGATCCTGGTGAATGTCGGTTGTGATGGATGTTTTGGATCCAACTGCAGGGATCAGTTAGATCCAATGCAGGCTGTTTAATATTGGTCAGCCTCATTGATTGCGGTATTGAACTGTGAAAGTAGCGTGATCCAATAAAATAGTGAGTTACGCTGGAGTCCTGTCTCCCAATTTGTGCTGGCCAGGAGTTTGACCTATTCGTGCTAGTGGGCACACCACCAGGCGACACATTGTTGGCACATCCACATGGTGGGTCCAAACACAGTTTCCAAATGTTGTTGGCTGAGCATTCTTTAGGGATTGGTCATTGGACAAATGTGTGTGATTTCCCAGTGTGGCCAACAATTTCTTATACTGACAGGTGTTATGCAGCATGGCAAGGGGAGGGAGTGTACAGTCCCCTGGACTATATGTCACCTGTACTCCCCAGTCCATCAACTTGCCATGCTGCCTGTGACCTGCATTGAATGTCTTTACAACTGCACAATGAAGCTTGTGACTAATTTTAGGTCCTGAGTTACATTTGGATGTACAGCTTTTATGATGTTGGACAACCAGGCCGGAGTGTTCGCCCTGCATCCAAATTAGGCAGAATATATGCAAAAACATTGGTGGGGACAGGCCGGGGACCACACTATCCTTGGAATCTGTTGTGAGACATTGCTGTGTATTTTGATACATGTACATGTGCAGGTGTGTGTTGGGCCCCAACATTTACTCACCACGCAGCCTGGCAATCCGGGCACGGATGTCCACAATTCGGCCAGGGCATTTATATTTAAGATCGGCGATCTTGTGCTGGATCGCCTTCACAGCCCTCTCCACACACAGCTGGCGCCGCAGGGCCCGCTGGATCTTAAGCACAGTGCTGCGGTTGCGCAGCCTCGGATGCCGGTGGGGGTGGTGGCCCCAATAATCTAATCGATCGCAATGATCGATTAAGATCATGAGTTCCGCCATCCCCCACGTGGCAGCGCGGCGTGTTGAAGCCATAACTGAGCTGCAATGTGCAGGGGAGGAGCTAGCACCTTGCATGCGGAATGAAAATGAAACCAACTTCATTCCGTGAGGACCGCCCCTTGCGTGACGTAACAAGACTTAAAGGCGACCTACGCGGCGTTAACAGGGCAATAACCACTTTTTGTGTCACCTACGGGACAATATCCCATGGGCGTGACGTAGCGCCGCGTTGTGTGTGCCGCGCCTGGCAACATTGTTTGGGTGTATGACAAGGTGGACACTATAGCAGGGTCATGTACCACGCAGGTTCTATTATCAGGTTGACGCACTTGTGGGTGCACAGTTCTACATGAGAAATTGTGCAGCCGACGCCTATGTGTGGTGCTGAACACAGCTCTTCAAAAATGGCGCCCTGTGAGGACAGCCAATGGCAACGCATCATCCTCCACCAATGCAAGCTAGTGGCGAAGCAGCCAATCCGAAACCATTACGGTGCACGAATCACAACTGAGGAGGCGAGGCAATGGGGAACTCCTGGCACGCCTACGTGCTAGATTTAGGCATTGTGCAGTTCCTACACGTGCATACGATCTCGGTTGTTTAGACACGCCGATTCTGTTCATCTTATGAGTCGACATCGTCTGATCTGAGGTCCGGGGCTCAGATCGCAATCTTGCGATTTGATCAGGTATCGTTCATCGTATCCTGCCGTCACACGCACAGACATCGTTCAAGCGATGTTAAATCTGGCGCGTTCGAGCGATATCTTTCAAGATATCGTAGCGTGTGACGGCCGCTTAAGGCAGTAATGCAAGGGCAGATAATTTCCTTTGTGAGCCATAAAAAAACAATCATTTATGTCTAACTAGAATCGCAAAAAACATTAACTCTTGCATACAAAAGATTCAAATCTAACAACACTCCCCTTACAAAAACACAATACCTAGAGGCGAAGGAGGCGGCGGACATTTTGGCCCATGAAAGAGCCGTTTTTAATCTTGACTACCAAAAACAAAAATATTTTAAATGGAGCAATAAACCTGGCAAATTACTCGCATCACCCAATAGACCTTATCGCAAAGCCTCGAGGATTCACAAAATACAAAATAAATGTCACGCCCTAGGGCGTACCCTGAGGTGTGGGCCCACTGGACCGCAGCTATTGCGGATGCCGATACCAGGATGACAGAGAACCGGACAACTGAATATTTTTAAAGCTTTATTTAAACCAAAGGCAAATGCAAAGTGGCCCCAAGGGAAGGCCGAAAGGATACAACACAAGTACCCCTCAGTAAGGTGCCCAGGATAGGTGACCCCATAGGACAGGGATATCACCTGGACCCGCTAACCGAGGTGCCCGGTGCAGCGTTACTTGCGCATCACCGACCCAAGGGGGGCAAAACATAAAATGCAAAATCAATGAACTCAAAGAGCGGACCCAGAAGTAAGAGGAGCAGTCAGCGCCAGGACCCGAGTTTGCACTATGAAAACCGGACCAGAAACAGCAGAGGAACCAAAGCAAGGTCGCTCGAGAGATAACAGAGGAGCAGCACGAGGAGGATCCGGGCGCAGCAATGGAACAGCACAACTGCAAAAGGAACAAAAGACAGGTATTAGATTAGCAAGCCAATAAACAGACTAGCAGGACCAGGACTGGCAGCTTCACAAGGAATGAAGTTGCCCCGGCGAGGTCTGGCAGTGAATGCAGGGTTTATAATCCTGCAGCAGAGCAATGATTGGCCAGGGGGCGGGGCAGACTGATCAGCACCCAGACTCTATAAAAGGAGCTGAGAGAGCGGCCCTGCCTCCTAGTGAGATCCCAGAGAGGAAGCAGGACGCACATTCAGAGCTGCAGGCAGATGTCAGGGCACCCTGGAACCCCAGAGCCGCCTGTGGATGACCGGCACCCTGGAACCCCGACCTCGGGAAGGACAGGTAACAGATCGGGAAGAGGGGGAAACAGGGTGTGGAGTGCGGACCCCAGACAGCGGGGCGGCTACAATAAACATGGCATCGTCTGGACTAGTAATGAAGAAATCATTGAAGAATTTAGAGCCTTTTTTGAGTCTCTCTATAGTGTAGCACAAAAGATGGGGAACGATGCCCCTGGGTTTCTTACGACCAGAAGTGCTACCTAAATTGACGGAGGAGCACAGAGAAGTCCTTAATGCCCCGATAGCTATAGCGGAAGTAGTCCAAACTATTAACACTTTACAATTATCTAAATCCCCTGGCCCTGATGGATACAGTAATTAGTATTACAGAATAATGGGATGAACATCGGGTCCACGTCTGTGCGCGGTCTTTAACCAATTTGTCCAGACGGACGGGAAGTTCGCCTGATGGGTTTAAAGATGCAGACATAATTGTACTCCACAAACCAGGCAAAGACCCATTACAGGTTGATGGATATAGACCGATTTCTCTGTTAAACTCAGATTTCAAAATATTCACAAAAATATTAGCAAATAGAGTCCAACAGATAATCTCCCAATTAATCTCCCCCCAACAGAATGGCTTTGTCCATAGGAAATCCATAACATACAATATACGCACAGCTTTGGCGGTCATCTCTCAGGGGATGGCGAGTGGAGAAGTGGGGCCCATTGTGGTCAGCATGGACACTTTTAAAGCATGCGATCGGGTTGCTTGGACTACCTTCATGAAGTTCTGGCACTTAGAGGCTTTGGACCGTAGTTCTGTGAGGCTATTAAAATGATATATCATGAATCGGTGTCCAGGCTGGCCATAAATGGAATACTATCATCGCCATTTAAAATTCAGAGAGGTACCCGTCAGGGATGCCCCTTATCACCCTTATTGTTTAACATAGTCTTGGACCCATTAATTAGGACCCTACAGAATATGTCAGAGTATAAAGGAATAATAGTCGGAAATGCTGCACTTAAAGTTGCTGCGCTCGCCGATGGCATCCTCTTATTCTTTTCAAACCCGACCAAGGCAATCCCCGCAATAATAAAAACACTTAATCATTTTGGTCAATATTCTGGCTTTAAAATAAATTATGCTAAATCATTAGCATTAGCTTTGTTTAAACACAGGAGACCGATCCAATAGTTTACCTTCAGATGGTGCGCCTCCTCCATAAAATATCTAGGCATTCATCTCTCGGCAGGTCTAGCCAAATTATATCAGATAAATATTGGACCCCTGATCAACTCAATACTTCGAATTCTAACCTCCTGGAAACATTACACTCTGTCCTTCTCCGAACAATGCCATCTGATCAAAATGGTTATTTTTACAAAACTTATGTATATCTTCCAAACTTTGCCCCTACTGTTATCTAAAGCGGACGTGCATTTACTAAACAAAGCCTTCAGATCATTTATTTGGGGAACAGGGAGGAGAATCAGAAATGGTCTAACAAAACTACAAGCCCCGAAAGAGGAAGGAAGTATTAATTTCCCGCACATTGGACGGTATAATCTGGCATCAAATCCAAAATATGCCATTGACTGGTTGCGGGGGCCTTCCAACTTTGCAAATGTGAACTTAGACCAGCAACTCTGCCCACACATCTTGCTTTCTGCATTGTTACACTTAAAGGGGATCTCCAGTGAGAGAAAACTTTTTAGTACAGTTCCTGCCCTCCTACATGATGAAGCAGAGCCGTACACTGCAGTTCTAGGATCTATAGATCTTTTATAAATCAATAAAATCATACCTGCTCCTCAGCTCTAGCCCCCACCTCAGGAAATCAAAATCTCTGTCTGAGAGCTTCATGCAGAAGCAAAAAGCTGGTGATGTGTCAGGGGCGTGGATGCTGGGAGCTGCAGGATCAGCCTACACTCACGCCTCCTCACATTTCTATATGGAGAGGGCATGGCAAGGGGACGTGACCGCCAGCCCCATGCTCCACACATACATTCCAGCCCCTGATATACCATCCTATGTGACAGCACAACACTGCAAATAAACACAGCATGAATGCTAAGAAGAATGCAAAAATAAACATGGGAGAGCTGACATCCTGCAGATCTTAAGACATGCTTTGTAGGTTCATATCTGCAAGGGAAAATAAGCAGCAGCGTGACCATGACATTGTAGGAAACTCAGTCACTTTCCTGGTTCTGTGAAATGCCGCATTTTTGCATGTTTTGGGCTGCAGAACTGCATGGATAAATTGCCACAAACTGAAGCTTGTGAACACATATTTGTAGTGCATGTTGCAGTTCTTTACACATGGTCCTGAGGTGTCACATACGGTAGTCTAAAACTGCCTGGATACAAGACCATAACATGAACAGAAAGTGCCTTCACATGTATTTCTACATTTAGATTGATATCATATAAGACAATCTATAATTGGGAACATTGAAATAGCTTTTTAGCTGTTAATAGATATTATGTGATGATACAGGTGTGTACTATAACATGTGTGTAACAGATGCTGCAAACTGTGGATGCCTTGCTGTGCCTATTACTGAGAAGTGATGATGATCCATTGAAAGATACAAGGACAGGAATCTACCATGTTCCTATGGGGAAGAGGAGACCATGCAGAGCTAAATTGATCAATGTAATTTGCCCTCTGCTTGTATCCTCACATTAACAGTACACATCATGCATCATCATACAGCAGAGGAACACAGCATGTATTTGTATCTACTTGGTGACATGATTGCTATTTCAAACCTGGACCCCCGTCATATAGAATGGTATATCAGGGGCTGGCGGTCACACCCTCTCCCCATACAGAAATGTGAAGAGGTGTGGATGTAGACTCATCCTACAGCCCCCACCATCCACGCCCCTGACACACCTCCTGCTTTTTGCTTCTACATGAAGCTGTCAGACAGAGATTTCGGTTCCCTGGGGTGAGGGCTAGGGAAGAGGAGCAGGTATGATTTTAATGATTTATCAGAGATCTATAGATCCTAGAACTGTAGTGTACAGCTCTGCTTCATCATGTAGGAGGGACTGTACTAAAAAGATTTCTCTCACTGGAATTCCCCTTTAAGCAATGACAGTCCCACCCAGGGGCGGAACTACACTGGTGCAGCTGGTGCAGCTGCACCAGGGCCCCGACCGGCTGGGGGCCCCTTCAGGCCTGGAGGGGGGCCTCCAGCCGACCCCCGCAAGCCGCCGTCAAAGGAGAGGAGGGTCAGGCAAGGGAAGCAGAGAGCTTCCTGCTTCCCCTGCCTGATCCCGCCCCTCCTCTCCTCGGCTCCTCCGGCCCCTAGCATACATCCGGCGTGGCTCCCAGGTAGGAGAGCATCGTGCCTGCGGCTCCCAGCAGCACCCACCCCCCCCTTCCCGGGCCGCGCCGACGGCCAGCGGCACCCCTCCTCCCCCCGGGCCGCGCCGACGGCCAGTAGCCCCGCCCCCCCGGTCCTCTCCTGCATCAGGGCCCCCGGGGGTGACGGTCCGCCCCTGGTCTCACCACAGATGTAGATCAACACCCCACCGTATGGCAGACTATATGGGTATGGTGAAAATGTAGGAAAATATGTCATATGAACACTGGCTCTTCACCTTTTATGCCATTTTTAGGCAACCCCAGGTCGTACAAGGCAAACCATCCTCACTTTAAGTGGCTCTAGCTAAACAGGGGTGCACAAAGGCAACTGACTTGTTAGATGATAAATTCACTTCACTTACATTTAACAACGCGGCACTTCGCTTCCCCATATTTGCTAACAGGCCCTTTCTTTTCCTACAAGCATGAAGCTTAGCTCAAAAGGGTTTGGTGGACAGTCAACAGAAGGAGGGGGTGAACAAAATAAATAACTTCGTCAGAAATACAAAGACACAACTAGCGTCAACTAGCAGCACCTATGCACTGATACGCAAAAGATGGTCATGGGAGGGTAGCGCCACAAAACTGGCAAGATGGGCAAGGGGGATTCAGGATATAACGGTCAGCGACATATTGGAAGCCACCAACATTCATAGACGGACTGTTCCGTCTATCTGTTATACAGACATGGCCCTATTGCTCCTTCATAGAGCCTATATCACTCTATATACTAAATCTAGAATGTCGCCCTTGGGCACATTCGCTTGTGCCAAATATGGTATGAAAAACACAGACATAATGCATCATATGTGGGGATGCACAAAAATCCGCAAACTCTGGTAATCCATACATACAGAACTCCAGCATATGTGCGGGATCACATTCTCACTCACTCCCCAATGGGCGCTCTTCAACATAATTGACCATGCTCAGGACACACTCCCAAAACATATAAAAATCATACTGATACTATGGGCCTCCGCAACTAGGAAATGTATACTACAACATTGGTTGAGCCCAATACCTCCACCCAAGGCACTCATACAATCTAAAATAATGTTCCTTTTCCGCATGGAATGGCTAGATACCTTAACTAGCAAAGAGAGACTGGCAGGGAGATTCTTAACCACATGGTCGTTATTTATGCCAACACTTCCTCAGGACATCAGAGACCAACTCAGAAATCAATTTGAAAACACTCAGTGGTATCTTAAAAAGATCAGCGGTCATACACCCATACCAGAATGCAGAGAATACTGGGGGGAAGGGGGTTAAGGAGGGAGGGGAGGAGGGAAAGGGCAGGGCATTTAGGAATACACGGATTATTATAAAAAAAAAAAAAAAAGTTTTTGTATATTCAAGAGACTTGTAGATTCTTAAATTATCTGGAAATGTTTTTTCTAATCCTGTATGTTACTAACATTAATAAAATATATTTAAAAAAACCACCTTGAATTTCTCACTTAACACTGATCTTCGTCAGCATCGAATACCATTTGCTATGCTGGTGCCAGTAATTAGAAAATCAGGAAACAAAATGATATATCCGGAATCTCTGTCTATAGTCCATGTATTTGGTGGCGTCACGTTTCCCTCTAGGTGAATAATATCTCCCGACTTCACAGCAAGTCCAACCCTGTGTGGGGAGAAGTATTGTCTGTATGAGGCCAAATCCTGAGAAGACGGTGAGGCAATTAGCAGGCGAGGGTACACGAATATATATTAAACTAGATGGCGGCCCGATTCTAAAGAATCGGGTAGTCTAGAATCCATATATAGTTTATTTACTAATAGTTAGGGGAGTGCGGTGAAATGAATTGTGTGTATACAGGTGGCTCAGTGGTTAGCACTGTATATGGTGGCTCAGTGGTTAGCACTGTATACGGTGGCTCAGTGGTAGGCACTGTATATGGTGGCTCAGTGGTTAGCGCTGTACACGGTGGCTCAGTGGTTAGCACTGTATATGATGGCTCAGTGGTTAGCACTGTATACGGTGGCTCAGTGGTAGGCACTGTATATGGTGGCTCAGTGGTTGGCACTGTATACGGTGGCTCAGTGGTTAGCACTGTATACGGTGGCTCAGTGGTTGGCACTGTATATGGTGGCTCAGTGGTTGGCACTGTATATGGTGGCTCAGTGGTTAGCACTGTATATGGTGGCTCAGTGGGTAGCACTGTATGGTGGCTCAGTGGTTAACACTGTATATGGTGGCTCAGTGGTTAGCACTGTATACGGTGGCTCAGTGGTTAGCACTGTATATGGTGGCTGAGTGGTTAGCACTGTATACGGTGGCTCAGTGGTTAGCACTGTATACGGTGGCTCGGTGATTGGCACTGTATGGTGGCTCAGTGGTTAGCACTGTATACGGTGGCTCAGTGGTTAGCACTGTATATGGTGGCTCAGTGGGTAGCAGAGTATACGGTGGCTGAGTGGTTGGCACTGTATACGGTGGCTTAGTGGTTAGCACTGTATACGGTGGCTCAGTGGTTAGCACTGTATGGTGGCTCAGTGGTTAGCACTGTATGGTGGCTCAGTGGTTAGCACTGTATACGGTGGCTCAGTGGTTAGCACTGTATATAGTGGATCAGTGGTTAGCACTGTATATGGTGGCTCAGTGGTTAGCACTGTATACGGTGGCTCAGTGGTTGGCAGTGTATATGGTGGCTCAGTGGTTAGCACTGTATACGGTGGCTCAGTGTTTGGCACTGTATATGGTGGCTCAGTGGTTGGCACTGTATATGGTGGCTCAGTGGTTGGCACTGTATACGGTGGCTCAGTGGTTAGCACTGTATACGGTGGCTCAGTGGTTGGCACTGTATATGGTGGCTCAGTGGTTGGCACTGTATATGGTGGCTCAGTGGTTAGCACTGTATATGGTGGCTCAGTGGTTAGCACTGTATGGTGGCTCAGTGGTTAGCACTGTATGGTGGCTCAGTGGTTAGCACTGTATATGGTGGGTCAGCGGTTAGCACTGTATGGTGGCTGAGTGGTTAGCACTGTATATAGTGGATCAGTGGTTAGCACTGTATATGATGGCTCAGTGGTTAGCACTGTATACGGTGGCTCAGTGGTTAGCACTGTATATGGTGGCTGAGTGGTTGCCACTGAATACGGCGGCTCTGTGGTCAGCAGAGTACGGCGGCTCTGTGGTCAGCAGAGGACGGCGGCTCTGTGGTCAGCGCAGGAAGGAGGCAGAGTGGTGAGCGCAGGAAGGAGGCAGAGTGGTGAGCGCAGGAAGGAGGCAGAGTGGTGAGCGTACGACGGCGGCTCTGTGGTCAGCAGAGGACGGGGGCTCTGTGGTCAGCAGAGGACGGGGGCTCTGTGGTCAGCAGAGGACGGGGGCTCTGTGGTCAGCAGAGGACGGGGGCTCTGTGGTCAGCAGAGGACGGGGGCTCTGTGGTCAGCAGAGGACGGGGGCTCTGTGGTCAGCAGAGGACGGGGGCTCTGTGGTCAGCAGAGGACGGTGGCTCTGTGGTCAGCAGAGGATGGTGGCTCTGTGGTCAGCGGAGGACGGCGGCAGAGTGGTGAGCGCAGGACGGCGGCAGAGTGGTGAGCGCAGGACGGAGGCAGAGTGGTGAGCGCAGGACGGAGGCAGAGTGGTGAGCGCAGGACGGAGGCAGAGTGGTGAGCGCAGGACGGAGGCAGAGTGGTGAGCGCAGGACGGAGGCAGAGTGGTGAGCGCAGGACGGAGGCAGAGTGGTGAGCGCAGGACGGAGGCAGAGTGGTGAGCGCAGGACGGAGGCAGAGTGGTGAGCGCAGGACAGCGGCTCTGTGGTCAGCAGAGGACGGTGGCTCTGTGGTCAGCAGAGGACGGCGGCTCTGTGGTCAGCGCAGAAAGGAGGCAGAGTGGTCAGCGCAGGAAGGAGGCAGAGTGGTGAGCGCAGGACGGAGGCAGAGTGGTGAGCGCAGGACGGAGGCAGAGTGGTGAGCGCAGGACGGAGGCAGAGTGGTGAGTGCAGGACGGAGGCAGAGTGGTGAGCGCAGGACAGCGGCTCTGTGGTCAGCAGTGGACGGTGGCTCTGTGGTCAGCAGAGGACGGCGGCTCTGTGATCAGCAGAGGACGGCGGCTCTGTGGTCAGTAGAGGGCGGCTCCGTGGTCAGCAGAGGACGGCAGCTCTGTGGTCAGCAGAGGACGGTGGCTCTGTGGTCAGCAGAGGACGGTGGCTCTGTGGTCAGCAGAGGACGGTGGCTCTGTGGTCATCAGAGGATGGTGGCTCTGTGGTCAGCGCAGGACGGTGGCAGAGTGGTGAGCGCAGGACGGAGGCCGAGTGGTGAGCGCAGGACGGAGGCAGAGTGGTGAGCGCAGGACGGAGGCAGAGTGGTGAGCGCAGGACGGAGGCAGAGTGGTGAGCGCAGGACGGAGGCAGAGTGGTGAGCGCAGGACGGAGGCAGAGTGGTGAGCGCAGGACGGAGGCAGAGTGGTGAGCGCAGGACAGAGGCAGAGTGGTGAGCGCAGGACAGCGGCTCTGTGGTCAGCAGAGGACGGTGGCTCTGTGGTCAGCAGAGGACGGCGGCTCTGTGGTCAGCGCAGGAAGGAGGCAGAGTGGTGAGCGCAGGACGGAGGCAGAGTGGTGAGCGCAGGACGGAGGCAGAGTGGTGAGCGCAGGACGGAGGCAGAGTGGTGAGCGCAGGACGGAGGCAGAGTGGTGAGCGCAGGACGGAGGTAGAGTGGTGAGCGCAGGACGGAGGCAGAGTGGTGAGCGCAGGACAGCGGCTCTGTGGTCAGCAGAGGACGGCGGCTCTGTGGTCAGCAGAGGACGGTGGCTCTGTGGTCAGCAGAGGACGGCGGCTCTGTGATCAGCAGAGGACGGCGGCTCTGTGGTCAGTAGAGGGCAGCTCTGTGGTCAGCAGAGGACGGCAGCTCTGTGGTCAGCAGAGGACGGCAGCTCTGTGGTCAGCAGAGGACGGTGGCTCTGTGGTCAGCAGAGGACGGCGGCTCTGTGGTCAGCGCAGAAAGGAGGCAGAGTGGTGAGCGCAGGAAGGAGGCAGCGTGGTGAGCGCAGGACGGCGACTCTGTGGTCAGGAGAGGAAGGCGGCAGAGTGATCAGCGCAGGAAGGAAGCAGAGTGATCAGCGCAGGAAGGAGGCAGAGTGATCAGCGCAGGAAGGAGGCAGAGTGATCAGCGCAGGAAGGAGGCAGAGTGGTGAGCGCAGGACGGCGGCTCTGTGGTCAGCAGAGGACGGTGGCTCTGTGGTCAGCAGAGGATGGTGGCTCTGTGGTCAGCAGAGGATGGCGGCAGAGTGGTCAGCGGAGGAAGGAGGCAGAGTGGTGAGTGCAGGAAGGAGGCAGAGTGGTGAGCGCAGGAAGAAGGCAGAGTGGTAAGCAGAGGACGGCGGCTGTGTGGTCAGCAGAGGACGGCGGCTGTGTGGTCAGCAGAGGACGGCGGCTGTGTGGTCAGCAGAGGACGGCGGCTGTGTGGTCAGCAGAGGACGGCGGCTGTGTGGTCAGCAGAGGACGGCGGCTGTGTGGTCAGCAGAGGACGGCGGCTGTGTGGTCAGCAGAGTACGGCGGCTCTGTGGTCAGCGCAGGAAGGAAGCAGAGTGGTCAGCGCAGGAAGGAGGCACAGTGGTGAGCGCAGGAAGGAGGCACAGTGGTGAGCGCAGGACGGCGGCTCTATGGTCAGCAGAGGACGACGGCGGAGTGATCAGCTAAGGAAGGAGGCAGAGTGATCAGCGCAGGAAGGAGGCAGAGTGATCAGCGAAGGAAGGAGGCAGAGTGGGTGAGCGCAGGACAGCGGCTCTGTGGTCAGCAGAGGAGGGCAGGTCTGTGGTCAGCAGAGGACGGGGGCTCTGTGGTCAGCAGAGGACGGGGGCTCTGTGGTCAGCAGAGGACGGGGGCTCTGTGGTCAGCAGAGGACGGGGGCTCTGTGGTCAGCAGAGGACGGGGGCTCTGTGGTCAGCAGAGGACGGGGGCTCTGTGGTCAGCAGAGGACGGGGGCTCTGTGGTCAGCAGAGGACGGGGGCTCTGTGGTCAGCAGAGGACGGGGGCTCTGTGGTCAGCAGAAGAGGGCGGCTCTGTGGTCAGCAGAGGACGGCGGCTCTGTGGTCAGCAGAGGACGGCGGCTCTGTGGTCAGCAGAGGACGGCGGCTCTGTGGTCAGCGCAGGAAGGAGGCAGAGTGGTGAGCGCAGGAAGGAGGCAGAGTGGTGAGCGCAGGAAGGAGGCTCTGTGGTGGTCAGCAGAGGACGGCGGCTCTGTGGTCAGCAGAGGACGTCGGCTCTGTGGTCAGCAGAGGACGTCGGCTCTGTGGTCAGCAGAGGACGTCGGCTCTGTGGTCAGCAGAGGACGTCGGCTCTGTGGTCAGCAGAGGACGTCGGCTCTGTGGTCAGCAGAGGACGTCGGCTCTGTGGTCAGCAGAGGACGGCGGCTCTGTGGTCAGCAGAGGACGGCGGCTCTGTGGTCAGCAGAGGACGGCGGCTCTGTGGTCAGCGCAGGAAGGAGGCAGAGTGGTCAGCGCAGGAAGGAGGCAGAGTGGTGAGCGCAGGACGGCGGCTCTGTGGTCAGCAGAGGACGGCGGCTCTGTGGTCAGCAGAGGACGGCGGCTCTGTGGTCAGCAGAGGACGGCGGCTCTGTGGTCAGCAGAGGACGGCGGCTCTGTGGTCAGCAGAGGACGGCGGCTCTGTGGTCAGCAGAGGAACGGCGGCTCTGTGGTCAGCAGAGGACGGCGGCAGAGTGGTCAGCGCAGGAAGGAGGCAGAGTGGTCAGCGCAGGACGGCGGCTCTGTGGTCAGCAGAGGACGGCGGCTCTGTGGTCAGCAGAGGACGGCGGCTCTGTGGTCAGCAGAGGACGGGGGCTCTGTGGTCAGCAGAGGACTGGTCAGCAGAGGACGGGGGCTCTGTGGTCAGCAGAGGACGGGGGCTCTGTGGTCAGCAGAGGACGGGGGCTCTGTGGTCAGCAGAGGACGGGGGGTCTGTGGTCAGCAGAGGACGGGGGCTCTGTGGTCAGCAGAGGACGGGGGCTCTGTGGTCAGCAGAGGACGGGGGCTCTGTGGTCAGCAGAGGACGGGGGCTCTGTGGTCAGCAGAGGACGGCGGGTCTGTGGTCAGCAGAGGACGGCGGGTCTGTGGTCAGCAGAGGACGGCGGGTCTGTGGTCAGCAGAGGACGGCGGGTCTGTGGTCAGCAGAGGACGGCGGCTCTGTGGTCAGCGCAGGCTAGGTGGGCGGAGCCAAGGCGGGAGTCCCGCGAGGTGGGCGGAGCCAAGGCGGGAGTCTCGCGAGGTGGGCGGAGCCAAGGCGGGAGTTTGAGAGGTGGGCGGAGCCAAGGCGGAAGTCCCGCGGGGTGGGCGGAGCCATGGCGGGAGCCCCGCGATGTGGGCGGAGCCATGGCGGGAGCCCCCGCGATGTGGGCGGAGCCATGGCGGGAGCGGTGCAGCGGGATGGCGGCGGGGTAAGTATACTGGAGTGTGTGTGTGTGTGTGTGTTTGTGTGGGTGTGTGAGTGTGTGAGTGTGATGTGGGTGGGATGGTGTGTGTGTGTTTGGGAGGACTGTAGTGAGAGGCTGTGTGTGTGTGTGTTTGATGAGACAGTAGAGAGGGGCGAGCGGAACGTTGAAACGCCGGTGCCTGTAGCTGCACGGAAAGTTCCGTGCGGCTACACTGCACTGTGACGTCAGCAGCATGGTCGGAGGCCGTCACGGAAGTAACCCTTCGGGTTCTCCGGAAGTGGCCTTCGGCTTTTATATAATAGATAATAGAATTATTCTTACCGTTAATTTGGTTTCTAGGGCCTTCCACGACAGCATAGGAGGTTGCCTCTTCACGCCTTATTAGGGACAGGAAGCACAAGAGAGGTTAAAAGGACCCTCCCACCTTATACAAGCCAGTGTCTTACAAAGAACCATAGCAGGACAATAGCAATATCATAAATTCCAGGGAAAACCAAGGAAAAGAGGTAGGGAAATAAGTGCTGTCATGGAAGGCCCTAGAAACCGAATTAACGGTAAGAATAATTCTATTTTCTCTAGGCCCTTCCATGACAGCATAGGAGGAATACCAACGAATACAAACTAGGACGGGACCACAGTCTGCATTACTTTCCTGCCAAAAACCAAATCCCTGGTAGAACCAAGGTCCAAACGATAATGTTTCATGAAAGTATGCAGGGAGGACCATGTAGCAGCCTTGCAGATCTGCTCTGGAGAAGCTCCTGCCTTCTCTGCCCAGGAGACCGAGGTAGCTCTGGTGGAATGGGCAGTAAACCCAGAAGGCGCCGGTAGCTGTTGGGCTAGATAGGATTCTGTAATGGTACATTTGATGCAGCTGGCAATGGTACTCTTAGCTACTTTCTTACCCTTATTTTGACCAAAGGGTTGAATGAAAAGATTGTGATCAATGTGCCAGGTCGCCGTGACTTCAAGGTAGCGTAGCACCATTCTGTGAACATCCAAAGAATGGAACTCTTCCTCCTTTGGAGTTCGAGGACACTGGCAGAAGGAAGGAAGGATGATTGACTGGAAGCAATGAAATTCCAAGACCACCTTGGGAAGAAAGGGTCCAGCTGAAGGACAATGCTGTCATCACGGATCGTTAAATATGGTTACCAGATGGACAAAGCCTGGAGTTCCCCTACTCGTCGTGCAGAAGCGATTGTGTCGAGCCCACTGGGACGGGGGTACTCGGTACCGGACAGGGTCACTGCTGGGTGGATGTCATGGAGGTAATAGTCCGGACCGTGTCCCGGGCCCTGGCAAGTAAAAGGGGAATATTTACAGGGGATTAGATGTTTGTCGTGACGCCACCCACGGCTTGTGGTCAATAGTGGGACCACCGCTGCTGCAGAACCTCTGGGGATGATGTTAAAGCAGCTGTAGATGGAATAGTTCTCCGCGGGTAGAACTTAGTTCCCCAGGACAGTGATGATTAAGGTGTACGGTGTAGGCTTGCAGTAGGTGCAATTCACTTACTCTCCTGCTGCTGCAGCCTTCCTTCATTCAGTGTCCAGAGCTGACAGGCTGTGGCTCTCCAGGCGGGATCTCTCTGAAGTCCTGCTGAAGGGAATCATGCACGGGCAATACAGTTCTGTCTTAATCATGCAAGGGAGTCAGAAGCAGGGTTCACCATGTTTTGCAGTTCTTTTAGTACAGCAGTTTAGGTACACTTCTTACACGGGTTACAACTTTCCCCTCCGGGTTCCTCTTTACTCCCTGCAGCCAGGTTGTTCCTCTCTTGGACCCCTCACTCTTTCTCTATCCTTTCCAGGCTTTACTCTCTCTTTCTCTCTCACTGTGTGCGTGTCTCCGGACAGTTTAGTGGTAGCTCGGACCCTGTGGGTCCTCGTGGTCGCCACTTAGCTGCCTGTCCTTGGGGTAGGAACTCTAACATGAAGTTAGAGCTCCCCGTCGGTGAATCTGGGGAAACTGGGTGAATCGTCGGTCCCCTTTAGAGCCGATATTCTGCTTCTAGCCTAGCCTCCAATAGTCCTTTCCTTCCAAGGCTCTATCAGGCTCCCTTCTAACTGTGTGACTCTGATTCCATACAGAAGGCTACTCCGCCAGTAGTTGGTTGTCTCGGCTGTTTCTAGGACCCAGTACCACTGGTCCTCTCTTTCCTCACATTCCTGGGGTGCTGGCTCTGGATGGGCTTTCTCTCCGTGGCTACACTGGCTCTTCGGATTCTGCACTCCATTCACCCCACTCCTCCAGGTCGTGTGCCTCTGTGCTGTACTGCTCAGCCTACCTCGGCCTACTGACTCCTTCCTGCTCCCCTTCTCTATTTCTACCATCTATCACCTGACCTGCTTGCTGTCCCATCCACTGTTCTCTAAACCCACCACCGCTTGCCCGCCTAGAGTCCCGGGCTCCGGGTTGGCTGCTGCCCTCTAGTGGTGTGTGGGATGCCTGTGAGGGTGTTTGTGTGAAACTGTCTTCCTTTCTTACCTGGCTGCAGTTGCCTATGTGGCCTCCTGGTCGCAGGGGCGCCACAATTGCCACTAGAAAGGCCGTTTTGTGAGACAGTAACTGGAGATCATAAGATGATAGCGGTTCATAGGGGGAACGGGACAGTCCAGTCAAAACCACGTTGAGATCACAGGCGGGAGCAGTAATGTTCAAACGTGGACAGATTCTAAAAGCAGATACAACAAATCTGCGAATCCAGCGATGATTTGCTAAATCTGCATCAAAAACGGAGCTGAGAGCCGAAACCTGCACTTTTAACGTGCTGGGCTTAAGCACCAGGTCCAACCCATTCTGGAGAAAATCTAAAATTTGCGAGATATCAGGATGGAGTGGGTCAGGAGGACGAGAACCACACTAGGAGGAGAATTTCTTCCATATTGTATTATAAATTGCATTAGTGACTGGATTACAATTTTTTTGTAAAGTAGCCACCACTTTATCACCTGGGCCTCAGAAGCCATGCAGCTAAACTGAGCTTCTGTGGATCTGGATGAAACAGCGGACCTTGGGACAGCAGATTGGGGTCTGGGCTCAGAACCACAGGACAGTCGGATCTGAAGAGACAGAATCAGAATGTACCAGCTCCTTCTCGGCCAGGGAGGAGCCACTAGTATTGTCGGAACCTTTTCTTCCCTGATCTTCTGTAGGGTCCTTGACAGGAGGGGAACAAGCGGGAAGTCATAGGGGTTCAGGTACGGGGGACTGGAGGAGAAGATTGCACTATACGCAGATGACCTGCTCATGTTCCTTGCGGACTCCGGTAGCTCACTGTGTAACACAATGCGTCTCCTTGACCTGTTTGGAGCTGTCTCAGGCTTGATTATCAACTGGGACAAATCTGCACTCCTCCCTCTGGATCGCGTTTCAGTGCCCATCAGTATAATCCCTGTAGTGACGCAGTTCAAGTACTTGGGCGTTATGGTATCTGACAGATTGACGAAATTTGAACGGTGTGAGGCACCGCCGGCATGATCCGCATGGCCGGGGTACATCACATGTAGGATCAGAGGATGATCCTGTGCACACCGGCCGGTTTTCCTGTGATGATAATACTGTGTGAACCAACCTGAACACAATGAGGTTGCAAGAGCCTAATGAGCGGTAGTGAGAGTGAGAGGAGATCGAGGAGTCCATGAGGAATAGGATGTAATGAGTGAGTGCTGACAACCCGGAACACAGGGAGTTAACCTGAGCTGTGTGACAGGCTGATTACAAGCAGCTGAGGGGGTGTGTCCATGTGGGAGTGGCTGGCACGATAAGAGCCGGCCACCTGAGTGATTGTGAGATAGATTCTGGAGGCTGAGAGATTCATTCATTCTGGAGGCTGAGAGTCATTCTGGAAGCTGAGTTTGATGCAGATGGAAGCTGAGACCAGCCTGAGTGCAGAGCAGTCCAAGGCTCTGTGTGCATGACATGATGGGAGCACGGGACCTGTAACCACGACTCTCTGTCCCCATTGGAGCTCTACTAACAGCTCCCGTGGTGGCTACGGCCTCCGGCCTACTTACACATCTTACAGTACCTTTATAATAAATACATTTGATATACTTCGATGATGACCCTTCCGGGTTCATAACAGGGATTGGCAAACCCTAGTAACCCGTGGCTGCGGCCTCAGGCCTAACCACGCGCGTTACCCAGTACGGGAGCCCTTCTAACCCCTGCTTCTGACCTTCGTTACATACGCCTCAACGGGCCCTGTGGGTCCCAATGGCGGTACCTGCCGCCTGGCTTTAGTCCCCCAGCATGATGACTCAACACTCACCCTTAGTCAGGAATCCTGCCTGACCGGGTCCTTACACACCGTATGTGATCCATCATTCAAACGTCCATGGATCACACACCTGCTCACAGCCCACATCCATGGACTGTGGCCCCTCCATGGCCCATTACAGGGATTGGCAAACCATAGGAGACGGGAACCTCTACATCCGTTACCTACTGGAGCCCTCTTACCCCTGTCTCTGGCACCACAGGCACACTCACTCCATTAGAGGTCGTGGTTGAGGGACGGGTACCCTCTGCAAGCAGCAGGGCAAGCCTCCCTCTCGTCCCAAGGACGGAACGCCTCCAACATCATCCATACCAGCTGGGTCACTGTCTCTCCACATTATTATACATGGGTGTTACATAGGTCATCATCTCTCATTCAGGGCCATTACTTACGCCCTCATACACATAGTTCATCGGGTCCCTTAACGGAGTACTCTGACTCGGACCCAAAGGCGGTCTATGCCCGCTTGGCACACTACATACAATTGCCTCCACGGGCTACATACATTCCGGTTCATCAGGACCTTTAACGGACTCCACTGAGTCGGTCCCAAGGGCGGTCTATACTCGCCTAACATGATTTACGCACACCAGGTGCACAGTTCACACTATCGCTCGGGAACTGCTTTCTTACCGGGCACGGATCCGGGTCTCGCTACCTGGGTCACAGGTTCCACCAGGCATCCCCACAGGCTCCTTTCCCGGGCGTGTTTCACCCCACGCCCGGTCTAGCGTCCACGGGTCAACCATGGCTTCCCCCTCTAGGTGCGGACACGACCACGGACCTCAGCACCGGCATGGAGCTAGCATGCTCCCATCATGTCATGCACACAGAGCCTTGGACTGCTCTGCACTCAGGCTGGTCTCAGCTTCCATCTGCATCAAACTCAGCTTCCAGAATGACTCTCAGCCTCCAGAATGAATGAATCTCTCAGCCTCCAGAATCTATCTCACAATCACTCAGGTGGCCGGCTCTTATCGTGCCAGCCACTCCCACATGGACACACCCCCTCAGCTGCTTGTAATCAGCCTGTCACACAGCTCAGGTTAACTCCCTGTGTTCCGGGTTGTCAGCACTCACTCATTACATCCTATTCCTCATGGACTCCTCGATCTCCTCTCACTCTCACTACCGCTCATTAGGCTCTTGCAACCTCATTGTGTTCAGGTTGGTTCACACAGTATTATCATCACAGGAAAACCGGCCGGTGTGCACAGGATCATCCTCTGATCCTACATGTGATGTACCCCGGCCATGCGGATCATGCCGGCGGTGCCTCACATACCCCCCTCCTTGTTTACACCCGTGGGTAGGGGTTAAACACACGGCCCTGACAAGTCGGGTGACAGCGTCGCTCCTGGCTTGTGAATAAGGGTCACACACACTGCCGGCTTGTACACCTAGGACACCGGTAAACCGTGTCCTAACCTCCCCCCTCCTTGTTCAGACCAGCGGGGATGAACACACTGCCATAGGAGCCGGGCCACCACACAACACCTTGTGGCACCGCTCTCGGTTTGTATACCTGTGACTCCTGTCCAACCTCCCCCCTCCTTGCTTAAACCAGCAGGGGCAAACACAGTTCATAGAATCCGGATGTGGCGTTGTCTTGGCAACTTCGTGACCCCTCGGGCCACCGGAACCTTGATCACGCCGACTTTGACTTCGGGACCCCTAGGGCCGCCCGATACTTTGAGTACGACGTCTTCGTGACCTCGCCAGGTCACCGGCAAGAGGCTAGGGTGCGTCGTGCGGTTGCCCATAGCAACCAAGTCCATATAAAGTGCATCAACAGAATTGTCCATATAAGGTGCTCCGGCACCACAGCCCTCGGCTGTACCAACCCCCCTTTGTAACTGGGGTGCATTCCTCACCGGGCAACCTTGCCCGCATTCTCCACCATATGTGGGGCAGCGCCTGGATTGCAAGTCAGGAAACACGTAGAGCCCGGTAGTGGTTCAAACAAGACCCGGTGTTTATTGCTGGTACACACAGCGATGGCACAGTCAGCCGGAATCCGGGTCGCAGCCGGGTACACAAGACACAGTTCATATAACGTACCCCGGGTCCTTCAGGCCAAAGGCCTCCGTTATAGGTCACGCCGAGCTCCCAGCCCTCCTGGGCTAGGCCGTGTTAGTCTAGCACACGGTCCTCTGGAACTCTAGACCTCTCCTGTGTATATCTCTGCTGCTCCTGCAGCTAAGGCACAATTCTGTGTACAGGGAACCCCGCCCTGCCTCCTGACCAGGCTTTTAACTCCGTGTCTACTTCCGGGACCTTGCAAGACCCGGAGCGGAGGGAGCGGACCGTCCCTTTCTCACACACCCTATACCGGGCTCAATACGTGACAGTGCGCATTCTGGGGGAGACATAGCGTCCCTCGCATATGATCCCCCGCACTGTCTCACACAGGTTAAATATTTCACCCTTACTGGCACGAATCAAGCTGAAGGTAAAAGCATGGGCAAAATTGCGCCTCTCTGTGGTGGAGAGAGTAAATTTGCTCAAAATGGTGGTCATGCCACAACTTCTTTATGTCCTTCAAAACTCTCCCGTCTGGCTGCCTCAGAATAGATTTTATAAAATAAATGCGATCTTTAGAGAATTTATTTGGCTAAAAACTAGGGCGAGACTTAAATTAGAACATCTACAGAAACCTAAAGATGAGGGAGGGCTAGCATCCGTGGCTGTACTATATCTCCTCCCAGTGTCAACATTTGGTAGGGGAATTGGACAATATCTCTACTGAGGGGAGGGGTAGTAGGGGGATTCTACAATTACTGGTGGGTGGAGGATCAACACTATCTGGTTTGGAGGCCGGGAAGGTCCAGGCATGGGTGGCGGGGCTACCTACAGTCAAGCTTATGGTTAAAATATGGGAAAGGTTAAAACAGATGAGAGGCATCACTGGTCAGACCAAATACTCCCCTATCTGGCACAATTTGCATTTACCACAACTGCGCAAGCTTTCTGGATTTGCACAGTGGAGGCGGATCGGCATATGGTGGGTGTCGCAGTTGACGAAGGGTGTAGTGTTCAGATCATTTGAGGAACTGAGAAGGGATTTTCCGTTATCACACAATGTTTTTTCAGTATTTGCAGCTGAGGCATGCCTATTTCTTGCAGACCAGGACGCAGGACATGTCTGTACACCAGGATGCTGTGGTTAACAGGCTGGGCATGCAGCTACCCACCAGGGGTTTGACATCCTTTATTTATGGAGCTCTGCTGTGTGTGGATCGGTTGAGACATCCAATGAAGGCATTGACGAAATGGATGCAACAGCTGGGTCCCATTACTGGAGATCAGTGGGATTCGATACTTCAGATTGTTTCCAGACTGTCTTTAAGTGAGCCTGCTCGTTTGTCTCAGTTGTATCTTATATACAGAGTATATCGGTCTCCTAAGTGGCTCTTCGTTCTGAATCTGCGGTCTGACTCAGGATGTCCTAAATGCGGTATGGATGACGCAGATATTCTGCACATGATGTGGACGTGCCCCTGTCTGCAAATTTTTTGGATTCTAGTGCTCAATTTAATACATTTGACTACGAGACAGGACATCCCCCGAGACCCGGTAGTCTGTGTGTTGGGATTTGTGGAGGAGGTGGGGGGGGATGAGTGTCTGAAAGTCGCAGTGGCCAGGATGTTGTTTGTCGCTAGAAAACTTACAGCGTCCTATTGGATATCGGATAAAAATCCCTAATGTACCGAATACATTAATAAAATTAATTTTCTGCTATGCTGGGAAAAGGCTATTTACACCAAGAGAGGTTGTCCTAACATCTTTGAGAAGATTTGGGCGGGATGGTTGGATACCCCGGGCCTGTCCTCAGGGAATTTGTATGTGTAGTGATTGCTGTCTATATTAATATGCTTTATGACCTACTTTTACTTTGTTTTCCCTTTTTTTTTTTTCTCTTCTGCTCTGCTTTCCTTCTTATGTTAGATGCATTCCGCGTGCTTATAATAATGTCGGCATATACCGCATATACTCGTGTATAAGCCGACCCGTGTATAAGCCGACCCCCCTACTTTTGCCCCCAAAACCTGGGAAAACTTATTGACTCGTGTATAAGCCGAGGGTGGACCCCAGCACAGGTATACAGCCCCCAGTAGTGTGGTATACAGCAACCTCCTCAGTGGTATATACAGGCCCCAGCAGTTTTACAGCAGCAGCCCCAGTGGTATATACAGCAGCAGCCCCAGTGGTATATAAAGCAGCAGCCCCAGTGGTAGTATACAGCAGCAGCCCCAGTGGTATATACAGCAGCAGCCCCAGAGGTATATACAGCAGAAGCCCCAGAGGTATATACAGCAGCAGCCCTAGAGGTATATATAGCAGCAGCCCCACAGGCATACAGGCCGCCCGCCCGCCACCCCCCATCAGTATAGAGGCGCCCCCCCATCAGTATCCAGGGCCCCCCCTTGCTGCTGCAAACCTGTAAAGTAAGATCATTATACTTATCTATGTGGCCGCCGCCGCTGCTATGCACCGCGCTCCTCCGGGTCTTCATGCCTCTTCCGCCTTCCTCCTCTGGCGCACAGACAATGACGTCATTGCC